>JAUMHE010000059.1:15045656-15068945 GCA_032359235.1 Enteromius mattozi
CCTGGTCCTTCGCTGGTCTTAAGCTGGTCGGACCAGCACATGACCAGCTAAAGACCATCTTAAACCAGCAAAGAACTAGCTTAAACCAGCTCAAATCAGCATCCCAGCTTCAAAACATACCTAACCAGCACATGCTGTTTTTTCAACAGGACACCTTTGAACTTTACTGTTTTCTAAACAGACTGAAACATTAAGGGAACATTCAATTTTATCATTCGCAAACGGGAATGTTACTTCTGAGTGTCCTCTAAACCGAGTCAAGTATCATTTAAACCGTTCTGACGTTTTGAGAGCATTATTAAAGGCCAGATAACTTTGAAGGAACGTTCTATTAATGTTGCTGGAAGAACGTTATTCCGCATCCTAAAAACACATTGATATTTCCATAATGAAAACAAACCAAGCCGAGGTGTTCTGCTGGCATACAAACATAGCCTACAAATCTCAGCTTTTGTCATTCAAATAAAAGCAAGCTAACAAATAAACGCAGACTAGTTGCCATCAGCTGATCTGTGTGTTTTGTGAAGTGACTTTCTGAGGCGCTTTATTTCTCATTTCCAGTCTGCCGGCTGTCATTTATCCGGCGCTTTGATGATAAAGTCATTATCTCCTGCTCTATTCAAAGCGCTGTCACACCTTAGCTCAGCGAGAGCCGCAATTAATTTTCTCGGCGCATACGCTTACATTATTTGTCAATTTCCATTCAGAATTGTATATTCCACCAAAGGCTGAGTTTCATTCTAAACGCATTTGATACTCCATCAACAAAGCGCGATGGGCTGATGTTAAAATGACAAAGTGCGCACCTGCGCGCTCGCGTGACAGCGCGTTATCAGATATTACAGACCGGAGTGATCACGGCTCGTGTTAAATCTGCATGTTTGTCTCTGTAAATTATTCACTACTGTCAGACCCTCAAAGCGGATCTCCATCTAATCTAACTTATACTGATATTTGGCATCTCTGCTGCCTAATAAATAAATAAATGCAATTCCCAAACGAGACTTGTGACAGACGCGCAAAGCTCTTTTGGTGCAAGTGCTGCTGTAACATCAGCAAGCGTGATATTTTACAAAGTCTAACATGCCAGACAACTCGATCTGCTCTGCTGTGAAGTGATTTTTACGCATTTCCACCGGGTGAATTCAATGACTAATCTAGTTTCGCCATTAAACTTGCATGCGCGGCGGCTTCAGACTTAACTGCAAACTATTCAAACCATATGACTGCTTTTAAAAAATGCATGCCCGGTTGTGTAAGAACAACTCCTGTGTAGGAAAAGCATGAAAGTCGTTTTGGGGGGGAATCAAAGGGACGCTCAGAAATAATTTATAGGCTTTGGAGAAGTTTCTGATATCACATAAACAAGCATGTGTACGGTACAACAAACATCTTCAGATGAAACAGAACAGAGGAATTTGTAAAAAATAAATAAATAATCTACTTAACGATGATTGCAAAGAGCACGATTACTTTCAGGCCTCAGTTTGGACAGCCATTCTCACGCAGTCGCGGTTTGTGTGTTTTTGTGGACTTGCAGATGCAGGTCCAGGCCACACGGCGGCGCTCACAACCACACATTTTTCAATGGAAATATACTACTTGTACGTTACATACAGTATACTGCAAAGCATGTGAATACCTTCTTTATGTTAGTATGTAAGTATATGTACCATACAAACAAAGAGCGCTGAAATACACAACTTCCATTTAAAATTGCATTGAATTTAGTCATTTAAACTGGAGCAATATTAAATCTCTTTCTTTACTGTGATGGAAATTACAGATTTCTTTCCACAAAACTGGAATGTGAAATAGTCTACCTGCTTCAAACTGCAATAAGATGCCACTTTGTAAATCAAACACGCATCCCAGATAATAAAAAGAAATGTTAATAAAACATTCAGTCAGTTATCCAGTCAGTGATGTTTTGTTGTTCTTGTTGTTTTATTGTTACAACTTCAGAATTTTCAAAGAACATTTAAAAGTAACTTTCCCATGTTTCCAAAATGATACAATGGAATGTTTCCTAAATCATTTGCATGATAATAAAAAAGGTTTAAAAAGATTTTAAAAACAGGACCTTTATAATGTTCAGAGAACTTACTGGGAAAACATACTTAGAATTTTTTGTTGGTTGGGAACATAATTTACAGTGTTTCATATTTTTGTACACAGTAAATAGTAGCCTATAATAAAAATAGTTTAAACACAGTCATTTTATTTAAATTTGAACAGAAATGAAAACATACAATGCCATTTTAATGCAAGATAAAATATTCTAGTGTTGTTTTAGCATCATTTTTAATATTATAGTTATAATATTATATATATTTGGAGTTTTTACTTTCATTTTAGTTAAAGTTTAATATTTGTTTGTTTGTTTGTTTGTTTTTGCCATTTTAATAGTTTTTATATGTCTCTAAAATTAAATATTTACTACTTCAAGGTAAACTAAACAAAAATTGGAAATGTTGGCAACTAGAAATATAAGTTTATGTTATATATATATATATATATATATATATATATTAAATTATATTATTTCAAAAAATCTTTTTAATGGTTTTAGTTTTATTTAACTATAATAGTTAGGCCTATGCAATATTCATGGTCAAAGTTTTGTTCATATTTAAACTTTATTCTAGTTACATATAAGTAAAGGATTAAATATGTTATTTTTTTTCATATTTTTATATCATGAATATGGGAACCAGACATATGCATAAAAGTAAAACAAAGACCCTGTACAGAAAACCAGATGCTTGTGCGGTTGCTGACGGGTAGTGAGTCCTTCAATGGCAGTCATTATGCATTGCTATATTTTGATCAGACTTTTAAAGCCTTGAAGAAGAGGAAGGCCTCCGCTCAAGCCTTGAATTATTGCTCACATTCAGATATTGTATCCGGAGGCCTCACAGAACTGCTTTTGCAGCCGTATCATCATTACATTTGGGATTTACAGCTACTGTCAGATAGGAGACACAAGGGTTATGAAGGGCTTATTTTAGAGCACCGTGTCACTCACTGTTTACATCTCTCTCTCTTTCTCTCTCTCTCATCCCGCTCCTCTTCTACCTATCATGAACGATGCACACCCCATCCATCTGACTTTATTATAGCGGCTCCTGAATATGCAAAGCTCGTCTCAAATGAGACACATCTATCTTGTGTCATATTGCCCTGCCTGCTCTCAGAGCCGGAGAACGGAATCTTGGGATATCTGTAGATATTAGACTTTGCCATAAATTGAACTTTTTAATAAAACATTTACAGCGTCTGCTATTTTAAGGATAGCTGTGGAAATATACAGTGAGCTAATTTAGCTGAAACCTGTAAACATCATGAAGACTGACATGAAAACATATATTCAGGTCCAGTAGGTGTTTTTTTTTTTTTTTTGTAGGGTCATGTGATGCAATAGAAATTCCAAATTTCATTAATAAAAATGAAATATGTAATAAATATAAACAATTTTATTAATAAAACATTTTGATTATTCAGTTGATTTTAATATTTCATAGAATATATAAATAAAATATATAATTCTTATTAAAATAGGTTTATTATAATTACATCACTTTATATAAAAATGTAATATTGTGAGACATCCATATATAAACTAAATACAATTTTTTTTCAACTTTTCTTTAAATGTCAACAAAAAGCAAAACATCAACAGATGTTGCAAAACTTTATATATATACAATGCTCAAAAAAATAAAGGGAACACTTAAACAACACAATGTAACTCCAAGTCCAAATCAAACTGCCCACTTAGGAAGCAACACTGATTGACAATCACTTTCACATGCTGTTGTGCAAATGGAATAGACAACAGGTGGAAATTATAGGCAATCAGCAAGACACCCTCAATAAAGGATATATATATATACAGTATATCTATACACACAAATACACATTCAAGAAACCTAACTGCAAAGCTACAGTAATGTTAAAAGGTTTTGGCCCTTGTGTAAAACTGCTTTAAAATGAGGATGCTGTCAAAAATAATGTCATAAATAGATTAGCTTTGCAGGAAGGTTTCTTGAAGCATTTTGGAGACATTGTAGTTCTTCTGGATTTAGTCTTAGTTTGTTCTGTTTCTTCATGTCATTCCAGACAGATCAGATCTCTGTGTGGAGCACTGGCTGCTGTTAGACTCCTTCAAAATACATTATATAAAAATAATAATAGCCTATATATATTAATACAACACTAAGAGTTATTTATTTATTTATACCATTCTACTGTATACAGTGTAGGTGGATCAAAGCTTTTTTATATAAAGGCCTGAATGACTGCTGTGTGCTATAATGAGATATTACAGCCAGTGATGTATGGTCTATAGAGGACTAAACATGACCACATCACACCAGAGCCCTCAGAGACTCATATGTGAGCCATATCCGTACTGTTTGTCATGATTTGTCATGATCGGTGAGTATTTTTATCTCGGAGTGTGTGGGCAGGTTTGGTGCATCTGGCTGCACTGGGCCTTTCTTTTGTTCAGATGAACATTTGATGTGATGTCCTGTGACTGACGATGTGAAAAGAGCCCTTGGCACTGAGCTTGTAGACATTAGCGCATGTGTTTCCCTCAGACAGCCGTTGATGAATATTTCAGCCAGTAGGAAGTCTCAGCCTGTCCCAAACTCACTCTTTACAGAACGCTTCCTTAACCGCTCCGGATGAACGCTCTGCTGCCGAACACAAAACTTCTGCCTCAACCAATGGAATGAGTTTGGGGTGGAGCTACATGACTCATAAACCTGTCTGGAATTAGTAATTTGTTTATGTAGCACAAAGGTTTAGAAGCTGGTTTCGGCCACTGGATAAAAACATTTAAAATTGCAACTTTTTATCTCACAATTAAATTTTTTTTCCAAATTTTTTTTTAAACTGGGAATTGTAAAACTCAGAATTGTACAGTATATAAACAGATTTAAACATAAAGGTTCTTTTTCGGCATCAATGGTTCCATAAAGATCCTTTACCATCCAAGGAACCTTTTCATTCCACAAAAGTTTTTTTACAGTGGAAAAAAGGTTCTTTAGATCATTAAAATGTCCTTTACACTACAAAAAAAGTTTCTTTTAAGAACTATTCTTTGGAGAACCAAAACCAGTTCTTCAACAACATCGCTGTGAAAACCCTATTTTGGAAGCTTTATTTTTAAGAGTGTGCAAGATATACACACAAAATTTAGTTAGATACAACAGAAGAATTCTGAGATACAAACTCGTAATTGTGAGAGATAGACAGATCTGTGAGATATAAACTCAGGATATAAACACGGAATTCCGAAAAAATGTAAGAATCGCTAGGAACACTGGAAATTTTTTTTCCAAAAAGTTGTTTCAACTTAAAATCTTTTGTTACCCCGCTGACTTAAAATTGTTTGTTTAGTCAACTTGAAATTTTAAGTTACTTAATGTCATTTAAGTGACAACTAGAATATTTTAGTTGACTGAACTAAAGTCTGAACTTAAGTCAGCGTAGTAATAAATAATTTTAATTAGAATTTTTTTACAGTGATAAACTCAAGAGACATAGACTCACAAGAAAAATGATAAAATTGTGAGATATGTAGTCAGAATTACCTGTTGTATTTTTTATTCGGTGGTGAAAAAAATTACTTGGGAGATGTGAACACAGAATTCAAAGAAAAACAGAATTGCGAGATATAAACTGAAGAATCGCAAGAAAACAGTGTGAATTCTGAGCTGAAATTCTGTATATATATCTTGCAATTTTGACAAATTTTTAAATTGTGAGATAGAAACTTGAAATTGCAAAAACAAACTAAAGACAAAAACATAATTGTGAAATATGAATATGAACTTGCAATTACCTTAAGAAATCACAAGATTCAAACTCAGAATTCAGAGTAAAATAACAGAAGTGCAATTCAGAAAATTCAGAAGTAAAAAAAAACTGAATTGAGAGATGTGAAAAAAAAAGGTTTGTGAGAAACAAATCGCTATTACTTTGTAAAATGTTTTTAATCCATGGTGGAAACGGGCTTAGTGCATTCACACACACTAAAAAAGTGATTCAGTTTATCTTAGGTAACACAAGCTCTGTTGGTTACTATGGAAGCTGTAACAGAGGTTTCTCTATGCTCCAATCCATATCATGATCGGTTTGGATTTAAATGCAGGGGTCTGTGTCCAATATCCTGATTCATCATGACCACCAAAGCCAATTATTTATGTTTCCCTCTCTCAAGAAACTAGAGGATAAGCGCAATTTAGAGAGATGATGATCATCTTTAATCCAGCATAATCCTGTATTAAACTCCACATGGAAATGCACAGCCAACATATGCTGATTATGGCGGAAGGACTTAAGAAACAAGCCCTGATGTCTAGACCATGACTATTTGACTGGGCCCTAAAAACAGAAAAATCAATACAGATCCCAGGGACTCGTAATGGTCCAATTACTGCTTGTAGGTTTGTCAATGCTGAGTCTCAGAGGACTGTTGCTAAAGGCCACTTGCATGCGTTTATTAGTGTACTGTTCTGAATCTATACATGCTTAATATAAGCTGATTTAATAGCTTATACCTGTGCACAATATAAGGCATATACAGTTGTGCAATTCTGATTAATGCGTGCATTCAGTGCAATATTCCACAATGCACCAATTATTAATTGAATTTAAAAAGTGTGAATATATATTTTCCATATATCTATACATATTTAAATGTAAGACCCCATGTTTTCGAAAGTGATTTTCCACATGACCACATGGCTTGAAATATACTGTAAACTACTAAAGCAAATATAGATGATGGTCTAAGTGGGACAAACATTCGTTACCTGTCGTTACTTTACCAGGGGACATTATAGAATGGCTGAAAGTCAATGTAATATTCATTATATAATGTCTGAACTAATGCCATTTGAATTCTTAGCAACTTCATTACTCATTTGTGGTCAGGCATTGCTCCACATTAGACCCTTGATTACCTCCCATCCTTCATCAGCTTTGCTTTCCATCCGGCCTCTGGATGAAAAATGTGTTAATATCGAAAGACATAAATCAAGCCTCATTGAGCAGATTCCCACCTCCGTCCGGAAAGTTTTCTAACAGGTTCACTGGAGTGCAAAGAGAGAGAAACAGCAGTGACTTTAAATATTAGACATGTTAAATAAGTGTTTTCAGAAAAGCCAATATTTCAAATTATTCTAATATTTAATTTTGTTCTATGGTACACTCTTGTATATGGTACCTTTCCATCCCACAATATGTTCTCCGTAGTAGAAAAAGGCTCTTTAGAGAAGTAAAAACATGTTCTATGAAGAACACTGAAAGGTTCTTTGTAGAACGGAATATATTTTTCTATGGTGTCACTGTAAAATCCTCTTTTGAAGCATTTATTTAAAAAAAAAAAAAAAAAGTGTATCTGACACATTATCAGCATGTTAATACACATACCAAATCTTCTCTGTAATTGTATTAAAACTTTAGGCATTACAAAAGAACATTACACTATGCATCTTAGTGCCGTTTAATCACGGCTGCATTTATGTGATAAAGTACCACCAAGACTTTTCGTATCATGCAAGCAATACATTGTGAATCTTAAACTTATGCGCTTCATTAACAAACATAAAACTCTGTTTTGAATCATTCATGGAGGTCAAAATCCATTACATTTTTCACTAAATGTAGCGTGCATACAGAGCCGTAATATTGTTTAATAATTTCACTGTCTTAGAGCAACTAGGCTAATCATTCAGGCTGTTGCACGGAAGTCCGACTGGGTCAGAGATGGGACGCCTGGCTGTGTGAATCGTAAATTTAATAACGGAGCTCTAAGAGGCTTCTTTTAAGGCCATTAGTCAAAGGTAGGGACACTATCAGCAGGGTTGATTACAATACTGCTGAATATTCTCAAGGGGACCTGCTGTTCATTCATATTCCATCGTTTAAACAGCCCATTCATCAATTACTGTAGCGCCAGCGGCAGAATGCACATCCCAAACACACACGACTCCACTAACACAATGTGCATGAAGGGTGTACGCAGGCCGAGAGGTACCTGTAGCCTGTGCTGGTTCCAGATGACCACTCTCTTCTGCTCAGCTGCATCATTCTGCAGTCAAATATCTGGGTACAGTGATGCTAAACTTTACATGCAGTGACTGCCCTACATAGCTGCGCTACACACACACATACTAAAAAATTCTGCAAAAAACAGCAGTTGTGGACCGTAAAAAAAAATATGGTAACAACATTTTAGGTTTTACGGTTTAAGCTAAATTTACAGTTAAATACCGCAATTTCATTGCCTGATATAATGTTAATATATGAAGCTATTAAAGTACTGAAATCTGTTTTGTAGCTTTGAAATACACTGATAAGCACCAAATGCAGGAGGTGATGAGAAAGTCAAAGCCCTTCACAAGCAGCTTTTTAAATATGAACATATATAGAAGGTGCTCAGTGTCATTCACACAAACACTAAACACCGTCATGATGAGACTCCTTAAACTGAAATATATAATAAACATTCATTTAACAACATTACATAACATACAACCATAATAAACTCACAGAAAAAACTAAGAAGAAACAAAGTTATTTCAGAGAAAAAACATTAAATTCAAGCTAAATGTTAAATGCAATGCAGGGAATTCTGGGAATTTTAGAGGACTTTACCATTAAGCATTTAACAGGTTTTTACCATAGTATTTTCACAGTGTAGTTCTAGGTTTCATATTGTGAAATGGAAAACAAACTGTGTTTGCAGAAAATGCACTGGGCCTTCTCACATTTTTAAAGAGGTCTTGACAATTGATCTTAAAACATCCTGCATTAAAACATGTTTCACAGCTTAAAACATCCTCCTCATTTAAAAAAAAAAAGCATTTACTTTATCAAGCTCACAAACATTTGCATGTAAGGTGCCTCCAGAGCAAGACATCGACGAATAGTCTTCTTCTATACCATAGGCCCCGTCTACTGGCATTCAGACATTACAAAGACTGCCACTATGTTGTTTACAATGGATAAAGTATGATGCATGTGCACTTTCTTTTTGGTTTAAACAGCTCATTCACATCTTTATACAGATTTCAGAAGGATCCTATAGCATAAGGGACAAGTGGATAGTCATTTTTATTTGCATTCTGGATTTGTTTGGAGTATTTTGTTTTGTAAATGAGACACGGTGTCATGAAGAGTTCACAAAGAAACATTTGTTTAAAAATGAAGCTGTACTAGACCTGACGGCATCTGCATCACAAAGCGTAAGTCAATGATCTCATAATGCTTAGTCTGGAAATTACCATTTAGTTTTGATTATGTTGTCAAAACACTCACATGCAATGACGTTAGCCAATTATAACAGTGGCAATTCCCGAGTCTTAAAACAGGTATGTATGTATGTACTGTATGTACAGTATATACCACACATATAGGCTATTATCAATTTTAAAAAATCTCAACAATGAAACATTTCATTATATCCATGCAGTTTTATCCGTTCTTTTAGTTTGTGTCATGCTCAACTAAAAATAAACCTGAATATTTTTTACCTGGTTAGAATTATGCCAGATTACTCTTGGTTCATCCATAACACTGAAAATGGAAGGTGAAGTCGAGAGCATTGCATTGTGGGATACAGCACAGCATGTAGTAAGCTCTGTTGTTCACTGAACATTTTTGGCAAATGTAACAGGTCATCCGCTCATTCTCTGCACACAGAACATTCACAGTCTATTGCAGCCTATGCTAATTCTGAACATAACCAGAGTATGCATGGAATTACACTGATAATGTATAACCACAAGTCAACGCTGTAAAAAATTAAAAGTTGACAACTTAAAATCTCAAGGCAAATTGCTGCACAGCTTTTTTGAGTTTACTCAACTTTGGACCAAGTTATTCACTCAACCCAAGTCACTGAATAAAGTCACATGTCTCTTTTTTGTTCTTCTTTATTATCTTAAATGTTGATGTATTTTATTTTATTTTTATTGAAAGATGTGTGTTTTGTTGTTTTGTTTTTTTACGAACAACAAACATTAACAGATAAGTTAGTCTAATGAGTACACAATATTGTCTTTGTTTGTAAGACAACTACCAAGACTAAAATATCCAGTGGTTGAACATAGTCTAGGGCTGAAAACTAGACACACTAAATGTTAAAAAGATGAGCATTTTTCCTCACAGTACAACAAAAAAACTATCAATAATGAAACAATAATCCTATAACAGTAACTGCATAATTTAATGTATGATGCAATGCATGCTGCAAAACTGCATATGGTTTAATGCAGCATTTTATGCAATTTCTCTAAAAAATCCTGTTAAATGTTTGATTTTTGCAAGCAAAATTTATACTGTATTATTGTATATTGTATTTTTTTTTTTTTTTTTGGTGTTTTGTGTTTCATATACATATATAATTTTTCCCCCCATGATTGCATTATTTTAGTGGTGGTGTGTAGCCCCAAATGTGTTTTTTTGTTTTTTTGTATATAACCTTTTACACCAACTATACATGAGTCCTGATCACATTTTATGGGCAGACCATTCCTCCATCCGTATTATTGCTTTAAAAGTCATGTCACATCTGAATCAGGAGATTATTACATTTAAAAACATGGATTTGTTTCTTACAGGCACACAGCTTTTGACTTAATGAAATGGACTGGAGTCTTGTGAATTATTGTGATGTTTGTATTAGCTGTTTAGACTCTTATTCTGACGGCACCCATTCATTGCAGACCAAGTGATGCAATGCTACATTTCTCTGAATCTGTTCTGATGACGAAACAAACTCATCTACATTTCAGACGATATGAGGGAACATGCATTTTTAGCGGAGTTTGATTTCCGGGTAAAATATCCCTGACACCTGCTGGACACCTGTATATCTCTCACACACACTTTCCCCCACTCCTTAAAAGTTACAGACACACATTCTCTCACATGCTCGCTGTTTCTCTCTGTGGTGGTCAGTCATTGTCTCGTGTCTTCATTAGTATGCTGGGAGCTTGTCTCTATGATGGGTGGTGACTTGGTTGGATGCACTCTCTCTGTCTCTGGTAAATGAGTATAATTATTTTCAGAGCTGCGGGCGACTCATGCATGTTTTATCCCTCCATCTGGACCGCGCGCGCCGCACCGCACAATGGTGATAAAAGATGTTTCTCGTCCCCACATCAAGGATGCGTGTGCGTGGACGGGGCCGGGCCCCTGAAGTGGCGGAACGGAACGGGACGGGGGGTGAGGCTTCACACATCCTGTGCAAATCGCAATGCATCTCTCTCGGCATGACAAACAGCGACACGTCTCCCCGGCGCGCATTTGGGCCCCCGCGTTCAGCCGCTCTTAACAGGAACTAGTGATCTGTGAAGTGACAAATGAACTCTGAAGCACTTTTGGTCTGGCAGAGATTGTGCATGGAAAAAAAAAACAGTGGGAGGAAATTCTCTTTTGTCTTCACGTGGCTTCATTTGATTCTTTGTTAAAGGGATAGCCCACCTAAAAATGTAAATTCTTTTGTGTTCCATTTAAGAAAGTAATGCATAAATGATGATTTTTGGGTGAACTTCTCTTTAATGAGAGGAAATACCGGTTGAAGGGTTATTTCATGGAAATAAAATTTTGATAAATCAAAATGCACGAAAACAAATTTTAGCGTCTGTATCGGTTTAAGTTGTTCAAATATGCAAATTAGGTCCAAAATTATTAAAATATGCACACATTAGCATTTTAGAACAAAGGTAATACAGACTGTAGAGAAAAAGTCACAACTTTTTGGTTTAAACATGATCATTAACACAGTGGTTGGAAATGATCAGGTTCCTTTTGTCAAAAAGTTATTTAAAAATTAAATATATTTCATAAAATATATAAAGCACCCTTTTAAAAGATAAAATCCCCTATAAAATGATGATTTTTTAAAACAAATGCCTTAGCAGTATCAGGTTAGAAACAGCAAAATGTCTATGAAATAAATCAATAACTAAACAATAAATAAATGCAAAATCTGAGGTCTTTTAAAAAATTAAGTCAAGCATTTGCTTATTAAAAAAAAAAAAAAATTACAAATTCAATTAACTAGAAAATAGAAATTTAAGGCCCGGTTTCATAGACAGGGTTTAGCTTAAATCAGGATTAGGCCATAGTTCATTTAGGACATTTAAGTAACTTTTGTAAACATGCCTTAGAAAAAAAGCATTACTGAAAGAAACTGACATGTTTTAAGATCAGTCAGTGCAAGTTTCTTTCAGTTGAAACGGCTTAAATTTACATTTAGTCTAGGACTAGGATTAAGCCTCGTCTGTGAAACTGAGCATAAGTTTTTACACATTTCGTAAGCTATTATTTTAGATTTTTTAAAAGTTTGATATAATAGAACATGCAAATGTTTTAGTATTCAACCTTCATTTACGTCCGACACCACAAAATGTGTGTTGTTTGTGTGTTTTTTTGTGCCTGATTATGTGGAATGGCCTCACTTTCTCTCTCGGGCTCAATTTACAGGCGCACATACGCAACAAAAGACATTACACAGATGGCACATACATGGAGTTCCATTTGCATACCAAAACTCTCTAAATGTCAACAGGGAGATATGCGGTCATATGCTGCGCAGTATCTCTCCTAGCCAACACGCAGATATGCGCTTCATGCGCATACTAACACACCAGTACAGCTGTTCTGCTGCATGTGGATATGAAACGACTCCACGCAGAGGAGGATTTCAGCTGGTCATTTATCTGAAAGCCTCCGAGACAAATGGCCTTTGGTTTAGACAGTCAAGGACACGGGTTCTCACTGATGTAAAGCAGAGGGAAAACAATTACTTTCACAAATAATGAAAATTCTGTCATCGCCGTCTCTCCCTCATGTCGTTTCTGCAAAGAAAGTGAATGTTAAGTGATAAGTCTACCTTTAGCCATTTTTCAAACACTCAATTCTGATTGGTCAGTCACGCCATCCAGTGGTCTGATATCAGAGTCTACTATTCTTGTTTCATGCAAAATGATATTCAAACTTAAATTAATCCATTTTAACAATAAATAAAATACATAAGCAGTACCTGTGATTATCCTTGTCATAGTCGGATGATGTTAATTCAGCCGCAACGTCAATGGAAATGTTTTTAAATTTAAAAATTCAAATATGGCAACATCTTGCATTTCAGTTATAAAATATTATTACTTTAAAATTGTTGCAGTGTTCGTCTTGTTGTTAGAGCAATTGAACGGTTCAGATGCGAAAACCTCTAAATGGCGTTTGCATTTGTTTTTTAAAATGAGCATTTTTCTCAGGCTCCTATGTGTAGGTTCCAACCTGGTCTCATAAAAATATGTACCTCTGTGCACTTTTTGTGCAACAGCAGTTTTATGTGACTTACTGCACTTTTCACCACAGCTAAAACACGCTAAAACACAGGTTCAATATGTGAACCCTGTCACATTTTTAATATGTTGAAATAGGTATGATCCCAGCGTATTAATACTGTTTTGAAGTCATAACATTATACTTTTCAAGTAATTGTGCGAAAATTACGCTTTATTAACTAAAATCTGTGTGAAAAGGAATAAAAGGTGTCTGAATTTACAGCCTCTAGTGTTCATTTCTTTTGAAAACTGCAGTCATATGTACTTATTGGTACATATTTCGCATCTCGCTAAAAAGTGCACCAAGGTTTGTTTATGCCATGAGACCAGGTAGCAAGGTTCAGTAATTTGGCTTTAATGGTAATGAATAAGTTGTTTCCATTGCTATTGAAGTAAAATAACTGAACATAAACATAGGAGCCCAAAAAAAAAATGCTACTTTTAGATGAGATGGTTTTCACTGCATAGGATTAACAGAACTTTGGATAGTTTCCATATACTTTTCTAGATCAACTTTGAATAAAGAAATGTAGAGATTTAGAGGCATTTTATTTTTTGATTATGTACAGTGTGTGACATTAAGCTAGCAGGAAACACAAATTAATTAACTAATATTTTCCTACACTCTAAAAACATTGGGTTGCTTACTGTACCTAATATTTAGGTTAAACATAGTGGATTGCTTCTTGGGTTATTCTTGATGTTTCTTGGGTTATTTCTTTAACAATGCAACTTTTACATTTCAACAGTCGATTGGTGCAACTGACACAGAAGATACAGGGGTGAGGTATAAGATGCACAAACCAGTGCCGCTGATTGAATCTAGTGGCAAGTTTCAATATGAATGAATCACAATTGACATATTGCTTATGATATTGCTTAATTCTGTTTAGTGTGGGGAAATAAAACTCACCAATTCTCACAAATCACCTTCAGAGAGTGTCATGCTGTGATGTTTTAGCATTTTAGCTTTCCAAGCTTGGGATGAGGCTGGGGCCGTTTATGTATGCGTGTTCTGTAAAGAGAGCATGTTTGAGGTTATATTAGCCTGATGTGAAATTAGTATACATTATGTGTCATATCCCTCATTGCCTCTGTAAATTGGATTCTGTTGAATGGTGGCACAGGGCCGCGCTGTTGCCTCCCTTCCCTCTCATTTCTCCGTCTCTCCGCAGCCATTTGCCCAGGATGAAAGTGATCTGCGGCAAATTTGTGTATAATATATTATAATGACATGGCTAGAGGTGCTTCCACGACTTCCAACGGCGCCCCCTGGAAATAAGCTAATATGGAATTCTGCTTGTCTGCATAAAATAAAAGAGTTTAAAGATTGTGCCGGCAGAAAGAGAGTATTGACTTACTGTATGGCTTGAACACAAAGAAAGGTCGCATGGATTACAGAGCGGCTCACTGAAACGCGGATGCTGACACACACACACACACACGGCTGTGTGCGCAAAATCACTCTTACTCAAAAACTGCACAAGCACATCTCTAAAGAATATTTTAAGGAAACAAATCACTCTCATTCACTTCCATGCACTGGCTGAGGTCTGTCTTTTGTGAAATGTGACTGCTTTTGAAGGCTTTTTCCTGCATTAAAAATGACAGTTACATACATTTTTAAATATTGTAAGTATTTTTATTCTTACATTCAAATTCAAATTGCAAATACAGACATTTTAAATTCAGTTCTCATTTGAAAGTACATGACCTGCATGCTGCCATCTTGAATTTAGTCTGAGCCAATCATCTGTAGCTAATCTCTCTGGCACCGCCCATATCAAAAATATGCTGCATATGAAATGCAATGACATAAAGCAAAAAGAGGATGCATATTATATATTAGTAGGATATAGCCATAGTAGGAAAGGATATTGTTAAAAAAAGAAGGGAACAACATATTATCACAATTACATGATTTGACATGGACTCGACAAAACCTAGAATTAACATAGAAAAGAGTGTTCTTCTCTGGTTAACAAAAATTCATATATTAAATATGACAAAATATATATAGGAAAAATGAACTTCTATAGGCGTGGCGTAAAAAAAAAAAAGGTGCACAGCCCTTGTCATCTCAAAGTAAAAGAAGATATGATCCAGACTACATTAAATATTAGTTTTGGGTTTAGTCTCCATTTGATGTCAAGTGCAAAATGTAGAACCTAAATCAGAACTACTGCACAAATACTGTACTTTATTGTTGATGTTATAGCAATATTGTCATATGCAATTCAAGCAACATGCAGATAAGTAAACAATTTGGTTGAACTATTTCTATAAAGGAGACGTCTGAAAGAAATACAACAGGTAATGCTTAATGGGAAATTAAATGTTCGTCCTCCCTATTAATATATGAAATACTAAATTCGATACACATGACATTTCGGTGCATAAACCTGGTCAGCATTCCCATTCATCTCAAACTGAATGAAAATACAATATGGACATTAAATGCAGGCAGTAGGTTTCTGGGTTTGGTCTCCACTTGACATCAAGTGCAAAATCTAGATCCAACCGAAAGCTTTGTTTTCATCAAAAAGCATTTGCAACTATATGTTTTATTATATAATAGCATGACAGCTTGTGCGGTCCATGTAATGGAAAATATCACATGCAATTTGAGCAGCGTGCAGGCAAGCCAACGAAGCCAGTATTTTGCTCCTCTAAACGTGGCATGAGGAGCTTCTGTACTGCATGTGTTTTTATATTCAGGTGATACAGCGCCTGTATCTCCCGACCCCAGGTGCCTTTGTTCTGCATCAGACACGGCGTGATTTATCTCTCCGTCTGATTGAACATGCTCTTGTTTTTGTAATGATAACCATCTCAACCGTTTGTAGCCGCCCAATGAAAGTGACGGAGTATTTGTGGCTGCTCCAGCAGTGGCCCAGCCTTCCCTTAATTGGCACCCGAGCTCGATTCTGCCTCAGCGCCGCAATGATGGTATGGGTAAGTGCAGCACTCCTGCAGGCGCTCGACTACTTAAGCATTCCCAATCGGAGTCAGACCTTTCATGGCACACACACACACAGGAAGTTTCGCTGTCATTCTGCGCGGAATGTGGCACGCATGCATGCAGTCTGTTTCATCGAGCCTATTTGGCGAGGGGAAAAAAAACCGCACGCGCGCACACACTTTATCAGCATTTGTGCCTTGGTCTCCATGGCAACTGTATAATGGATTTGCCCTAATTCAATCCCAGAAGCGATTCCGAAGCTTATATAGTGGGGGGTGAAAGGCTGGTGCCTGGATTCTTTTGAAGTCGGGACTGACACGTTAAGAGGCGAGTCAAACGCCGCGATAACAGATAGAACACAAGAGGCACCAAAATATTCACAGTAAGCCATCACACGCTCTCCCTTTCTCTGTTCTTGCGCTTTTTCTCTTTCTTCTCTCCAGCCCATCCCCCTCTGTTTGCTCGCTCTGACATTCACAATCCAGGACCCCATTGGATTTCACTCCCACCCCTAGATTTGTGCTTTATTGCGATGCTCTCCTTGAAATAGAATGGGAATTATAGCCAGGGTCAGGCGCGTTTCAGTGTAATAAAGTGCAGAATGAGTGCCGAAGAAAGAGTGAATCTGAAGTGACGCTCTCACGAATTCCAGGTATGTGAGACTCTTCAGCAAATGAACACCCTTGGAAGCCATTATGATGCGGGACACAATATAGCTAGAATCGGCGAGCGGTGATGGAGAGATGCTGGGCTGAGGACGGCCTGCCTCTTCAGTTCATCTGCTTGGTGACCTTCTGCTCGGGTGTCGCGTCTGAAAGAGACACGCGCGGAGGGAATGCAATAAATTTATTCATTTTGATTCACTTATAATAATCATTTTAGGTACTACAACGCCCGTAAGTATCAAATATGCTGAATTATGTTTATAGGATATTAAATAAAATTAGTTGCACCAAAACCTTACATACAACATTCAGGTACTTCACAGGTCTGAATATGAAATCAGGAAAAAAAACTTAAAACAAACTTAAATATTAAAAAGGAAATATTAAAAAGTAATAAATTTTAATATTTTAAGGATAATGATGACTTTGAATTTCAAGTTCAAATTGAGCTATTTGTTATACAACAACATGCAATGCATTTTTATTTGTTTACTCTGTAAAATACAATAAAATACAAAATCATCAGTGTGATGGTATTTGGTTGATAGGACACCACCCATGAGAAACTATTTAATTAGTGAATTATTTTAATCAACATAATTTTAGTCTTAATAGGCTACTTCAATTTTCTGTTTCAGTAATTCTGTATCATTTCTGTTAGGTCTTGTTTTTAATTATTGTAATTATATAATTCTGCATCGTGACGTTTTCACGTAAAAAAAAAAAAAAATATATATATATATATATATATATATATGACATTCAAACGAGAATATACCTGTTACAAACAAGAATGTTATTGTTGTTTCTAAAACTAGAACCGAAAAACAAAACAAACAAAAAAAACAAGGAGAAAAGAAAAGATGCATTGTGATTTTAAATAGATTTATCTTTAGCAGATGTGAAATTATATTACAAATAAAAGAACATGAAGGAAATGCAGTGAGAAAGCGAGGATACAAGGATTTCAGAAAGATTTGATGTGCATGTATCCTCTCAGAGATGGAGGATTCTGGCAAAGAAATCTGGATGAAGGGGTTTGGAACGGGAGCCTGAATCCTGACACATCCCTAGATCTGCTCCCCTGTGGACTTCCTGTGATCCGCCTGCCTCTCACCCTTCCCCCAGGGAAGCATCACTCTCACCCCAGACCATCACATCACCTTCCCACCCGCCTGTCTCCACCTTCTCTCATCCTCCGCTCTTTCAGTGTGCCTTCGCACCCCCACAAATTGCTTCATCTATTCACCTGACTGCTGATATCTGACATGAGCGGCTGAGAGCTTCTGTGTTCCTGCGAGCCAAAGAAATCCTGCTGCAACATTTCAGCATCACCATCTGCCACGTGTGTTTTATGTGAGCATTACGCCAGCAAACAACTTCAGATGGTAGCAACAGAACGTAACGGGGTGCTGCTCCACAAACAAGGTGAAAACAGACACTCTCCTCTTGGGAAGTTCCTACTTATGAGGTCGGGACTTGGAATTGCAAAAAAAAAAAAAGATATTAAGTGCACATTTTTATTTTTGACCTACAGTACACAACACAAGGAAGAGTAAAAAATTGTTATTGAACTGTTGCTTTATGCTTTTAAGTCATGTTGAAATGCGCTATATTTATGAGATATGAGTAGCAAGTGTAACGGGTTTGGTGGGTTGCATGTTCTGCAACATGAGAAAAAGTGAGATGACATAAGATTTATTTACTTTTGTACAATAAAAGCACTTCATTTTTTAATTTCTTTTTGACTTAAGAAAAATAACTTTTTTTAATGCTGTGCAACAAAATAAAGTGCACAACATTTAAAGTGAAATTATTATTTTATCAAATCATGTTGGAATGGTCACATTCACAAGATGTCTTTAAAATAAAAAGTCACAAAAAAGACAGAACTAAACATCTAAATACAAAACAAAACATGAGAAAATAAGTAAATACATAGAAGCAGATTTTATAGAAACATTTTGGTTTAGTAGTATTTACATAATAGTAGTCATATTTATATTTTAATTAATTCGTTTTTATTTTTAAAAACTAGTTAAAAATTAGTTTTCATTTTGTTTTTTAAAGTTATAGCAATTTTAATTCTTTTATTGTCATTTTTGTTTGCTATTGTTTTAAATGTCTATATAGTTTTTTAATAGCCTAATTTTTACTAGTGTTTTAGGGTACATTTACACAACAGTGATTTTCTGAAAATGGAAAAATCTTTACCATACAGACAACAACATTGTCAAAATTATTCCTATTTATACAAATGAAAGAAAATGACAACAATGCTGTAATATCCATGCCCCGCCAGTAGTCGGCGATGGCACCTATAGAGTTAAAACATAAAATGAATGTGCATGACATTACCATTTTCACAAATTTGCACTTTTGTAGTTTACACAGAGGCAATTAGAACATTGTTTTCAAAACCTTGAACTTCGAAACCCGTTTTCAAAAGTTAGCATTTTCAGGCCCCCAAAATACTATTGTTGTGTAAATGAATGACCAAAATGCATAAAAGATTTCTTTTTTTAGTTTTAGCACCATAAGTTAAACTAAATAAAATATGAGAAATGCTGCCTAGGCAACTAGCTGAAAAACGCTGTTGGGAAAAATATATTTTTTAAGTTGTTCTCAATGGGAGCGCCGCGTTTTTTTAAAACGCCAAGAGTGCTAAGTGTTCGGGTGTTTTTTTCTCGCCGTTGGGAGTTGAAGAATTTTCAACTTCAGGTAAAACGCTGTGATCATCACTAACACTTTCTAGTCAGCCAACCAATCAGAGTGGAGGACGGGCAGGACTGTAGGCTACTACAGCTGAACAACAATGGAGAAGTTAATATCGAGTATTTATTTCTTTATTACATCGATTTGCTGTACTACCATAATATTGTTATGAAATATGTTTGGAGAAACATTTAATTCACGATGCATCTGCCATTACTTCAGTGGATATTCCGTATTATTCTATGTCATTTAATTTATTTTAATTTTAAGAATAGCGAAAACGTGTGTGTTTTTAGTTTTAGTTAACTATAATAACCCTGGAAATCAGGTTACATTAATATGCTTCAGTTCCTGACAGAACAGACATGTTTTGAACATTGTGCGCCAGCCAAGCAACTGACATTGAGATGAATATGAACGCCAACGAATAGCTCAGTCTCCAAAGTAGGCGTTTACCGTGTGCACCTGAATGCAGCAAAAGTCTCGACTTGCCCACCGGTAATTACGCTATTTTGGTGGCGCTCAAGTGCGCTCGTAAATACAATAATTCCACATGACTTAAAGGCAGCAAGAGACAAAGAGAGCGCGCGAGCGAAACAACAGGAAGGGGGGTCTGTAGCGCGGAACAATGGTCCATTATGCAGCGGCAGAAAATGATCACCTCTGCGCGGGGACGAGGGGGCACCTGTCACACCAGCAGCTGATGGCTCCATCAGCGCCACTGGGACCTGCCTGGGCTTCTCAGCTCAGCTTGGCCTTCATCTGTGCGCGAATGTGTGTGTGTGTGACAGCCCCACCGCTGGGCCAACCTCCCCGCTTATTATCTGGGATGATGGCTGGTGGAAAAGAGCTCCACCCCCCCACTATCTCTCTCCGTCTCTGCTTTCGAAACGCCACATGCCTTCATTTCAAACTCATGCACTTTGTCTCTCATTTCCTACTGACATCATAAACTCCCGTTATAGTTTAGCCAGTCATTACCGTATAGCTTATTATGGAAATGTCACCGTGTTTATAGCTGTGTTCTCCGGTCAGAACGGCGTGCTCGCTCTCGTTCTCTCTCTCTCTTTCTCTCTCAGAGGAGCGCGGCGAGGAACCGATGATAGACACTCGAAACGCAAAGCCATGACAACTGGTAGACTTTGCCCAGATGACACAAAGAAAAACAGACAACTGACACAGGGGTGGAGGGATGTAGGTTTGTTTCGAAAGAGCAAACGCCTTGTGATTCATCCTGACGAGATATGAAGAGCTTAATGAGAATTAATGCAGACTGACCTGCATGAGTGTTAATAAGTAGCTGCTCTCAGTGTTTTCATCTAGTTTTGCAGTACAGTTATCAAAACACTCTTTAATCAAGATATATTTACTTGGCAAACAAAATTACATATGATTACTATTTGTTTAAAACAAGAAAAATAGAACAATAAATGTTTTCCTTAGAAATGTATTTCTTATTTTAAGAAAAAAAAAACACTCATGTTCATGTGCTAACAAGTTAAAAAAAGAAAAACGACGGGATTTTATATTTAATTACGTGTTTCTGTCTTGTTTAGTGCAAATCTAAACATGCTACATTTACTGGAGAAACAAAAATACATAAAAATGACCTTTTTTTTTTTACTTGGTAGCACATGAACAGTTTTGAGGTATCTATATGATGTGAGTAGTGTCAGCTGGAAGATATTTTTTAGACAATTTGCATTTCACGTTTCAATATAGTTTAAATATTCAGGATTTTAAATGATTTGAAACAAGCTTCAGTGGAAGTGATTACCTGCAGATGGTGTGTTGCTAATCAGCATATAAAGTGTAATTTTCAAAAATGCAATAATG
This sequence comes from Enteromius mattozi, assembly GCA_032359235.1. Taxonomy (NCBI): domain Eukaryota; kingdom Metazoa; phylum Chordata; class Actinopteri; order Cypriniformes; family Cyprinidae; genus Enteromius; species Enteromius mattozi. Next base: position 15,067,208 of record JAUMHE010000059.1, read on the forward strand.
GTTGTAGTAAACAAGCATGCAGTTTCATCAGATGTTAGTGCAAATAATAGAACACGAGTTTTCTGGCTGAAAAAGTTGATGTTGATGTGTTTCTTATATAGTGGGATGAAACGAATTTAAAGTTGATTCCAAAATGACAAATATGCTGAAAATGTATTTACCCTCAAGCCATCTGGGATGAAGATGAGTTTGTTTCTTCTTCAAATTTGGAAAAATGTAGAATTACATCACTTGTTCACCAATGGATGTGAATGGGTGCCGTCAGAATGAGAGTCTTTTTAGGCTAGAAGCAATGGTTTAAAGTTATTTAATGGTGGATTTATTTCTTACAAACACGCAGCTTTTCACTTGTTGTGGATTACTTGTGGATTACTGTGATGTTTAAATTAGCTGCTTGGACTGTCATTCTGACGGCACCCATTCACATTCACATGAGCGAGTGATGTAATGTTGCATTTCTCCAAATTGGATGAAGAAACAAATTCATCTGCATCTTTGATGGCCAAATTTTCAGCAAATCTGTCATTTTTTGGTTGACCTATTCTTTTAATCCACATTTACAGATTACTTTTAGATGTTAAAGCCCAATTCCATCTGGAGTATTTCACTTGTTAAATCTTTGGAGATTCACTTCAGGTCAGAGGTGTGAGGGCTTGCCAAAACTATCACTGTCCAGCTGCGGTTCACGAAACAGCAAGAGCTTTAAAATCTCATTTCATCTCAGAATTTCAATGTGGCCACGCTGCAGCATCACTGTTTGATGGAAAAAACACACACCAGAAATCTCCATATTTCATTTAATTAATCTCAGGGTAACCCAAAACCACAAGCAGATGTTCAGCTAATTTCCAGTAATTACTTCTCTCTTTATATCTGCGTAGTGTTTTTGCTAGCCCAAACATGCTTTCTTAATGAAGCTTTCTGCGAGCTGCTGCGCTGGTTATGTGTATTAAATGGACAGTTAGGCGCTAATAGCTCACTTAACAGGAGGGGTCACGTCATAAAATTACAGTGAAAAGCCGTCAAACAACACACTGACTGCGATTTTAATCAGGAAGGCTTTGTTCCTGTGGTGTTGGATATTGAACCATTGAAAGTTAAAAATCCACAAAATCTGTTTTACTTCCAAAAGTAGGAGAATATTAGCTTGAACATCAGCCCTGAGCTTAATTCTATGCATCAGAATTCATAAAGCAATGCATGCGCGTTTTGCATTCTCAGTGTAGCCACAAGGGGTGCTTAAACAAACGTTAGCATGAATAACAAGTTACTGTCACAGTAATACAATGACACACGCTATTAAGTAAATACAACTTGCAGTACATTGGTCAAGCGTTCACATATGCGTTTGTGTAGCTGCATAGAATATACACCATAGCGTTACTTTCATTTCATTTAGATACTATTACAGTTTTTATTAACATATCGGAATATATAAAAATCATAAAAATTATTTTTTTCCATCTATATTTAGCATGTTCCTTTTTAGATTTGAGGTTATTATATCTATATCTATCTAATTATCTATCTATGTGATGTTGATAAACACATTTCGGGAGAAGCACGTACAAATAATTAGCCACGGCTGGCTTCGCATTCCCCAATCAGCCTATTATCCGTTCACCCAACCAAGCATCTCCGCCTTAAATAAGCTCGATTTTCCGCCACCCCTTCTCCGCCATTGGTCTTCACCTTCCTCCGAGGGGGGCATGCGGGGTTCGAGCCGGATGCCGAGCTC
>JAUMHE010000059.1:15071827-15101914 GCA_032359235.1 Enteromius mattozi
AACCAAAGTAACAAACAACAAAGGAAGCAAAATGTGACTTCCCAAGTAGCACATAAGGGGGACTTTTATACACAAAGGACTAGTCCATTACACACACACACACACACGTGGGGATAATATAAACATCACTCAACAAACACTAATGAATTCCTTTAAACTAAAGAAATAAAGCAGCCACAAATTATATATACAGGATAATAAAATAAACTAAAAAATATAGGAATAACAAATTGACACAAACTAGAAATAAAACAATTGACCAAATCGGTGTCTGTAATTCTTATGAAGTATAAATAGTGTGATTTGAACAAGGATTAAGTTAACCAATAAATCAGTCAAACATATATACAACCAAAAGAAAGGGTATGTACATGTGTGTGGGTACCGTCTTTACTGTGTGGCCACATCGCATCACACACCTTTTAAGATGTCTTGGCCAACTTCTAAGTCTGATAAGTGTATATCATTCTTAGAAAGTCAATTTTTAGGAGGCACATGCAGTGCAGATCGCAAGTTGTAAATATATATGTATAGATATTATATATATATATATATATATATGAATGTATATATAATTCATAAATTATATGATATATATAATTAAAAATGTTATGTATTCATCAACTACTGATATGTTAAGCACAGTGTAAGTATAATTAACCAAAACAAGATATATATATATATATACATATATATATGTATATTTTTGTTAATTGCAATAAAATACATTTTAACTTAAATAAAATCAAATACAAAAAACATGATGTAACTAAAGAAGTAAAAAATGAAATAAATTAATAAACTATATATAGAATAATAATAAAATTCATAAAAACACAAAACAGTAACTATTAACTAAAAAATATTAAATATAATATTTTAGATTACTAATATAACATAAAGTGCTGTATTTATGCCTTCCAAAGAAGTTACCAAGTCATAAACCTTCTGTTTAATTAGGCTTTGAAAACAGACGGAAACAATTTGTGGCCAGTATGGAAATTCTTGCACATTTTCCTAACAAAGAGTTCACATGAATGTCAACCGTTTGTGCTGTGAAGAACATCATCTCTACATCTAATGAACATGGAAAAGATGACAGATGAAGCACTTTGATGAGTTTTCTTGACCAGATAATGACTTGGTTTAAAAATATATACCTTACTTTTTGTGGTTTAAATAAATAAATGCCTTCCTATTTAAGGTTTAAATATCTATAAGACGGTTTCAACGACAACATAAGCAAAGGTTACTGCGCATGCGTGCTTTTGTGGCCCTACCTTAACTTCCAGTGAACATCCCAATAGAATCAATAACAACAGCTAAGTCCTTCTAGAGTAGTTTATTTTTTTGATAACAAGCGAAATATGTTCGCTGTGTAAATCAGACGGATTTATTAAAAATGCAAACTCATTCTCTGCCAGCAGGAGGTGAAACGAGAGGTTTCCGCGGTAAAGGCTGCAGACAAAGCAGCTCTGAGCTTACAAACGCTGCCTTACACGCAGGATGAAATGAAAATTACATTTTTCTAAAGACAGTCTTCCTTCAGAAATACAGGGATATAAAAACACGCCTCGGTATGATTTTTAGACGTGCATTACGTGCTCATGTTTATTCAACGAAGCCTTTTGGAAAATCGCTCAGTTTTGATATCGTGGCAGGTCGCCACAAATAAATAAATGTAAAAACACATCCCACAGCACAATAACCTGAAACCCGCGACACTAACCAGACCGCTAAATAAACACAAACCGGAAGTTATCTTCGGTCCAGGCGCGTGCGCCCGATGAAACCATCTATATAATAATAACTATAATATCTAACCTTTGTTAAAATAATTATTACAAAAAATCAGTTGTTTTCTAAATATTTAGTTCAATTTAACACATTATAAAAAAATAATTAAATAATTAATTAAAGTGGTCCCTGGAATCACTCTGTGCATTAAACACTTGAACAAATGTGAAACACTGAAAAACAATGTATCAGTTTCCACAAAAATATGAAGCAGCACAACTGTTTTTTTTTTGTTGTTGTTTTTGTTTTACACTGATAAAAATCTGAAGTGTTTTTTGAGCAGTAAATCAGTATATTAGAATGATATATGAGCGATCACGTGACACTGAAGACTGGAGTAATGATGCTGAAAAATCAGCTTTGCTTCACAGGAATAAATTCCATTTTAAAATATACTAAATTACAAAACGTTATTCAAAATAGTAATAACATTTGACAATATTACTGTTTTTTTGGATCAAATAAATGCAGCCTTTTTTTAAAAAAAAAAACATTCAAAATATAACTACGCTCTATAGTATTATAGCATCATATTTTGCACAGGAAAACAATCACGTATTACAGAAAATGTAAATATCTAGTGAATTAAATGCATGTTTACAAAAAGGCTATTAATTGTCCATCATTATTTTCTTCTTTCTTTAGCAGTGACATTTATGAAAACTTTATGGACAGCAATTGTTCCTATGTGTGACATTTTCATTTGCCTTTAAAGTCCAGATGTTTGCCCATCACTCGCCTGTCCAGAGACTTAAAAATACGAGGCGACAGTGGCTTCAAATCTTGAGAGTGCAGCTACTTCAGATGAAAGAGTGTGATGAGGCTTTCATCTCTAGAGAAAAGGTCACAAATACCCTGGTGCAATGTATCACATGCTGATAGATGTTTTAGATATAAGAATAACTTGCAAAGACCTTGTTTAAATCTTCAGGTTAACGGTGCATCTGTGACCAGATCGCCTTTGAAGGCCGGTGATGGGGACGAGGGCCCGGCGGCTTCAAACACCAGCAGTCGCTTCAGCCCCAAAGTTTCCTCATCGCCCAGGGGAGAATGGGAAGGCTAGTTCTGTATCGAAATCGGGGAAAAAAGAGAGTCAGATTTGCCAACCACAGTGAAATCCCTCTCATGGGGAACTTGAGGAGGCTGACATTTTTAGATCACAGCTAGGGTCAACAGTTAAGTTAATGAACTTAAAGGGCACCTTAGATTTCAGAAGAACTGAGACCTCATTTATTACCAACTACATTAAGATTTTAAGACAGTTTACCACTGATAACCATGCCCAGATATACTTACACATATATTTCTGGCATTTTATACACTGATAATACACTGACTAGGGGAAATTTGCAAAATTCTGCAGAAATTCATTTGAACATAGTCACACGTGATTAACAGGACTAAATAAACATAAAATAGATTATAACAGTTAATTCAGGACCATTGATATGCTATAAAGATATTTAAAATATATTTAAAAATATATTTTATATTAAAAAATATTTTAAAATATATTTTATTTATTTTGTGTTGTTATTTTATGTTACATTTGAGATATTTTGCTGTGTTTTTGGTCATTTTTATATTTTTTTATATGACTATAGTTTCTATTATTTTTTAGATGATAGTTTTCTTAGTTTGGCAGCTGCATAGAAACATTTTATATTTTCTGTTTTCATTTTAAATTTAGTTAAATATAGTAATTTTGTGTGGTTTGTTTGAGTCATGTTTATATATCTTTCATGTCTATAGTCTTTTTGTTTTAAGATTTACATTTTTGTAGTACAGCAACTACATAGAACATTTTATATTTTCTGTTTTTTTTTTAAAATTTGAATTACACTTTAGTGATTAAAATTAGTAATTTAGTAATTAGTAACTTTTAGTTTACATACGTGTGTGTGTGTGTGTGTAAACATATAGGCTATGGTATGTTTTATATATATATATATATACATTAAATTTATTTATTTATTTATATGATATATAGCCTAAATATAAAATATTATATTATATACAATTTTGTATATACGTATATTGTATTATATATTTTTATATTTAGCCTATATATTTTTATATTGTAGTTTTTATTTTTTAGATGTTAAACTTTTTTTAAATTTTATTTTAGTTAATATTAATAATAGCCTACATTACACCAAAATAAAAATGCCTGTTAATTTTGCAGCATTATTTTTCTTTTTCATTAGGGACATATGAAAAGTTCATAGACAGTTGTTGTTCCAATTTTGATAATAATTGTAAGAACTGAAGACATTTTAATCTTTAAGGTTATCATTACCTTTTTTATACATCCATTAAAAAAATAAATTAAAAATATTACGTTTATTATACTACAAATGAAAATAAAGAAACTACTGAAAAATTTGTAGAATTCCTTAAGTCTACAAAAATACAGATAGCCTATCTGCTTAAACTTGTGCCTCAAACTAAACTTTTAGTAACCTATCTTTTAAATATCTGACGCTACTAACATGAAAAACGTTGCTTTTGCCTATGTCCTGGAAGTTCAGCCAGTCAGATTAAAAATGGCATTTTTGTTGTTGTTGTTGTTGTTAAATATGCATATAGCATCGGCATAACTTTTTCCTCACCTGTCAGTCACTTCTCTTGTGCACGTAGGTGCACATACAGCAAATCCAGCATGACTGGAGCGAGTGAGTGTGACCTTAAGCCTGATGCATAAATTCAAGGTGCAATCCCGGCGTTCCCAGCGGAGGCACAGGGATTACGGACTCCTATCTCTCAAGGACACACTCGCTCAGGTGAGCTGTGTGGTATCAGTGCCTGGGCTGTCCTTCGGTTCCCATAAGCCCCTGTATGCCTAATTTAATCCCACACGAACCCCACACACCTCCCGCGGCCCACGAAAATCCCATGGTTTATCTTAGTGTGTCAGAAGAAGACGCTATTCTACGAAATCCTGCTGCAACACACTCACACACATATACACACATTCAGCAGGAATTATTAATATGTGTGTTAATATGATTTGCTTGAAACGCTTTGGGGTGTTTTTATGATATAGCGTAGCATAATATTAGGGGTTTCTATTAAAGAGACAAATCCTCACAATATCTGGAGTCAGTGCAGATGCATGTATCTTTATATAAATAAACAAACACACTATTGATCAATTCAGATCAATATTTGTGTTCAAATCAATATGTATTTAACTTTGGAACCACAAGGTAATATGATGTGTCTATGGAAGGCTGAAAGGGCCAAAACTCGTGTGAAATTTGTTGGTGTCAACATGTACTGTAGTCAGTGGTAACGCCACAATTAACTTTATTTTTGTATTTATACACATGCACATTCTTGTAATCTTAGTGCATCACCACATTTAGTAGCCAACCTGTAAAGATGCAGAGTTTAGACAACAACATTGAATGTGTTTCTCAACACACACTTTCTGGTCATATTAGAATGTGTAATCATTTTTCTTTTTCATTTTTTTAAAAGCAGATTTACCCACGCATTAATCCTTTCTTTAAAGTGCCCCTATTATGGGTAATGAAAACTTCATATTTTAGTTTTGGAAGTCGCCAACATTGAGTTAAAAGAGGCACCTAGTGGCAAAAAATGAATTTTACATTTTCATTCAAAACAATGTTTCATGTTGAATCAACATGAAATGGCTTTGGATTCATTTCAATGATTCAGATTCGGCTCTTTTTTTTGAGAGACAATAACTTTATAGATGGTGCACTTTCATATTTAAAATTTTGAAAGATGTTTTAAATTAATTTAGAGTTTCACAGCATACCAACATGCCAACACCTTCGGGAATAAACATGACGTCTGATTTTTCATTGCGACACATATGCAAATATATTCTCAAATGCAGAAATTTCATTGTTTGCTATGCATGTTGTCGCGTTAAAGTGGACAAACAGTTCATGTTGAAATGCTCACATTTTTAAGTGTTGCACTTAAAGACTTTTGGCCCTGTCTGCCTTCCACATACGTCTGTTGTATTCAGCCAACAGGATTTCTGCATGTGCCTGTGATGCTTAGACTGCTTTTACTGTGACAGTGTGATAAAACACAACATTATCCCCTCAACAGATTACACACAAACACCAACGCGTATTTTCTGTCTGTCAGAGATCCAGGTTTGATCACTTAACGCTCTGTGTGTTCCAGGCCCACTCGTGATTGATAACTGAGGCCAGACGTGGAGTGGTCCACATTGTCTAAATCAAGCATTATTTAATGCAATGATTAGTTTTAAAGCCCACAGATTGTGTAAGAAACAGATTACAGAGAACTGACACTGATTTGCACGGGAGAGCATGGAAGGTTAAAGCATGCATAATTGAAAAGTGAGATCTGAAAATCTTGAGAATGTGAAAGTTCAAAAGGTGGCCTTCAAAGCCCTCATATGGAAATACTTTTTTCCAAAAGAGCAAACAGTGGCGACTGGGTAAAATGTGAAGCATATTGATTGGTCAGTGCGTTCTGTTGCTCCCACATTATGACCAGTGGCATTTACCAGCTCATTTCTGCAGTTAAAGTAAAGTTTGACGCTCTCATTTATATCATATACTTTTTTAAAATCACTGTGCTTTTTTCCCTCAGGTGCACTTATAATGTTAGCCAAGGCTTTTGTGCTAAAAAAAGGGTCATAGTTTAGTTTTACAACCATTTTATACCATTTCTCAAGCCGTTTTACTTTTATAATTTGAAAATAAAATTTATTCCATCAGGAATGAATTGGATGGTGAATGGATAAAAACCAATAAAAAGCTACTCAAAAACCTATTATTAATTTCTTGGGTTAATAAAATGAAATAAGTGGTTTAAAAAAAAAAAGTAATACATGGGCTACATATATATCTATGTGCTGTCTCTATATACTGTATATATATATATATGAATAAACAAACAACCATTTAGTTTATTAGGAATAAATACCTACGTTAGTCAGATATGATCTTATCAACAGTTTCCAGCAAACATCAATGGCCTGAAGGAAGAACTATACCACTTTTCACCCCTGGCTTCCTTCTGGATATCTTCTCAAACCTCACTCAAGGAACATTTCCAAAAAATGTTTCCTTCCATCTCCCTTCCATATTCTTGTCAAAGCACAACACTGAAGGTATCCAGCCAGCTGGTAAAGCTCCAACAATATAAAACCTTGAGTCTTTGCCTTATTTTGGAATACAACAGTTTTTAGACCAAACTGAGATCATTAGATCATTCCTCTAATACACTCCCATGCTGAATTCTGTGTATTTTAAACGTGTCTCAGACACGTAGACCTTATGCATTAGAACTTGATTGTTTACAATAATGACAGTTAATTATAACCATAAAGTTAACTTTGTGTATTCGTGTAATCACTCAGGAGTATATAGTATATAGAGTATATAGTGACACAAACCATGAAACACCACATAAATGAGCTGATCCATGACTTATACTCACTATACTGTTGTTTTCCCTCCAAAATCATGTCACTTCCTGAGCAGTGATGTCATTAAGGGAGTGGCTTTTGTTTGTTAAAGAGATTTTACAGAAAACTAACAGGATTCCATGAAAAAATTTATTATCAGCTTAAACAATATGTTTTTTTTTAAAACAGAATATAAAAACAGAAACATATCAAATCAAAGTGATTTATAATTCACTTATATTTAATTGTGATATTGAAATAAAAAAATAGTTTCATATTTTATCCAGTATACATTTAAAGACCTTTAAAGGGGGGAGTGATATATTATGTGACCTTGGAGTACTTTCTGAGGCATTTTGCGAGTTTTCTGTGGATGTGTGTCTGTGAGAGCAGGAGGTTGTGGTGTTCCTGGCTGCAGTCGTTCATTGTTTCAGCGATTCTGCTTCCTGTTGAGGCTGTGAGGGGTTCTGTCCGGCCCGGCTGGCTCTGCAGTAATTGTAGGGTGTTTGGGTCTGGTTGTCTTGTGATAAAGGATCAAAGTTGACCACTGCCCGGCACTAAACGCCTGTGTTAGCAACACATGTCAACAAACGACATTTACAACCAGCGTTTCCTCCCGAGGAGGAAGTGTACAGCGCTCTGCTGCCGTTACAATAGATACCGTATCTCTTTATCCGGCCGTTCCGTGCACTGGTCGATGAGTTGGAGAAAAGGAAATTTTACAAATGTCTCTTGAGCAATGAAAGGTTTAAAAGGAACCAGTTTAATGCTTTATACCTGCATGCATTTTTTAAAAATGTTAAAATTTCAGTGGGTGTCTGCTCAGAATGGCTTACTACTCATTTTATATGTGGATTTTCTGGATGCATGGAATGCCCACATGACTAATACATTTGCTAAAAGGTGAATAGAACCAGAAAACTGTGTGTGAGAGCCACAATGCAATACTCAGACATGATACAAGTTGTAATTTTGAAACTCTTAACTACTTATTTTATCAAATAGTCAAAAGGTCCAGTATGTAAAATTGAATAAACAATAAAGTAAAAAGAAATAATATTGCTTGATTAAATATTCAACATACTTAAGCCTTTATTTACATACTTATTTTTAAAACATTTTAAGACATTGCTATTTGTGCAGGTAGTTTACAGTGCATTTCATTTGAATCAAAACAAAACTGCAAAATAAACAAGAAATAGTCTACTATACTAGTACAGTATTAACTAGATGCTAACTAGATGCCACTGAATTAATCAAGCAACACGGTTAAGTTAAGCGCAGCAGTTTAACATATTACCATTTAAAAGTGCTTTTCATACTTAAATAGTTAACCCAGGGTCATTCTAACAGTGGTAAATGAAATCCAGGGTTATTTTATTTCATGTTTTACTTTAGCTAGGGTTAATAATTAATATTCATATGCTGACCTTTCGTAAAACCCTGAGGTAACATTCTCATTTGCATATTTTACGGTGTCACTGTCATCGATTGGACTTATGCGGCACACAGCCTGTTTACATCTCTATCCTCATGTACAATGTGATACCAAGTTTTTGCTGCATTGACTTTTTGGTCTATAAAGGTAGGCATGGAAAAATTTTACACTAAATCAAAATGTTTTTTGTTTCTCTTTTCCCTTAAAGGAACATGCCACTGTTTTTGAAAATAGGCCCATTTTCCAACTCCCCTAGAGTTAAACAGTTGAGTTTTACCGTTTTTGAATCCATTCAATTGTTCTCCGGGTCTGGCCGAGCACGTTTACCTGTAGTTTAGCATAGATCATTGAATCTGATTAGCATCTATCAAATCTACCATTAGCATCTCGCTCAAAAATGACAGCAGAGTTTCTAAAATGTTCTACGGTATTTAAAATTTGACTCCTCTGTAGTTACATTGTGTAGTAAGATCAATGGAAAATGAAGTGTTGTGATTTTCTAGGCTGATATGGTTAGGAACTTGCAGGTTTACCCTGGAAAAAAAGGGGCACTAAATCCACTAATAAATTATAGAGAAAAAAAAAGCAGGGTTTAGAACAAGAAAGTTTAGCGCAGTATGAAAAGCTTTCACATACCATTTTAAACCCTAAAGTAGGTTAATATTGTACTGTAAACATAAGCAAACATTAATGTGAGTGCTTGTTTTTTAGTGCACAGGTCTTCTGAAGGGCCTCATCTTGTATCTGCAGTCAGTGGTGTGTTGTGCCAGGCCTGAAGTCACAGAAAAGCTTGAATTTGTCACTGTCTTTACTCAAGCACTTGGATATCTCCCCCCGAACCCCCCGGCCTCCTGTTCCACACCGCTTTGGCAGGAACAGATCTCCTCACAGGCCTGAAACTGCTTCATGGGAATTATGGCCGAGGCTATTACAGTTTGTTCTTCCAAATGTACTGAGGGGCTGATGGTCTGGGCAAAGTGCTCCATCTTGGATTGACTGTGCATCTGTGCTCTCAGTAACAAAATGAGAGTGAAAAGCATTGGTCAGCACGGGTCTTCGTCCCATCTGTCCATTCTGCTGATTAAGAGAGGTGGAAAAACTACAAAACTCTGCGGTTTTTGCAGCCCAAAGTAAACGTGGAAAAGAATCCATATGCATTCTTTTAAAACTAGTTTCAAGTTAAAAGGGGCAGAGAGATTTTCCCTCCTTTGAAATATAATTAATGTACTATTGTGCAGAAGTAGCTACAGAATATAAACTGCGGTGCGTTCGTTAAACGGTAACTTTATTCAAGTAGCGAAGTTACTTCTATGTCACTAAAAAGACCCTTTGTAGGATTAACTGGTTCGGTATGTTGTATATAATATGAAATATGGGAGAAAATCAAAACTGCAGGTAGGGGGCAGCAAGTCACTGTCTGAATAAGGGAGTCCCTGATTCATTCATTCAACCTATTTGTTCAAAACGGCTGATTCATTCAGAAACGAAGCACAAGAATATGTTTATGAAAGGATCACTGAATCATTGAATCATTTAGTCAAAAACAAAAAATCATTGACTTTGTTTGGAACTATTTTCATTGGCTGAATAGTGCAAAAACAGACATTTGGAAATATGACAATATGAGGTCATATTACTCAACTAAAATAACACTAAACCAAGCAGCTTTCTTTTTTTAATATACAAATGAACCGGTTTCTAAATTAGCTTTTTTCACATGAAATTTTTGATCTTGTTGACTCCTTTTAAAATGATCGGCCCATGAAAACTCATGGTAAAAACAATATTAAAAGTTACAGCAACTTATCCAGGGGCGTTTAGGTTACAGGGACCCTAAGCAAATCTCTGGGAGGGGCCAGTGAAATCTCGAAAGCATACCGTGGGCTGGAACTTACGACAAATATAATTAACAGTGTGAAGTTGCCTACCTTATCAGTGTGAGAATGAGTTTTTCCTGCAGTATTTAACGTCGTTCAGTCCTTCACGTTCTTGACATCTCAATGGCTTTAAACTCTTGGCTGGTTAATTCCTGGAAGTTTGCCATTAAAAGCAATCGAGAGTGTAAGAGGTAGTGTTTGCGAGTAACTGTGGTCAACCTTATCGTTCCGCTCCAAGTGTGAAGGAGCAACTCAAGTGTCATAATCTTCCACTGCAGCCCGTTCATCCACTTCCTGTTTAGTTTAGTCAAGAGGGACATGTCTTTGTAGAAACTGTAAATCCTAAAGCTAATCTAAGCCAGAAGCACAAGACCAAGGAGGAATTGCTGGATAACCCATAATGATAGTTTAAGACTTTACTTAAAACTGAGAGCCTTTTCTTATTCATGCTAACCATTTGTTCCAAATCTAGTGAGCTGCTACCATTTTAAGCAGATTCACAACGTGTAGGATTTTCCAAAATGCACAATTATTTCTTGTTCTTAATCCCAGAATGCATTACAATTTTGGGGAAAAATATGCAAAATGGTCTAATAACCCTGTTGAAAAAACAGGATATGCTGGTTAGGTATGTTTTGAAGCTGGGATGCTGGTTTGAGCTAGTTTAAGCAGGTCTATTGCTGGTTTATGTTGGCCCTTAGCTGGTTTAAACTGCTCCAGCTATCTTAAGAACAGGGGCCTGTTTCATAAAACAAGTTTGCCAAATAAGCCAGGCTTATTTGTGCAAGTCTGACTAGTTTTGAATCAAATCAACTAACAATAAGTCAGACTGAAATAAACCTGGGGCCTGTTCCATAAAACAAGTTTACTAAATAAGCCTGGCTTATTTCAGTTTGTCTGACTTATTTTGAACCAGATCAACTGACAATTAGTCAGACTAACTGAAATAAACCTGGCTTTTTGATAAACTTGTTTTATGAAATGACATGACCAGCATAAATCAGCAAAGAACCTAGCTTATCCCAGCATCCCAGCTTCAAAACATACCTAACCAGTATATGCTGTTTATTTCAATAGGGAAATGTGTCAGAAATAATAATTAATATACATTGTAAGTAATACTAATAAATTATATTATATATTCAATATATTATATGTTAAAAAAAACTGATTAAAACTATATGAAATGGAAATTTTTTGTCATTATTATTATTATTACAGATTTCAGTGCTTTAATAGGTTGGTATATTAACATTATATCAGTTAATGAAATTACGGTATTTAACTGTAAATTTAACTTAAAACTGCAAAACCTAAAACATTGTTACCATATTTTTTATGGTCGAATTCCGACAACCAATCAGTCACGGACAAAGTGAGTGTCGTGCACACAAATGACTCAGTGATTTACTTCCTCTCAAAAAACTAATTTTAATTAAAACAAAAATGTTGAATCATTAACAAGTTTATAAAACAGTGATTTAGTTACATAAATAAATTGATATCGGTGTATCAAATCTTAAATTCAACTTCATGAGAATGTTGACACGGGTGAAGAAGTACAATCGTTTACCTTTCATAATAAATAAAATGGAGAAAAAAAAAAAAGATATTTCTTTTTCTAAACAAACAAAAAAGAAAAAGAGCTACAGACATACCTCTAAGGAAGGGGACACTCGACAATGTTTTTGCACCAAAAAACATAGGAAAACTGCTTTTTAAAGCACAGAATACAGAACCATTCAGCTAAAATTAAAGACAGTAAAGTTGTAACCAAAGTCGGTTGGCTTTCATTTTTAACGAACAAGTTTGGTAGTTAGAACTCCAGTTTGGTTATTTTAAAGCGTTAAGACAAGGCAAGAAAGAAGGCTGTTTTTGTTTCGTTGAGGAATCCTATAGGAACGAAAAGAAAAACAAGAAACATAAAAAAAAAAACAACCCAACAAAAGCGTTTAAAAAACGTTTGAACAGTCAGACCTACACAGCAACTTTCTGTCTTGCACAAAGTTAAGATGTCAGCAGATAGGCATGTACATGTTATTGTGCATAAAAATGGAGCTTCGTCGTGACTCGATTATTGTGGAAAGAAACAAGAGCGTCAGGCCAATCGCTCGGCATGTTTGCGTTAACATCAATACTGTTGGATCTACATTTCTAGGCGTTTTTTGAGGCACGTGGGCCTGCGTTTCTTGCATTCCCAATTCTTAATGCTAAGGCTTGCTGCTCTGGTTCACTGGGTGTCCGTCCAAACCACTGGTGCCCTGCGCGGTCAGGTCTACGCCAACGCATCCCGGACCGCTCGGATCGTGCATCGGAGGTGGCTCTGCATAGATACCCAGCACACAGGTTCACTGCCCGATTCCAGCCCCGACAGCACGGCTGTGTTCGGAATAACACGCTAGCGTACTGCTACTGCTGCTAGTATGGACACTGTGCAATGCAATGCGCTTTAAATTGGATTAAATGTGAAAAAACACCCAGTTTCGTTTGCAAGATGAACTGAATTAAACATGCAACGTCATGAAATCACGTGAATTGTGAAATAATGCCTACCATTTCGCATACTATTCATAACGCAGTGAGCAGCGTGCTAGCCTTCCGTTCCGAACACAGCCCGAGGCTCGCTTTTAGTCCCTCTGATATGTTTTGTTTCAAACCAAGGTACTGCAGCTTCAAGTATTTTGCATTACATAGAATATTCTTTTTATAAATTAGTTAACGTATACATTTTTTCAATATTCAGACATATACTATCATATATACAGTACAATAAAATGCTCTCATTCTTTCATGACCATTTTTTTCTTCTTTTTTTTCCTTTTTTTCAAAGAGAATCCCTGAGATGTATGTCGACAGTCGCTAAGTTTCCACAAGCGCAAGCACAATGGGGTTGAAGAGTGTGTGTGTGTGTGACATGCTTTTGGACGAAACAGCACTGCAAAGCCACGCAATTAGCCTGGTGAACTGAAAAGGAAAATAAAAAAAAATGGAGACGTGTTTTTGTTTTTCTTGTTTCTAACACTTCTTTAGTACACTGGTAACGTGTGACTGGTTCAGGAAGGAGTAAAGCTGAAGCCGTACGAGGTACTTGTCACTTAGGATGGAGGTGTTGTTTGGTTTAAAGCCATATTTCTTCTTCACTTTGAGGCTGTGAATGTTTAACAGAGAGAGATCTGGAGTGCTGTGTGGACTTTCGCCACTGGACAACATATACTCAGTGTAAACCGAAACGTCGTGACATACTCTCACACGCTTTCGCACAAATAAAGGGGAAACACACAAACTTCCACAACATGACAACGTTCCACTTTTTTTTTCCGTTTTTTTTTTGCGCAAACGTAAGTCTATACACATAATACCGGTGTGGTTCGTATTGTTTTTGTCATTTCGTTCTTTTTTGTTTTTTGACTTAGAAAGCGTACAAAGGCGGACTAGCCGAAGCGCTCGCGCACGAGCATCATGAGTTTCTTTTTGCCTTTGTATATCTGTTTCAGGTTGTCTATGAACTGCGTGAACTGAATGTGTCCGTCGTGCGCCATGAGGAATGTCTCTCTAGCTTTGCTGAGGAACTCGATGAACTCGCTGTAGTGCCGCGGGCTGATGTGCGTGAGCCGCGAGTGCGTTGTGTTGATGTAGGCCCCAATCGTAGCGTCCAAGAGCTGTCTTAGCGGGGCTTTGTCCAACGACATCAACTTCCCAGAGTTCCTGCGGCTGTGCAGCGCCACCATGCCGGGCGTGGTCAGCGTGCAACGTCGCAATATGTCCGAAAGCACGGTGGCACACTTGACGCTCTTTACCACCAGCGGGATGATGGCGGCTAGTTCGTTCTTTCCCAGCGAGTGGCTGAGCGCACAAGCCCAGAGCACATCGTTGATGGCCGGATGCGTGTCCTGGTTGTAGCTCAGGTTCAAGTGCGCCATCGCAAGCATGGCCAGTTTGTATGCCCGCATTGGATAGCCGCGGTGCTCCATGTAGCGCGCAATGGTGAAAAGCTGCGTGTAGCTCATGCCCGTGGTGGCTGCGTCCAGCACGATCTGGTAGGCCGTCTCAAAGGCGATGTGGTCCTTCTCGCAGAGTGTGAGGGCTGACAGCGCACAGTTCTGGGGGTCCTTCATGGCGCACTGCAGGGCTAGCGTCCGCGCGCTACTCGCCAGGTTCTCCTGCTGATGGCAGTCCAGGTGCAGCCGGACGATGGTGCTGTTGGACATGACCGTGGTGGCCACGATGCTCGTTGCCTCGGTGGGAGTGAAGAGGGTGAACCAGCTCTGCATGATGCTGTCCAGTGCGTAGACCCCTGCACACAAACACACACACAGATGAGAGAACAGAATGTCACTCAACTTCCGTAAAACAAAACTATTCCTGTTGACTGACTTTATGTTCATGCTGTGTTCAATTTGTCAAGGCACAATAAAAGTCTTCATACAATTTCATCAAAATGTTATAAATTATATATTTTTACTCAAAATGTCATTAAGCAATTATTTGAATTTTTTTTTACTTTTTTTTAATTTTTATTTAAAATGTTCAAATGTAAGATCCAAATATACCCCAGCAACTTAAGACTGCTTTTGTGCTGCAGGGTCACATATTAAATATATTTATATATGATATAAATTATATAAATATAAATATATACATGTAAATACAGATAAATATTTTCAAAATATATACTGTATGTGTGTGTATTTATATACACAAAATAAATACACATACACACACACACATATATATTATTTAAACAAAAACTTTTATTTTGGATGTGATTAATCACAATTTGACATCACTAATATATTACTATTTTTATTAATTATACTATTTTATATTTTTATATGTATGTATTCTGTATTTGTTATTTAATTTTTATTAATATTAAATTCATAAAATTAATATTAATGCACCCATGATAATGTAATTTTTTGCAATAGCTATGCAATGATTATTATTATTATTTTACAGTTTAATTGAAATCATTACTAGTGCTCTGAAATGACTAATTGTGATTAATTGCACCCAAAATAAAAGTTTTTGTGTATATAATATATGTGTGTGTTGTGTAGATTTATTATGTATATATAAATACACACACACACATATATATATTTGAGAAATATTTGTTATGTTTATATATGAAATATATTTATATATAATGTAAATTATATGAATGTCAATAATATATACATGTAAATATATGTAAATATTTACAAAATATATACTTTATGAGCTACAAGTTACTCATCGCTGTTTATTAGGTTATAAAAAAATTTCACTACCATACCATGGTAATGGCCAAAATCTGCTAAAAGTGAAAGCTGAAGGCTCAAACTTACCAACTTCTGTGGCACATGTGACTAGCCATCGTACCATCTCTCGCCGCCGCCAGTTGAGCGTTGAAAGCGTCATACGCATTACCTGTGATTTGTTACAAAAGAAAATGTAAGGAAAAGGGTAAAAACAGTTAAAGTAGAAGTCACGGTGTGCTGATGGATACCTGAAGACCCAGCTCCAGGGAGACCTTCAGCAGAGTGATGTCCGGCAGACTGTCCATGAGCGTCGCTATCTTAAAGGCATCCTGCGCCAGTTTGAAGATATGAGAGGAGGAGTGAATGTTCTTCTGTATGGACTCTAATACTGTCTCTAGCCTTCGAGCATCACCTACAAACAACACAGAAAAACAACATGTGTTAAGACATAAACATCTGTCAAATATAACACGTGACCAAAAAAAGTATAAAGAAAATGTTTTATATATTTTATACACATACATTTTTTCATGGATCATGCAAAACATTTTAAATAATAGTAAAGTGCTGTCAAACAATTAATCCAAAATAAACGTTTTGTTTACAGAATATATATGTGTGTGTACTGTGTATATTTACTGTGTATATATAAATACACACATGCATGTATATATTTAAAAAAATATGTTATGTTTATATATTAAATATATATAATATAAAATATAAGAATATAAATATATAAATGTATATACATGTACATATTTTCACAATATATACTTAATGTGTGTGTACTGATATACCCAGTACACATACATTACGTAAACATACATTTTATTTTGCATATGAGGTCCTATATTCCATATTTGTGAAGATTTGCTCATTGATTTGTTGTGATGTATCATAAATATCATAAATAGACAGAGTATATTTTACATATTTCTCTATCTATATAACATATTACATTTAGGAGATGATTTATCCAATAAGCCTTACAAAAGAAGACAACAGAAGCAGTATAAAATATTCTAAAATATAAATGTGTTAATAATAAATAATACATAAATACAATATTTATGCATTCATGATTTAATGCTGCTATCAGTATTCAGATATTTAATATTAATTCAATTAATTTAATTAATATAATTTAAATAAAGATGATCAAACAATGACTACTAAGGTCCTCATGTCCGTTTCTATTAAAAACACAAGGGAGAACGTTTAATATTTTGTAAATATTTTATGGGATATAAACGGATTCACACAAGTGATGGAAATTTGACATGACTGGCCATTTTTGTAAACACTGCAAACAGTCACCAGTGACCTTGGAGAAACATCAGGTGCTCAGAAACCCTTTCCCCCGTCTACAGCACGCTCACACACACACACACACACACACAGCTGCATAATGAGCCGTGAGTCAGCACTAGTGCCAGACGCCCGGCGTGATGCAAGACGCTGAGAAAACCTTCAAACGCTCAGTTCTGGGACAGGATTTCTATTTATCACCAGCTTGTTGCTTTCCTCTGATTTCAGCTTCTCTGCACTGCGGTGCGATTAGATCTTAAAAATAGTGCTGCGAATTTGCAACTTCTCCAAGCGTCTTGTTTCTCCAAACCGAGGAGACGAATGCAGATTTGATTTTACGGTCAGGGCTCGTTGTTTAGCGGAAATGCGGTGCGCAGGCCTGCCATTAAGCAAACAGCGCTGTTGGGAGGGTAATTGCAGCCTGTGTGTGAGTGATGGACGCTGGCGAATGTGACGCTCTAACCTTTGGCTGCAGTGAGCATGGTGGAGGCCAGCTCACACTGCTGGGACTCGATGTGGCTGAGGGTGAACCATCGTGGGTAACGATTGGGGACGACTGATACTATATGGTGAGGCCGGGACATGTCGCCCGAAGGAGCCGTGGATTCCAACACTGGTAACCTGTGAACAAACAAATAAAATAAACATACAGATTAACACCAGAGTTCATTCCAAACCCCATCATGTGGAAGAGTATAGTCAATCATCAACAACACATGACAGTGGTATAAGTAAATGTTGCTTTTTTTAGTGTAAAACTGTATTTTTCAGGCAGGTCCAACTAATGTGCAAAGCATGAAAAGACAACAAGCATACATTCTCTCATTTGTTTTCTGTGAGTTGTCAGTTTTTCCTTCTCATACAATATTGGTTTAGCAGAGCTGTAATAATAATTTAATAATATATTGAGTAAAATAAATTCTGATGGATAACCATTTTTAGCAGTTTTCAAAAATCAAGTTTTTTCATTCCTTTTCATTACAATCCTGAATATTTTCCCTGCTCTAGAACCATAGCAGAAGTTTCCTCTGGGAAAGGACAGTGTCGCCCTCAAACAGAGGTTCTGCTGTATTGTTTTAGCCAGCTAACATGAGCCTGGAGGCGGCCCGCGGCCTTTACACACAACCCATTACTGACCATCCTGTTTGTCTGGACACTCACTGCGCTTCTGAAATACTACAATGAGGCCAGCAGGCGCTTCAGACTGGATTCAACCCTGTTTGAATCATGAACTTCAGAGATCTTAATAAGAGCATATTTTTGCTGTGCACTTACAGAATTGACATCCTCATTATGCGCAGATGTCGAATACGATCTCGTAAATTGCCTGTTAGTTGAATGTTGGGCATCTTTGATGGCTTTCCGAGGCTACCATGGCTTTCCGATCATATGCAACTAAAAATCATCTATCTGATCATGCATATTCATGTCGGAGCAGGATTTCGACTCCAGTGCTGCGCAAATATGTCAAAGCATCGTGTCCTGGCATGGAGCTAATTACCAAACCATCTACAAAGGGAATTGTATTATGAGGAGATCTGCCCTCGTCTGAGCCAATGCCATGGAGAGCAGTTATTTGGAGGCCACGGTCTTTTTATAGAGAAAGTCAATACTGAGCCCGAAGCTCCTGCGCTGGCTAAATTTAGGTGGATCTTTGTTTGATACCATCGACTTTATACGTGTATCCTGAGCTGCAAATCCCCCGGTAAACACAATCCAATCAAAACAGAATACAGTACCATACGGATTAGGATTTGTTTTTTGTGTGGGTTGGTCAAAAAAGGAAAATTAATAAAACATATGAGAGGAAATCCGTGACAAGGTGTCGATATAAATCTGTTGGACCAGCCTGAAGTTGGAAACCTTGCCAGAACCAGCCATAAAGCAACATACGATCAAAGATAACACTGATGTTCATAGAGAAATCTCACGAGTCCACTGCGCTTAACTGCATACTAAATTAAATATTGTGCAACGCGATCACAGATAGCCTGAACATATTTTCACTTTCAGTATGGATTGACCAATTATTGCATCACACCTATTTAGGACACATTTTAAAAATATCTGCTACACATCGGCACTCATTTAAGAAACACAAGCATAACTAACAGAGTTTCAGTGTATATCTTTCATAGAATCATTCTTGCAAAAACACTCACAGCATCCAAGTTTCCAGTATCGTATTTTTGAGGTAATGTCACGCTCAGATGACTTGCTACTTTTACCTCTCACTTTCATTTCTACTTTGCACCAATTTGTCTGAAAGTGACAGTATATAGTCGGCTTGAACACATGGGATGGAAGTGCTGTTTTATCGTAAATAGTTTTTTTACGATAACCCAATTTTGTGCGCAGATTAACTTTGCAATTTGGTTCGAAACATAATACGATTAATATCGAGTCAATGCACCAATTTACAGAAGAACAACCGATTTCGTTGTAAATTTGTAAAACTAAACATAATCTGTTGCTTTGAAATATGTAGATACATCAATTTAGATATCTCAAATATATTCAATTTGCAACCTAGATGGAAACATCTATATTTAAGTAAATCTGACAATTTGAATAAGAACAAGCAGAACCAAACATGTTGCTTTGAAATGAGTGTATTTCCGCAAGATTCCATTTTGAGTGTATATTAAATTTGCAACTTGGATAGAAAAATCTGTACTTAGATGAATGCAACAATTTATATAAAAACAAGCAGAAGTGATTTCTGCGATAATTCGTAAAACTAAACCAACTGTTGCTTTGAAACAAATGTATAAATTTACACAATAATCCAATTTTGTGCATTTATTACATTTGCAAATTAATGGAAACATACAGTACATACATGTAAATGTATGTATTTGTGTGCAATTTTTTTGGTATTAATTTACATATTTGTTGTTTCAAGGCTACAATTTTTGCTTAGTTCTATGACTTGTCAACACTGATATCAGTTTTGCTTTTTATTTCGTAAAAACAAATGTATATCGTTGTTCTGAAACAAACACATGCCTTTTTACAAGATTCCAATTTTGTGCATGTATTAAATTTGCAACTTATATTTAAACATACATACATGAACTTACATAACAAGCAGAACTGATTTCGGTGTTAATAATTTGTAAAGCTGAGCTTAAATTGTTGCTTTTAAACGAATGTTAGTTTACTCAAAAATAGTTGAAAGAACGATTTTTATTCTGCTTGTGTTTCATGAATGTGTTGTGTGTGTGTGTGTAAATGCTGACAAAGACTTTATTTAAATATTCAAAATATGTATTAAACAGGTTTTGTAAAGGCGCATGAATAACTGCTGCTGATAATGTAAAATTGTTGCACACACACACAGGGTTTGTAAGTGTGCATACACAAACGGCCACAAACGCGCATGAGGAGTCGAGGGGGAGTGTGGGGTGAAAGGAGTGCTCTGCGTTACCTCTGCAGCCCAAATTAGACTCAACGACACATATTTATTATTCACACTTTTTCAAAAACTCATTTTCAGTGGCCATGAATTATTTAGCAGTTTTCCAAGCAAAAGGCGCATTTTGATTAAATGGTGCCCCAGATAACCTCACGCCCTACACACACACACACACACATCTGAGAATCAGCGAAGACATAACCGTGCCTTCTCAGGGTGAGTAAAGACAGTAAAAACAAGAGACGCGAGGGGAAAATAAGCCACAGTCGTGGGCGTGTTCATTACTGTAGGTGGACGTGACAGTTTTGGCAGCAGAGTGTCGCCCGTGCGGCCTGTGGAAACTCACCGCATTGCTCTCAGTGCAATTTTGTACGCCAGTTCGGCATCGTGAGGTAGGAGGCATGTGAAGAGATACTTGGCAAACGTGTGCATCGGAACGCTCTCTCTATAGATGAGCTCTCCCAAACCACTGTAGGGCCCACCTGCAACAGAAAAACACAAGCATTCAAGGACAAGAAAACATGGAGGAACTAGTGCATTTACTTTCATTGAAATCAGGGATTTCCAAACTTTTTTACATTTACTTAAGCTTACAAAGCCTACTATGTCATTTTTTTAAAAAAAGGCCTCTAAAAAACCTGTTGCACACAGTCAACTACATCCCTTCTGTCATCTGACTGGTAGCTTTTAGATTTTTAACAAGTGAAAGGCCTTTAACAACTGCACTAACTTCATACTTTTTTCCTTTAAGCTCCAAATTTTCATTATATCACACTGTATGAGCCTAAATATCCTGATGTATCAAACATGGTACTCAACAAATAACAATTTTTTTTTAGATGTTGACTAAAAGTTCAATGAACTATATGCATTTCAAATCTAAATTTTTCTATTATTTAATTTCTGGCTTTGCAGATTCAATACATCAAATTTAACACGTTCAGCTCTTTTTGGTTCTCCAGTGTAGTCTAACGGTCATATGACATGATTTCTCCATGATTATTATGATTGAAAATGTATTAATTATCATTTTTTTAAGTTGATATTTTTATAAATGTAAATAACTATTAGCTTTGAATCATCTCATCAACTCCCCATTTTAGGAATCACTGATTTAAATGAACACAGTTATTAATTTCCATTCATATACACAAATTTATTTAGGTGTAACACTTCTGTGAAATGTTTTAAACAACACAGTCACATAATATGCAGATGAAACCTACAGGAAGTACTTTTCTTTTTTACATTTATTTTTTTTTCTTCATCACCAATACAAACCACAGGTTTAAAAATGCAAAAGTGTGAAGAATAATTTGAGTAAAGCTCTCGTACACCTTCAGAAGATACAGCACATGCTCTTCTGGAGGTGTGAGATGCGGTTAGAAAAGCACAGATTTGTAGGTACAAACAGGGTGTAAGCGAGTGTTTGTGAGAAAAAACGCCTTCAGGGTTCATGTTTCACCACACAACCAAGTCATGCACACACACCCAAGATACCCTTCAGCATGACACATCAAAACCACATAAAGTACTGTAGGGCTGCCATTACTTTAACAGTATTTGCATGCTGCTTTAATCACCGCCATTGTATTGTAAGCATATCACCATCGGTTTCTCTCCAACATTATAGATTGGTTGCACTGTAGGTCAAAAGTGAACATGGATAACATCTTCTCTGATAAGCGTCCAGTAACGTTATCCATTTCCAGGCGAAATGCACAAAAAGCGGGCTGCAGTGTTTCCGGGGTGAGTGCTGCATCTGTAAGCAGATTACCCCCTCCTCATCCTCAAACCAGATGAAAACCACACGCCCACTTTCAAGCATACAAGTCCTTTTCACACTTACACTTTGCCTACAATATAAACTGCAATGCTAGAAGCCATATGTGATAGCTTGACTTTCCGTCATTAGATTATCTTCGACTGAGAGCAGAGCGACCACAAGCCACTTCACAAATACACAAGGCACTGGACATACAAACAGAAACCGACAAACTGACCAAAATAAACATTCATAAAAGGCATACGTGCTACCAGCTACCTAAGCAGCATCTTAAACAAAATAAAACCTCATATGTGATGCTCTGCACAGGCAGAAACTCACAAATAGCACTTGACTAGACTTGACTAGTTAGCATACTGCTATTCTAATTCTGATAAGCATACAAATACAGATTACACACATATATTTAGTAGTATTATATAGTAGTATAACTAAATATTAAGTATATATGTGTAATCAACACCTATCTCAACTAATTAGTCATCAAGGATACATGATCTCCACAGAGTTTGTTGCAAAGCATTCTGGGATTTCCTTTTTTGCAAAGCGTGATCATGCTGTTTCATAACATCCCTTGCTTTGGCTAATAATAAAAATCAATTATAAAGCATAGCACTGCATGTATACTTACCAGAATGCTTTGTGTTGAGCTTTGAGCTAAAAATAAATAATTTACTATGTATTTATTACTAAAAAACTACAAAAATAGCACACCAAAAAATAAAACTGATTTGGACTGTATGTATTTTATACTTATTAGAGTTTCAAGCTGTTAGCTTAGCATTATGCTAATGTCAAACAAAAGAATTGTCAATTTCAAGGAAAGTCTATTTTTTGGCATGCAAAACAACTCCTATATACATGAATGTGGGAATACTGAAATCTCAAGTCACATTTAAATAAGATTTTTAAAAATGAATGTTTAAATAAATGTTGTTTTTTACATTCAAACTATATTTCAGGATGGTAAAGCTCAGGAAGGCCTCTAATGGCAATTGCACTGTTGCAATGACTTTAAACCAACTGACCCTTCGCAGAGAGTTTGATTGACAGGCGATCTAACCAATCGTAATGCAGAATCTGCCATTTGTCTGACAAACAAACCAGACAGGAGAGTAGTTTAACATTGGTGGACATGAACTTGAAAAATTATGTGTATTGACATCTTTCCGTGGTTACAAAAAAGATACCTTCTGATGTTCATTTATGTTTATATGGCACTATAACTAGTTCATGTGTCACAACACATTAAAAACCACAAAAACAGTCTTTATATTGTTTTGTTTTGTTTTTTTTAAAATGACAAAATTTTAACGCTGAGACTTTTATATTATAAGTGACCTGCCTTGTTTTGACTGTCAGCATGTTGTCAGTGTCCTCTTTATTTTGCAATGTATTTTTCATAATGTGTGGTGTGAAAGCACCATAGCTTGTCGGACATAACAATAGCAACGGTAACAAATGGGGGGCAGGTCTTTGCAAAGGGTCAGTTGGCTATTGGCTCTTCTAATTAAAATGTAGGATATATTCTGCTATTTTGCGCATTGAACATTTTCCCATTCACAGTATTATGAGTTAACCGACTTGGTGCATATAAAGTGTTTGGTCAACCTCTGTTCAAATGAACCTTAGTAAGCCAGCTAACAGCAAAGCAACTCACTAAGCTTGCAACAGAGCTACAGTCACGTCTTGCTGAAGACTGAAAACACACACACACACACACACAACAGCTGAGCATGCTAACTCTAATACAGCGTGTGCTGGAAGGGGGTGGCGTACTCTGGATGTCTCTCAGTGTGAGAACGCTCTTGTTGTTTTGATAGATTTTCACATTTGGCCAGAACTCCCCCAAACCCTGTAGCCAATCGAATGCGTGCCTTCCTGTTTATTGTGCCCCCGTCACG
Source organism: Enteromius mattozi (assembly GCA_032359235.1). Classification (NCBI taxonomy): domain Eukaryota; kingdom Metazoa; phylum Chordata; class Actinopteri; order Cypriniformes; family Cyprinidae; genus Enteromius; species Enteromius mattozi. The sequence goes on from JAUMHE010000059.1 coordinate 15,096,024, forward strand.
CTCTTGGCATATGCTGGGTGGAGGAATCCACGCAGCAGGGCCAGTTCATCAGTTCTCTTCATTCTTTCAAAACAACCCAGTGGCGTTCAGAGGCGGCTCTGTAGGCAAAGACCGTTTCGTTTTACTCCCAACACCAGCCGCGAGTGAAACAAACAGCCTCGTCCACCACTGAGCGCCTTTGCACATGCTGAACACCGCTTTGAGGGAAATTCAACTTAATAGAGTCTGAAACTTTGTTAAAAGAGAAAAACAACTAGGTTTTCTGAAGAAAACAAGCATGGTTCTTGCCCCTGCAAAATACTCCACAAAGATGTTGAAGTTTGGTAGCTTCACAACTTTCCCAGCTCATGCATTGCTTAAGTTTTAGTTGCTAAGTATTCTTAGTGGTTACTTGGGCCTTGCGAAGTAAGAGACCATCTAACAAGGCCCTACCTTTGCAACTGACTAGCATCCATCCAGAACACCCTACCAATGGCCTAGAAATGATTCAGAAACATTAACAATGGACATTAACAATGCTAACATTAGCAAATACAGGTAAAGCTGCTAGGCTAATGTCAACATGATAATTATGAATTTTTGCAGGGGAGGACACAATGTTGTGCTCCCTAGATAGTTGCTTATTACAGAACCAACTTCCAGAAAAACAACTCAACTGGCTAACCAAGGCAGTCAAGATTACTAGAAACATTCAGTCAAATGTGTTGGAGCAGGTTTTAGCTAAACTGGATAAAGGCAGCCCTCAGAGAGCAGAATTGGACACGCCTACCCTGTTGAAAAAAACATAAAGCATATGCTGGTTAGGTTTGTTTCGAAGCTGGGATGCTGGTTTAAGATGGTCCTTTGCTGGTTTATGCGGGTCCTTCTGCTGGTTTATGATGATCATGTGCTAGTAAAAGGACCAGCATAAACCAGCTTAAACCAGCATCCCAGCTTCAAAACATACCTAACCAGAATATGCTGTTTTTTTCAACAGGGTGGTATCTAGTATATGCTGTTCTAAAACAGATTTTTAAAGACACGCTTCACAAACTATTTGGCTAGATATTAAGCTGACGCACGAGGAAATCAGATGCACCCATTCCAGAATTGTTAGCTATGTCCAAATTGCTTCCCCAGGCTATTGCTTTCAGCCTCGGTTAATGAAAAACAAACAGCACTGCCGTCATTCCCTCTCCCTGTAAATCACCAAGACTTACCCTCTAACAGGAAGACAGCTTGCTTGCGGAAGATCTTGACCAGGGTGTCGTCCAGGTCAACTTCCTGCAGCTTGGCGATCAGGTGCTCCTCGTTGCGGCACACCTTCTCTTGGGCGTACAGTCCATCGGGCATGATTCTCTGCTGACCCAGTCCCATCAGGGCCGTTTCCACCGCCAGGGCCAGATATGACTCACCCTCCTCCAGGAAGCGGCGCATGGACGGAAACAAGTGCAGCTCGCTGTGCTTGCTCGAGCTCATTGTGCTGGCTGCAGAGGGTGAGAAACAGAAACAGCATAAGAAACCAGGAGGTGGTGACACCTCCGGAGTTAACCACTGTAGTGAGACCTTCCTCCCAGGCACTGGTTCTTAGACAGGTCTTGTCGTATAATGAGGCACCGGAGAGGAACTCTGCCTGGACTCTGCCTGGTCTAATAAAGCAGCTCAGCCTGATAGGGCATAAGGCAAGGCATGCTCAATTAGGCTCCTGAGTGACTGAGGTAATACACTGTACCCTGGACTCGCAAATGCATTGGATGGTTCATGCAATCACATTCATATCTGTGAGATGGTGCGAAATGCTATTGGATATGGCTGTATTTAGTAACTAGGAGAGAGAGAGAGAGACAGAAAGACAGACAGGCTGAGCCCCTTCTCTTCACTCTTCACTGATCTCCAGCTACATGGCCGCCAACTCCGACATGCAGCTCTGAGCTAAGCAAGCCTTCCCACCAACTCGGCATCAAATCCAGCTTTTTAATTGGCTGCACCGGAGTTGATTGGAAAGGCTGGTTTTTGTGCCGAGGATTAGCCCCTTAACCAATCAAAAGGCTGTATTTAGTGCCGAAGGCTCAACAACTCTGCCAATTAAAAGGCCAAATATGGTGCTGAGGATTGATGCCTAAACCAGTCTTTCGACTGGCTTTGTGAAACTTATCCTTAGCACCACATCCAGTGATATAACTGGCTAAGAAGTCGATCCTTCTGCACCAAATCCAGTCGTATTATTGGGTGTGAGGAACAGAACCTTTATGTGCAATCAAAACGCTGGATTTGGTGCCGAGGAGGCAGTCCCTCAGGACTAAATTGAGCAGACTGATTAGCACCAAATTCGAGCTTTTAATTTGCTAAGAGGTCAATCCCTAAGGACCAAATACAGCTTTTTATTTGTTGCACAGTAGTTGATTGAAAATTCTGGATATGGTGCTAAAGATTGACTCGTCAACTAGACTTTTGATTGGCTGTGAGTTACTTGCACCAATTCATTTGACATCAGCACTAAAAACAGCCTTTTGATTGGCCATGAGGAACCAATGAAAATGCTATAATTGGTCCTAGGACGTCAGTCCTTCAGAACTACATCCAGACTTTTGTTTGGCTGCAAAGGAGTCAACCACTAGTATTTTGATTGGCTGTAAGGAATCTACCCATCTGATTGGCTGGGGATCATTGATCCCTCAACACTAATTCCAGGCTTTTAATTGGTAGTAATGATTAATTCCCTCAGCTTTCTAAAATTGAGATTCCACCATGCAAAAACTGAGCTAAAATGAGATGCGTTATTCATGAAGGCCTAAAGATACGCTAAGATTAAAACAAGCTTCATAAAAGGACTTTTGTGCAAACTCCTCCCTTAAAACCTTGAAAAACAGCAAACGGGCCATTGTATTAAAAAAAAAAAAAATCATAAAAAAAGCCTAGATTTCTGATCGTTCATGTCGTTACTATTTTAACAGCAAAGTGAATCCAGAGCTTCATGTTCTCAGTTACACATTAATACCATTGGCGACTCATTTGGGGCTAATAATGAGAAGCATCATAATGTTTTAATGATGCCTCTTTGGACCCGTGCGGCTGGCTCCGGGAGGATTTAATGTCCTAATCAAAAATGAGCGCAAAGAGGGAAGCTTGAGGCTTCACACCTTCTTTTATTCTGCACTCCCACCACCAAATCTCTTTCTTTCTCTTTCCCTAATAAACTGTAAGTTCAAAGCCAACCACAGCAAGAGAGAAATAAAAGCCAGTGCTTTGGCTTAAGGAGAGCCTTCTCTACTCTTGGACTAGCTGAACCTAACAGGAAGCCCTAGACAAGAAGCTGGGAGATTTGGAGGGCTACATAGGGATATGTCGGGCAAAGTTACAGCTCCTATAGTCCAATTATCTGGTATCATGCAAAAACGTATCCTCATCAAAATCCCTTTTGGACCACAGGACTCTTAATCAGGTATAAATTCATTAAGGGATAATTTCAAGTGTGGATAGGAGATTGTGTGTGCACTAGACTTGTGGCTCTACAGTCTCCATCTTTCAGGTGCCTATCAGAATGGGCATGAGCCCAAAGGCAACAATAATGTATAATTGCAGCACCGTGTTCTCTGATTGTGATACAGTCATCTCTCCAATCAAACCTCATGAATAAGAGATGGGAACAGAAAACATTAAAATTAAAAGTGCATTAAAAATGCAGCAGGGAAGAATAAAGTTATGACTTTTAGGCTCAGATAAAAGAGACTCAAGCTTTACTCTTAATATATACCATATCTTTTTAATCAGAGTCTAAAGTAGTAGCATACGTGAGGTTAATTCGAGAGAGGGTTGATTTGCTCTACTACGGTGGTCTAAAAACCTTGCTGCAAATAGGAGTTTCTGTTGATAACAAAGCAAAAACGACGTATGATTTACTGACTGACTTTTCCTAAGTGGAGCGCATAGCGCATGAAATATACTGTATAAATGTTTACATTAACAGTTTTTACTATAAATATTTCAGAAGATGCTTAAGACGCCTGATGCTTTAACAGGGTTTTAATAGGACTTGACAGTTTCAGCTAGTTTGTAAAAACACTCTGTAAATAACATGAATCATGCTGCGGCATCTCACATCTTTGTACCTGAGAAATCTAGAAACCCTCCTTGCGAAATGTCTTCATCCCCACGGCCCGTTTCCATGAGCGTGCTGAAGAGCGTTCCAATGGGGTCCAAAGGGTGTCCCACCCATCCTTCTAGATTAGTGATGGACGTCACCCCTTTATGCAGCAGATCTAGATAGAGAAAAAGATCAAATGGTTTGTTTTTGGATGGTACACAAAGAAGCACTCTTTTTGACCTTATTTATGTAAGCAATGGCCTTCAAGCTCTGCTCCAAACCCTAGAGAGCTCCCTATCTAGGCAACCTACATCAAAGGCATGTTCCCTAAACAAATGCTGTTCCAAAAAGAAGATAAGTGCAACAAACTTGAGATCATTTTATTCTGTACTGACAAGCATTGATAAAAAGTAAACAAAAGTGCACAATTTTACTCTGTATTTGTGTGTTATTTATTGTGCTTAGTCATTATTAATATGAGTCCTACTCCAGTTGATTCTTAAGTCACTGCAAATAACTAGAGATAACTAAATTATAAATATATGAAAATCATTAAAGAAGCAAATACATAACATAGTGATAAAAATAGCACACAACCTAGCGGGGACAAAACGGCATCTAGAGTCTGACTATGTGAGGTGAACAATGGGAGACTGTGATTTCCTATAGCATCTGTCTCTTGTGGAAATCACTGCACTGGTGTTTTACATAAAGCCCAGAACCGGACCATAGAGCTGCCTGATTTGAATAATATGAATTATGCGTGGGCACTTTCACCACAACAAGCAGTCATTTGCATTTAAATGCAATTGACCTGAGCCCTGCTGGGCATGAGTGGACATTCAGCTCTAGTGAAGAGCAGTGCTGCATGAAACCGTTACCTGGCCATTAGATACTGAGACAGCGAGCGCAGGAACACCGTACTGAAAAGATAATTGGGTAACAATGCTACCATTTTTTGGCCTTTTTGCCACTGTTAATGATACGGGTGACAGAAAAAAGATGGGAAATTATAGAGAGAACATGTCGGATTTAAACTGCACGTATACGACACATGATCTGCTGCCTCAAAGCATCTGCAAATCATAATTTTAAATAAAAATGGATGATATCTGGCAACACAAGTGGCTGGTGGCAATGCAATGAGGGTCTGTCCTTTAAAAGGGAAAAAAACTCTTTACAGGTCAACTATTATGCTCAATGTACTTTTACGTGTTGTTTGAACATATGTGTATGTTTTTTAATCCCCATAAATAATAAGCACTTAATACACAGATCTAATCTAACCTTGGAATAATTTTTCAAGACATAATCTACTTTATTGTTGTAATTTATGTACGTTTTTACCATAAACTTGACAGTTAATGTGCAATAAGACATGAAAGAGAAGTTTAGTACTCACATGGCATGTAACAGCTGCTTTCTATGCTCACTGTTTGCACGCTCAGAAAAACATATATCTGACGTTTATGGCTCTAAATGGCATGATTTCAATGATTTCAATTATTTCTCCTGGCTAAGCCCCCGGGACCTACGCAAACGCATCGGGTGGGCCTAGATGCAGCACAGTTTGCCGTCTTGTGAGACACTAAATTGAGGATTTAACATAACGCCAACACGTAAGTTTTACGCCAGGCCGAGGCCTTGACTTTCCATGTAACTCAAGATCCACGGATCGCGACAGATCTCTCTCTCAGCTCTCCTTTTATCTACCAATCATCATCAGACTCAGGACATCTTTGGAATTCATTACTCTTCAAACCAGGAAGAACATGATTGCCAATCCAAAACCTTGGAACCATCAGGACTTCGAGACTGCATCGGACCC
>JAUMHE010000059.1:15102052-15115382 GCA_032359235.1 Enteromius mattozi
ATATCCCTTCTTAGAGTTTATATGAACTTACACTATATGTTCGCTGAATGAACAGATTAGTTGATGGTAATTCTGCTTCAGTTACTACTGGCAGCTGATATAAATAATTGCAATTAATCATAATTAATAGTAATTATTTATATACATTTTTCTTAATGAGCTAATATGCTACAATTGGTGCCAATGCTTCTATGATCTACTAAGGCTTACAAAGCTTTTGGGAAATGTAACCATTGTTGTAGTCAAATGTTAGCAAGTTCCCATATATATAACAAATATAATAAACAATGGATGGAAAACCGTGCTGTTTATAAACAAATGCTTTCCCCCACCAAATGTTCATTTTTAGCAGCAAGAAACCAACACGACCAGCAATACAGATTTAACTCACCTTTTTTGTGGTTTCGGAAGAGCTCCAGCTGTTTTTGCTGCTGCCGGCGCAGGGTGTTGACGATAGCGATGGCCAATCGCAGTGCTTCCCGTGGGTAACCGTGAGATCTCAGTGCATCTACCCTGGCGCAGGCTGTAGGAACGTGTTCTGTGATAGAAACCCCCCCCAAAACATCCTTTAACAAACCTCAGATGGGCACAATAGAAACATATTCACCCGCATGCAAAAGGCTAGCGGGACAGAAAATCAAAATGCCTTTCATTTTGTTAGAAACTCTTGTTCTCGCTCCCAATAAAGCCTCTATTCATTGCTTTTTTTCCCTTAAACTCGCTCGGCTTTTTTTCTTAATGCTATAGACTGCGTAACACAAAGAGGCGAGTCAAGCAAACGTCTTTTTCCGGCCGAGCCGCTCACCGTGCCACAGGGGCCAGCCGCGAGAGTCAAAGAGCGAATTTTCAGTGTTGTCATGGTAACAGTAGTTGGTGTAGAGGTCGTCGTTGATAATGTGCTGTAAGTGGCTGTCTTGCCAGTGGAGATCGCATGCCTCAATGGCTCGCGTGAAAACCGTCCGGTGGGGCCGGGTGCCCGAATCTAAGGACGAAGAAGAGGAGGAGGAGGAGGAGGAGAGACAGGGAAAAGGGAAAAGAAATTGCTCTGTCATTCTCAATGCTAGCTCTGAGAGCAAGGCCCCTGGGGGCCTGTCAGTCAGGGGCAAACGGTAAAACCTTCGGAAATAAGTCCGTAGATTAGTGCAGCGAGCTGAACTGTCATTCACAGGTGGTGCAGATTCCGACATGACCGCTGCAAGGTGGCATTACATGAGCTGGGCGATCTAGCTATAATAAATTACTCCATCAAGCCTGTTGATAATATTTAATATGCAAAAACTAAGTAAACTACGTAATTCAGAGACAACACAAATGAATCGGTCAGTTCAAAAGTTTGGGGTCTTATATGCAGAATATGCAGAAGTCAGTCTATTCTGCACACCAAGGTAGCATTTATTTGATAAAAATACAGTAAAAACAGTTAAATATATTTACTATTTAAAATAACTGCTTCTTTTTGAATATATTGTAAAATGGAATTTATTCCTGTGATGCAAAGCTGAATTTTCAGCATCATTACTTCGGTGTCACATGATCCTTCAGAAATCATTCTGATATGTTCAAGAAACATTTCTTATGGTTATCAATGTGGAAAACAGTTGTGCTGATACATATTTACATGGAAATTCTGTATTCTTCGATGAACAGAAAGTTCAAAATAACAGTATTTGGTATAGAAACATCATAAATGCCTTTACTGTCCCTTTTGATCAATGTAATGCAATGCATCCTTGCTGGATAAACATTTTCAATTCTTTCAACAATAAATACAGATATTACAGACACCAAACTTTTGAACAGTCTATAAACAGCAAATGAAGCACATTGGATTGATTAATTCATCGATTCATTGTTTTATTGTCAACAGAAACATACAATATATCATAAATATTTGCTATATCGCCCAGCCTTAGTGCATCCCAGATGAAAACCTCTAATTAAATCTACACAACCTCTGTGCCAACCAGTCTAGAGCCCATTCATGCCCAAAATACCCATGCCTTAGGAAAAGGGGAAGTCATTTCTTTGCAATTACCTGTCTGGAGCATGAATATTTATAACAAAACACATCATAAAATCTCTGCAGACGTTGTCGCCTCGGTATAAAAGACCTGACTAATCGAAAAGTTTCAATGGAGCTATTCCCCCTCCCCCCACCCACCCCAGTCCTCGCTTTCGCCCAGAGTTATGATTAGCACAGCAAGGACAAAAGCCAGGGAGGAAGTACTGAACCGCTGTTATTAGGGGCATTCCATTAGTCACACAAAGCCTAATAAAAGGGGCGCACGGAGGCACGGTTGATTAAAACACCCCGTTTCTGCCCCCACCATCATAACACACGCGCACACACACACACACGCGTGCTTACCTTGGTTGCCGTGTGCACCCTGAGGCAAGGCATTGGTTAAATTGGGCAGCTCGTTGCCGTGGTTACCGTCCTCCAAGGGACACACGTCCACACTGTTCCACTTCTTGAGCTGCCTGAGCCAAGCGGCCTTCTGTTCCGGCTTACAGTGGGGGTTCAGCACGATACACATCCACAAGGCACCTGGGAAAGACGGGGAGCGTCAACACAAAGCAATAGGAGGCATGCCTGCCCGTTTCTTAAGAAACAGATGATGTAGGCCTCTCCAAGCAGCCTCCGAATTGGCCTGGGAGGTTCATATGGTACAAACAGACAGAGAGCTTCATTACGTCTGACAGACAAACAGATAAATAGGTCAGCTGACTGCTCGACTGAACCTTTAACGCTGACAAACGACCTCAGAGAGCTCGTCAAATCATTTCCTTTATGCTCCGCTTTAAATTTGATGATAATCATATAATCCTGAGTCATTAACGACAGCAATTTCTCAGAATCAGCTTCATGTACTTTTGCTCAGGTTTACTGAAGTTGACAAGGAACTGGATGCAATTCTTTTGATTGGATGAATAACCAGATATGATCTGCACATTAAAAAATCTATCTATCTATCTATCTATCTATCTATCTGTGTGAGTGATTAAATGTAATCTGTAACACATAATTAGTTTATATTACAAACTTAAAAACCTCATAATCAGTTACTTTTTTATTGATTACATATTTAAAATCTAAATAATAGTTAATATTTTTAATTAAGCGTTTTATTTTGACTGTTTATATATATATATATTTATAAAATATATTTAGATGATAATTTAGATGATAATTTAATTGATAATTAGCTGTACATTAAACTCACAACCCCCCATGCAATTTTTTTTTTGAAAGTCTTTTTTGGGAAATTTTTAATATTTAATGCATTTCATGTTGTTGATTACAACAAATGGAGTGAATATTCTTTCTCGTTTTGTTTTATATCAATACGGCCCTAGTAAAAAAAAATATATATATAACTTTATTTAGAGTACACAATGAACATTTCTAAATATTAAGCCCTAAAAAAAATTTTTTTTTTTTGTCACTGTTCATGAGAATGGTATGATCGTTGAACAATATCGGTCTTTAAATGCAAGAAATTTAAAGTGTACCTAAAGGTCACTTGCAATAGTTTCACTTTAGCACAATCATATATACTGTACTTCAGTATACTTCAGTATATTTCTAACTAGGCAAGCTGGCATTATTATTGGCCAAAAATCAGTCTATAATAGCACAATATCTGCACAAACAGCTGCTACCAATCTTGCTGAAAATAAGAAAAGCACTTTTGTTTACTGCAGTAATCTGTAATCTGATGATGAACAGTCCATCTGATATGCTGGATGATCAAAAATGTTGGCAGCGAGTAGAGTTTCTACTCTATAAATACACCAAAAGCTCACAATCCCTGATTTAAAAAAAAATAAATAAAAATAAGTTAGATGACATCCATCCAGAAATACAGGCCTCTTTCAAGCCAAAGGCACAAAGAAGTTGAGCATAAAGCTCCAGATCGATACGCGTACGTCCCTCACAGGGCAAAGCTGCAGAACGTCTCCGCCGAGCAGCCTCAACCCATGAGGTTCATTTCGCCTCTAATTCATCCCATTGGCTGCATTAGGCAGTGATGTATGGAGCCTGACGCGAGCGCCGTGCCATGCGGAGTGTGTATGATGGTTTAATCACTCCCAGAGTGCTCCACAATGACATACTGAGAATACCTGCAAGAGCCAGCTGAGAGATGGAGGAGGGGCGAAGGAGAAAACAACGAGACGGGGGGAGAAATGAAGCAAGCGGGAGAGACAAATGTATGATGGCAGGAGAGGAATTAGATAGCGACGAGAGAAAAGAGTGGAAGACAAAGGAGGAGAGAGAGAGAGATGAGAGGAAATCTGGAGGAGCACGGGAGACTCGTGGGGGGATGGGACAGAGTCTCGGCTCTTTGTTTGGGCATGAAGGACAACAGACGTGGAAGAGATGAGAAAACATGCACCGCGGAACATGCAAACACGGGACGCAGCGGCGTGTCTGAAAAATGCAAATCTCTGAGACTTTAATGCTTCTATGCCAGGAGAAGGTTAGAGGCAGGAGTCAGGGTGCGAATATATGAATTGAAGTACAATAAATCTCATATATTGTAGTTTAACAATAATAATTATATAATATTAGGTGCAAAGGTTTTATATAAATAATATAAATAATAATAATATTAACACAAACATAATATTGTTCTTTTTTTGTACTGGGAAATAAAATCATTAATTTATATTAAAAAATAACAAAAATAACAATAATAAATATAGTTATTTTTTTGTAATGGGAAATAAAATAATTATAAAATTATTGTTATTATTATAAATTATTGTTGTTATTGTTATTATTATAAAATAAAACATACAAAATAATAATAATAGCCTTCAAATCACAATATGTTTCCATATACATAATATAATATTAGTGCTGTCAAACGATTAATTGCATCTAAAATAAAAGTTTTTGTGTACATAATATATGTATGTGTGCTGTGTATATTTACTATGTATACATAAATACACACACATGAATGCATATATTTAAGAAAAATATGTTATGTTTATATATGAAACATATTTCTATATATATATATATATATATAAATACATTATATTAATGTAAATATATATACACATGTAAATATTTTCAAAATATATACTGTAAGTGTGTATTTATATATACACATAATAAATATATACAGTACACACACATATATTATGTAAACGAAAACATATTTTGGATGCGGGTAATTGCGATTAATCATTCGACAGAAGAGTAGGGTTAGAAATCAATCGACTATAACTGAAAAACAGATTTTTTTAATGAATTTATGATGTTTAGTTCAAGAACGTCAGCACTCTTCTGTGTAAAACTAAACTAAAACTCTCAATAAAATAAGACATCAATTGATACCCTTGCAAACAACATCCACACAAATAGTATAGTCCGATTTGTGAGTGATTCTTTTGAGTCGATTCTTTTGAATGATTCTATTCTAATAAATGCTCATAAAACAGAGCCAAGACTTGCTAAATGAAACCGTGTCTTCATCAGGCAAAATAAAAGTTATCCACCCATTTTCCAGTTGCCCATAACTTGGCGAGAACTAGTTAGTAAACACTCTTAGGTGGCATCTTCGACACTTCCAGCGTAGGGAACTTCAAGTCGACACACAAGTTGCTTCCAGTATAAACATGTATTAAGTGGAAACGAGAACTGGCCAATTTCTTACGATTACCATTCCTAGAAAGGCGAGAATGGATCTGCAACGAACAAGACAGTAAACACCTCAAACGACAGCAAATAAGACATAATAAAACACTTCAAAGTGTTTGTTATGACTAAACCAAAGCTAAACTTGTCCATCACGTCGTCCAGTCCAGTATCTCTCACTGATTGTACGCAAAAAATGTTACAGCAGCTGTAATTCATTACAACAAGATCACAATAAGCGAGGTGTGACGTTAGGGGGGGAAGAACGCTACATGCTAATCAAGACGCCGCTGGCTATTTAGCCCGCCATTGTCTTAAACTTGCTGGCTATACAGCTTTGTGTTTGGACAATGTGAAGGATTAGCGCTCACTAGTGTAATTATGTCAGCTGAGAGAAGTCGTGGCCTAATTTCCAGCCTCCTCCGTCATACGTAACCTAGATGAAAAGGAGTCGCTTTCAGCACACAGGCCCCTGTGCCCAGATTAATTAAAACAATATTGAGCTTTGCTGAATAAATTCATCCACACACGCACACAATCACGCTCGCGCAGCCCTCCCCCTTCGCTCTGACCGCATCTTTCACGGGCCTAATTTGAGCTTTCACTCCAAATCTCATCCCTGCTGTCAGCACGCCTGTCTCCAGCCCAAAGCATCCCATGGTTCCACTCTCTCAGAAACACACATGCATAAACATAGCAAATGCTCAAGCATTATGGCCTTTTCTATGGAATCGACATCTACCAGGACGACCAAAATAATAATAATAATCAACATAATACAATACAATAATATAATATATGGGTGTTTATATATTAAATATATTTATATATAATATAAAATATAATCATATAAATATATAAATGTATATACAAATTTAAATATTTAAAAAATATATATACTGAATGTGTGCGTATTTATATATACATATTAAATAAACAGAGTATATATATATATGAATCGTTTGACAGCACTTAATATAATATAATATAATATAAAATAAATAATCAAGTAAGGCATAATCCATGGCTAGCTTTGCAATAATTTTAATGCATGAAGTGGGCCAAGAACCACCCAACGCGAAGTGGATTAAACATGTTTAGTGCACAACTAGCTGTGGATTATTCCACTTTTACCATGGTCATTTGCCAGCATTGACAAGTTAAAGCTGTTAATGATGTTTGCAGTGTTATATTTGACCGGAAGGGGAAATTGATGGTTATTTTAGTCAGTTACGGCTCGTTATCACTAGCATCCTGTCTGCTTCAAATCAGACTCAGGGATGAAATATTTTTATAACATTTTTCAGTTTTTATAGCAATTAATTATCGACTGATCGAGAAAAGGACTCGCCCCTTAGCTGTTATAAATTCACTGTAAACCATGGTTTCATGGACTTTTATAAAACAGTTATTCCCTATAAGTAGTAAGGTTTCAGATAATAAGAGAGAGCAAATAAAGTGTAACGATATTAATAAAAACATAATTCTTCCGCCAGACAATGTAGTCCCTCAGAAACGGCTGTGGTTAGAACACAGTGGTTGCCAAGCAACACACAAATGTAAACAAAGGTGTAGGTCTGTAGGGTATTTGAATATAGCTTCGAACACTGCTCAACCCATCAGAATCGAGGACCAGAACTATCCATTTTATAATAAAGCAATAAGCCCCAAGAAGCAGTGCTTTACAGTGAATTTCTAACAGATAAGAGGTATTTTAGTCATGACGTGAAGCATGAGTTATAGCTGTTATAAATTCACTGTAAAACATGGCTTCACAGGGCTTATTGCTTTTATAAAAAGGTTATTCCATATACTTAGGAAGGTTTCACAAAATAAAACAGAGCAAATAAGTGTAATGATATTAATAAAAACAGTATTCTTCCACCAAACAATGTAATTCTTCGTCGTGGTTGGAACCTGTAGATGGAACTAAGTGGTTGCAACACACAAAGTAAACAAAGGCTTCGAACGTGTCTCAACCAATCAGAACCAAGGGCCTGAACTATCCGTTTTAATAATATAAAATATAATGAATGCCAAGTTTTTGCAACAAAATCTGATTTCCGTGAACCAATGCTTGAACGTCGACACATTCTTCTATAATGCTTATAAAATAATAAGACGTCATGACAGTTGCACACAACAACAAACAAACAAAGTATATTCTGACCGGTGAGGATCAGTCATTATGAGAGCATGAACACTGCGATGCTGGAGCAGTATGGGTTTTGTATGGGGCCGACGGCGAGCAGGGCGACTGCCACTAGGAGCACCAAACGTAATTGTGAAAATAATGAATAAAAGCGATCTGAGACCTGCCTGATGCGAGCGTGCCTTTGTTCCCCCAACAAAAGCGACCCGCTCACAGCAGAGGGAGCGAGAGACGGATGAAGGAAGCGGTGGAGTGAAGGATGCTGGGAGGGGCGATCGTATAAATCTGGGCTGTAATCTCCCTCTCGCACTCGCTGGCAGCCGTCTCCTCCGCTCCTCATCCTCAGCCTACCTGACCGCCGGTGTCAGATTAAGTGTCCGGGATTTAATGAAACGGTCTTCGCATTATCGCGCCTGTCAGGGAGGAAGAGGAGGGGGCAGCCTTCATAACGAAGGCTTCTCCAATTACGCCGGGGCTTAGAGGGCCTGACAGGCGTAATGATTCATCTGAGAGAAGGAGAGAGGGAAGATGTGCCCCTCCGATCTCACTCGCCTCCTCTTTTTAATGAACCAGGGCCCCTTCACGGGGTCTTCAGGGTTGTAAGAGCTCTCAAAATGGCGGAGCTCACCCGGAAGAGACACCTCCAGCATTTATCTGGATCAGCCTCGGTCAACACGTCCACAGAATGTTGGCCAAAAACACACAAAAATAAAGTCATGAAAGCATAACAAACCTCCAAACAATAATAATAATAATAGCATGAAATAAATAAAATATGACATGGGTGTAAAGGATTTTTGCTGAGAAATGAACATATAAAATATAAATAATAGGTTTAAATTGTTTTATTAGGTTATGATAATAATAATATTAATATTAATAACAATAACAATAATAATAATATTATATATGCAAATAGTTGTATAAGTTGTTTTAAATATAATATAATATAATATAATATAATAATATATGTAGGTACAAAGGGGATTTATAAGGTCTTATAATAATAATAATAATAATAAATAAAATAAAATATAATAGAAAAGAACAAATAGACACATTTTCCTCTAATTTTCTGTAGTGCTTCTGCTTTGCTTCTGTCCATATTGTGGTATAATTGGTTTTCAAACATCTCCTCAATATAAAGCAATGCAGCAGAGCTTGTCGATCATACGTTCTCTTCCTGTCTATGTGGGCTGTTCTTGGCCAAATTCATCTGTAAGCCAGACCAGACAAGACTAGAAACCTGGGAAATACTGTACATACTGCAAACTGCATTTCCATTAAATTCTGCGGAATGCAACATTATAATGGTGCTTGTGTTGTTTGGGAGCCCCCATCCAGGGGCCACTCGTTAAACAGCCCGCTTCCCTTTGAGTTACAAAGGGCCTCTCTTCCCCTTCCTGCAGCCTCTCCTCTTCCTCCGTCAAACAAAAATGTGACACAGAAGGCCTCACTGCACACAAACGCCCGCTAATCTCGTTCAGCCTCGCAAATTCCTTGTAGTCACACCGTCAGCTCGGACACAAAACATCAGACTCTAGTCCTTGAAACTTTCAAACAGAGAACAGAAACATACTTTACACAAGTACTTAAACGTACAGGGGCGGTCAAATGTTTTAATGCTTTTGAACAAAGTCTCTTATGTTTACCGAGACTGCATTCATTTGATTGAAAAATACTGTTAAAACAGTAACCGTTTTCCAATTAATTGTACTGTAAAGTGTAATTTATTCCTGTGATGCAAAGCTGAATTTTCAGCATAATTCCGTCACATGATCCTTCAGAAATCATTCTAATAAGTGACCATGCACGTTGTAACAATATATACCTTATCTGAAAGCTGAATAATTAAGCTGTGTGGTTTTCCATGCACGTATTATTTGAAAATCTGTAATCTGAGGTTGCAAAAAAATCTAAATATTGAGAAAATCGCCTTTAAAGCTGTCTAAATTAAGTCCTTAGCAATCCATATAACTAATCAAAAATTAAGTTTTGATATATTTGGCCAATGCACAGTAGGTGAAGTACTAGTTCGCTTGAATGCATGCAAAAACACTTTTGCACTCGCGTAGTTATCTCATCAAATGCTTGAACGTCCGATTTGCGGGTCCATTGGTCTAGTGCTTATCTGCCGCTCTGCTTCTGCGCTCGGCACCCAGGGACCTGGACGCCAGCAATTGTGCCCACTGCCACCGAGTGCCAAGGCAAAATTGATGAAACATCACAGGATTTGAGAATTGGCAGGCTGACACGATGCGGCGAGCCAGTCACAATTAAAATGATTACACGTCCTTCCAATTTTCACCGCTTTCATTCCAATAGTGCTGATAGTGGGAGATTGAGATGGAAAGGCGGAGGGGAAAAAAAACATGATATATTCCTTACATATACTGCGCTAGGTGGATTGAATGGCAGTAAAACAACATTTGTTGTTGGCTCCATGCGTTTTGATCCAGTTACGGTAATTGAAGCAATAGAAGCAGGACGCAGCACTTCGGAAACGGCCTAAAGTGCGTCGCCGGTTTCTAGTGCTTGGGTTGGCTTGTGTGCTTACCACAGTATATTTTAGACGGAAACACCCGAGAGAGTTTTAAGTGGGAAAAGAATATGCAATATTGATCAAGAGCAAAAGCTACGAATATGCAATCTGGCAACGGCAGCATCCTCTAAATGGCCGTCCTCAGAGACGCAGGTGGATTTTAAAACGGAGATCCGCACAGACGCTGAGTGCTGCAAAGACGGACCGAGAGAAACAACACAAGAGACCGCTTCCCATACAGAAGCCACTCAAGACCTACATGCGATCTGAGCATTGCATTCGAAAAAAAAAAAAAAAAAAGATTCAGATGAATCTGAATCTGGCGCTAAGAAAAAAAAGTTTATTGTTTGTGCTGTTCTCACCTAACTCGTCCCACAGCTGCCGGTATTTGTCTGTCATGGTGGTTCCCTGCTGCCGCCACAGAGCTAGCCGCGGGTCGGCCATGAACTGCTCTGTGATTAGCGTTAGCATGCGAGCGCCGTTCGAGTCCCGCATCTTCAGCATCTCCCGTACCTGCAGGGAAATGTGTACACACAAGCAGGATTCAATAACATTCATAAAGTGGTGCATGACAAGACTTTTTTATTTTTATTCTGATCACTCTAGACACATAAGCATTACAAGATTTTCAAAAATGTTTTTAAATAATTAATCGTGATTAATCGCATCCAAAACAAAAGTTTTTGTTTATGTAATATATGTATGTGTACTGTACAAATTTATTATATAGATATATAAATACACAAACATACATACAATATATACTTTGAAAATACTTACATGTATATAAATATATATATTTATATTCTTATATTTTATATTATATATATAAATATATTTAATTTATAAACATAACATATGTTTATATTTTTTATGAATGTATTTGTATTTATATAAACATAATAAATATACACAGTATATACACATATATTATATAAACAAAAACTTATTTTGGATGCGATTAATCGTTTGACAGCACTATTTAATATATTTTATTATAACATGATAAATATTTGATAAAACAATAAAATGAAAAAATAATGCAAAATATATTATTTTTGATTAAAATATAATAGCGTCATTAACATACAGAAATTTCACCAGCAAAAACAGCATGTTTAAATTTATTAAACAAATAAATTATTATTATTTATCATTTTTTTATTCATAATTTATTTATTATGCATTTATATTATTTCTATTATTATTGCATTGCATTTTATTCAAATGTAGTGACTGAGTTCATACTAGCATGCTAAACTTTAAGCATTTTATTATTTTTATTACTTCAGCGTACCTTTGAGAACAGGAGATTGAGCTGTTTGCCCGAGCCGTGGTATCCTCCCTGGGACAGGAAGAGCTTGACCTGCTCCTGGACCTGCTCCTCGTCCAAATGCCAGCAGTTCTCATCGTCCACGCTGGCCCCCGCCGTGGGGTCCGGGGCCCCTGATTTAGAAACACACAATTAGTGAAAGGCACTGGTGCTGCTTATGTTGACCAATAGGCCTTTCACAAAATAAAGCCCAGAAATCAAGTCATTGCAGCTTATACTCATGGCAAATCAAAACCAGAGATTATTTATCAGCCAAAAATTCTTCAACGCAATTAGTGCAATCGACACAGAGCCTTAATGCAATGCAGAAGTGCGCTGGTGTTCGAGAAGGAAACCCCCGAACCCTAAACAACGGCTGATGATTTAAGCGCCGTCGACAATGCTGAGGGTCTGTAGTAAAGATTTATTAGACGCCACATCAAACCAACTTCCTGCATTCCAGCCGTGACCTCACACAGGCCCGGCCTGATGAAAGCACTTCCTCCCCCCCCCCATTCTGCAATGTGCTGTTTGCTGACGCTTTTTTCCCTCCTATAATTGGCACATCCGCTTTAGATTTGCCCTTCCCGACAAAAGTGAAATATAATATGAGCATTGTGCCTAATGCTGAAACGATAAGAGAGACTAGAAGAGTCTTTCTTTCCCTTTAGATTTATGTCATCAGGGCATAACACTCAGCAACAGCTCTAGAGCATAGAAATATCGGCCAACTTATTTTTAAAAGTCCGGTTATGGAAATTTGGATTTTGTTTGCCATTTTCAGCAGATCTATTGAAACTAAGCTGCAAAAGCTTCATGTTTGAGATTCCACACCTTACATTAGTGACTATACTTACAGGGAACCCACAAATCTGTGCTGTTGCACATGGAAAACTGGATAATAAAAGATCATTAATATACAGAAATCTTGGTGAAAAACAGCTTGTTTAATTCTAAGAATGGACAGAGAGTGAGAAATTGGTCATGTAAAATAAATTCATTAATGAAATAAAGTAAAAAACAAAAAGAGATTTAAAAAAAATAATAATTTAAGATTGATACATGGTCCCTATTTTAAGCAAACATAATAATAAATAAACAAAAAAAACAAACAAAAACAAATTATAATGTATATATATATATATATATATATATATATATATATTTCTTAAGAACAATGACTGAAAAATAAAAATAAAGTAAATATACTATAAAAAAATACTATAAATATCTCAATAAAAAAGCTGCAAAATGCAGAATATGGGCCTTTGGCGTTATAAAAAAAAATAAACATCCAAAAAACAAATAAATGCATTTTAGTCTCAATATAGAAAAAATAAAAAATAAATACATGAATAAATAAATAAATAAAACTGGATAAAAAAAGTTTTTGTCGTAAAAAACAAACAAAAAACAAACAAACAAACAAACAAACAAATATATATATATATATATATATATATATATATATATATCCATAAACAAAAATAAATGTACACATTTTTATTATACAAATATTATTATTATTATCATTATAATTATTATTATGAATAACAATACAACAATATTAAAAGAATAATAAAAATACAAAACTGTAAAAAACATAACTAAGGAATAGAATTATCTCAAGAAGAAAAAAATGGCACTATAAAAAAGATTGCATAATATGGCCTC
>JAUMHE010000059.1:15142265-15158885 GCA_032359235.1 Enteromius mattozi
CCTTTCTAAATATCTGTCCGAACCCGGCCCGGCCCGTCGGGTACCGTCGGGCTCGGGTCGGGTATCCATCCTCTAGTTTACACACACACGCACACACACAAAATTATAAATATAATATATAACATAAAAACAAAATGGTTATTTATTCTTTCAACTTAGGTCGAAGATGCTATATAGAAAAAAAACAAACCTGCTATCAATAAATTAAAATGTTATTGTAATAATCTTTAGAAATGTGCTGAAATTTCATGTTGTAAAAAAAAAAAATACATTTTTAACAATGAAAATACTTATGGAAACTGCAGCTATAACAGATCAGATAACAGAAACTTGGAAGAAAAAATATTTAAAATGCAAACACTGGCTTATGGTAATATTAGCTGGAAGGAGCTTGTGTTTACAGTTGAGCCTACAGATCTCTGTTTGGAATGAAGTTGTTTAAAGTCAATATTATATCGATCAACACTGACATGTACATATTTACACTTTGTCTACACAGCTGTCAATTTATTTAAACATTTAAAAAAATTGTTTGAACCAATATGTTATTGTAAAATTACACCAACTGATAAAATTTGGATTAGTAACTTTAAAAAATAAATACGTAATTCTATAAATTAAATCTTATCAGTGTATAAATGAGCAATTAAATTTATACATACATTTTTTAAATCATTTACAGTTTTGTATTAAAATATTAAATACTTAATTTATATTAAATGTTAAAAAGAGTTAACCATGTCAAACGGATTAAAAATTCACATACACACATGCAGTATATACTGGAATTCACAAAACGCCAACGCTATTAAAGAAGCACGAGAGCAGGCATGTTAATCACAGCTATCTGTTAGCAATGTGCAGCTGGAGTAAAACCTGTCAGCAGTCTGTCACTTTAAAGTCAACTGCCCAGCACCATTTGAGAGCCGCCGGTGATGCTCCACCTGCACAAATGAACACTTGCTGGTGCTCAGAGACTGGGGGCAGGGCACAAACAGAGCAGCACGACCCTTGACCTCTTAACTCCAACAGGTGCGCAGGCTGCATAAATAGGCAGAAAAAAAAACAACAATCCAATTTGAACAAGAATCCATCACCTTGGCGCTCAAGACAGTCATATTCAACAGTCCGTTTAGTGGCCTCCAGCTATTCAGCTGCACTTCCTGTTAACAGAAACTTTTCAAAGAAGTTTGTTCAAAGCTGACTGGAAAGAGTTATTACGCCAGAAAAAGATTCTCAATTGGCACCACATGCCGCATCGGCTCACGGACAAAGGAAGGAGGTTATAAACAACTTCCGATCCTTCTGGTTCAGTAGAAGAAGAAAGAGCGGCCCGCCACATATGCTCCCACTTGGGCTGATCAAAAAGAGCCAATTGTCATTTGTTTGTAGAGGTTAATGGCCAAAACCTGAGCTCGGATCCAGCGGGGAGATGGCACATTCCTGTCTGAGGGGAAAGTGGAAGGTGGACTCGTTCCATCTGGAAAAGCCCTCTCGCATAGCGGGAACGGGACCAGCGTGCAGCTGGAGCCATTGGGTAGAGTGGCATGGCGACAGGCTGTCACGCCAAGCCCTCATTGTGCCCGCTGGAACACGGCTAAGGAGATGGCTATTGTGGCGCTGCTCATTTTAGCCACATGGCTCATTTTTAAAGCTAACGAGCACACATGTCCTCGGTCTGCGACATCAACCAACATGAAATTCGAGACAAAGCCGGGCCTACAACTGCAGCACAAAGAAGGAATTCTGCTGCCAAGCTCCGCCCCTCCACACCTCCTCCCCCGGATCGAGCAAGCGAGCAAGAGAGAGAGAGAGAGAGAGAGAGAGCCAACCAGCCATGTGCGTGTCAGACCTAATTCCCAGTGTGTGATCAGTGCTGGAGGCACATGCGGCCACTTCCCAGAAGGACGCCTCACAAACCGACAGCAAACAAAGACGTACTGCGCCCAGATCGTATCAGTACTGGTGATCTGCAGAGGTGTGTTAGCATAGACTGTGTTTTAGTGCAAGCGCACTGTCAGAACTTATAAATCGGGTCCGATGTGACGTTCCGAGCACAACACAAACAGATCCATTATTCTCGGTGTGCGTTGCGGAGACAGCTGAAACCTCTCGAGATACCCCAGGGTTTTGTCAGCGGCCTGCTTGCGTTTTCTGTCCGCAGCTGCGGTTCTGACTGGTGACCGCAATTTATTCAGTACTGAAGCACTTCACTGTGAACGGCAGTCAGGCCAATGTCGAAATTAGTTTGTGACCTAGCATAAAACATTCACATCTTCGTTGAATACGAAAACAAGTTTCCAATTTGCATTATCAAAAAGTAGCAGCTCCATGTTATCACAGCCAGTGTTAAAGTGCAATTACATTTACAATTGTTTGGCAAAATTTCCCAAAATCCACTCATATTTATAGAAATCTATGCAATTGAGAGTTTTGCATGACGTGAGCCATGCAAAATCGCCACATTGACCAAAAGACGACTGCTGAAAGTGACTACTATGCGAACGATACGTTGCAATACAATTGAAACAAATTTTTATCAACATTTTGCAAATGTACCTGGGATTCTTTGTTATTAAATATTTAGAAAGAGAATAGGCTTATATTAATCACCCATTAAAATCTTTCTTGTGTTGACATACTTCCTACTTAAACAGAAACAGTAGTATATGCCAGGGCTTGTTAGTTTACATCATAAGGATGAATAACTATTTGTTAAACTTAAAAAGAAGATAGATTTACTTCTGAAACAACACCGAATTAGATTTGGATATTTTTAATGAAAAAAAGAATGCTTAAAATAATATCGTTGCATAGTATTTCAATGTGGGTGGATGTTTGTATTCTTGTACTGAACAAAAAGACCACAATCAATAATTTTGGTCAGTTTTCTTGTAACACAGACTGAATCTGCATGCAAAATTTAAACCCTAGCATACAGGTTAACATCTAAGCTAATAAACATGAAGACACAAAACTAGTGTTGCCATCATCAACAATACAGCGGCCCATAGATCCTCTTCTGCAATAGAAAATGAATAATTTCTGAGTCTGGGAATGTGAACAGCTTCAACGAGACATGAACGCAGCATAAAATGAAACAAAAACAAGGACCCAATGCTTGAGAGTGAAAAAGCCCTTTGCCTTTCATAACCGCTTGCAACAAATCTCCAAAAGTTAATTATGTGAGCATTTCAGCTGTTTCTTCTCCACAGATGCAGGGCGCTGTGACACAATGCCCATTTAAAACTTTAACCTTGTCAGAGACAAACATGCCAAAACCTTAGTAATGCAAATGCCACCCACGCCTGCTGGCAGCCAAGTGTGTGTGTGTGTGTGTGTGTGTGTGTGAGTGGACAATCAGTGCCGGCACAGCTGTGCTCCGCTCAAGAACTTTTTAAAAGCGTGTCAAAGTCACAGCAGACTTACTGCAAAGGGCTGCCATGCCAGTGCGGCCGCCCGTCGCAAAACCGCAGACCGATTTTCCTTAACGTTAAACATATTACTCGTGTTTCTGAGAGAAAACGCTTACTGGGGAGTTCTTAAAGACTTCTGGCCTGGTGTTAAATGATTCCTTATCCAGAAAAACTCGTTTAGAGGATATGAGCCACTCCAAACCACGTTTGAACAGTTACTGACTCACTAGCTATTTTTATGGGGGTGTTGTGAACTCTTACGAGGCACAAAAGCAGGCTTGTAGCTGAGTCAAACACAAAGAATGACTTGTTCGCTTATCTTACGGCACGTCTCGAACAATTCATTCACTTAATGTCAACTTAATGCGTCGATGGCTTCACCTTTTATCCCAAACACAAAGACTAATCGTTCAGGTTAGGCAAGAGGCTACAAACTAAACAAAGGCTCAAGGTGTCTTTTACAAGCAATTTTGCACAATTCCATCTTGTAGGAGTAAGTCAGATTACATGCTGGTGAACTGATGTGAAAAAAAAAAAAAATGCGTTTCCAAATGCTCCCAAGCTTTTGTTTTCATTCTCTGGGTGTAATTTACAGACTGCTAACCCTTTTGGTTTGGCACGGGCGATTTGTCATGCCGCACACCATTTCTGAATCCTATTCCGTTTTGGAGCTTTTCTTGTAGCTCACGGATGGAATTACAATCATTATTACAGTTCACAACTAGCCTCTTTCCCCCCCGTTTTCAAGGCATTGTCAATAACCACGCTAAATTAATGGATGCCGCCCGATTCTCACAGTTCTAAATATGTCATTTATGGCTTATTCTGCCATCGGAAGGCGCTCCGCGGAGGAAGTCGGGACCATCCATTCATCTTGCTTATGCACCCATAAATCTCGGACGGTTTTGGGCTCTGCCAGCGAATTGACACACACTCCTGCCTCCCGCGCTCCAGTAAATAAAAATGATAAAGGCCTGTCAATAGTTTGCATACTCTGGCTCGGCAAACAAATCGAGCCGCCGCAGTGCCGCAGCGTTTCCATTTCCCCCGTCTGGCAGCCTCATTTCAAAACCTGATGGGAAAACATGCCACCCGCACACGCCAAAACAATAAAAAAATCATCAATGCGTCACGTCTCTGACCCTATTTCATCAGACATTTTGAAAAACAGCCTTAAAGTGGATCCTGAGCCCTAAACACTAAAAAGTCAACACAAATCACAATTCATCAAAACTTATTTTAGTTCAGCAATCCAACAGGTTAGTGAGTAAAACAAAACATTTAGTGACCAAGAAATATATGATTTTATTTGCAGGAATTTAAGAATATTATTATTTTTGTTAACTAAAATTGGTTTTCAGTCATTTGAGTTAAATTAAAAAATATATACATAAATATTCAATTAAAAATTTACACAAATAAAGATTGGAAACAACAACAAACGGGAGGTAATAAAATGACTAAAATTAAGAATTAGGTACACAGAAATACAAAACATTCATAATTTCAAAACATTTAAAAAAAAGTCACTTTTGTGTATAATATTATACCCCTAAAAGCAGCCTGCAGTCGACATGATGTCACTCACTCATTTTACTCCTGTATTCTGACAGGATACAAAAGCAAATCATGATTTTATCCATCAAGAATTGAATGGATACTAAAAAATGTCCAGCCAGTGTTATTTATGTTAACTGAAATTAAAAATAGTTTTCGTCCATATGAAATAAAGCAAAAATTAAATGAAATAAAATATAATTGTTAAATGAGAAACTTAAATGAGAGACTTTACCTTGGCTGTAAACTGAAATAAATTACATTTAAGTACCAAAATGACACAGCTTTAATTAAAAACACATTAATAAAAATAATTAATTAATTAATTAAAACAAACTAAAAGTTAAAACAAAAATTCAAGAGAACTACTAAAGTACATGAATCATTTTAAAATAACACTGGCAACAAGGGAGGGAATGAAAAAGTATGAGTGACTGTTGACGCAGCTAATAAGGAAAGTAGGGAAAGATTACAATAACGAGTGTGTTTTTGTGAATAACCAATGAATCATTCACAAAACCAGAAACGTGCATTAAGGAAGTAAACCGGCCCGAATGTGATTCACGTTCAATCCGCTGCGACTCCCAGGTCACACTTCTGCCAAGCGCTCACGCCAAACAGCCTGCGTTCATCTCGTGCGGCGCGTCACCGGACCTGCGCTTCGTAAAGCATTTCAACCTGTTTGACTTCAGGATCTTCTGGTTCTTGCACCCACTGGCGCTCATTTCTCGCCGGGGCGGCTGAAGGGTGAGACCGAGATGGGCGAGGCATTGGATCAACAACAGCGATTCACACGGGGCACGAAGGGCCTGTGCGAGCATGTGCGGCCCCTGAAGGAGCCTGCGTTTGTTTTGTTTACCTAAAGACGGGCCGTTTGAACGGGAAGGTTAAACTCTCTGCGTCCTGTTCTTCATAGCTCATTAGAGCCGGCGAGCAGACGGAAGGCAGGGGCGGAGGAGGAGGTGTGTGTGTGTGTAAGTCTATCCAGCACATGGGTCCCAGAAGGGGGAGCTGCAGCAGGAAATGGTGGATAAGTGGTGACCCGGGTTTGCTTTTGAAACTGATCGTCAGGAGCACAGCTGCTAGCTCTGCTCCGTGGTCAGGTTAACCACGCTTAGACAAAAGAGAAGAAAAACAAGAGAAAAGGGAAATAACAGCCCCTCCGTCACAGCCCGCTTTATATCAGCATCAAACGCGCCGCGCCGGGCTCCCCCACTACACGCTCACAGCTGAGCTCTTTAAAGAGAGAGAGAGAGAGAGAGAGAGTGAGAGATTGCCCACAAATTAAAATCACATGATCATTTACTCGTCCTCAGACCTGTGTATGTGTCTTTCCTTTGGGAAACACTAAAGGAGATACTGAGCAGAATGTTAAAGCTGCTCTTTTCCATTCAAGGAAATTAGTACTGAAGGCAATGAATAAACTAAAACAAAGAATCTACATTTCTCATTTTTGTCCAAATAACAAATGAGATCAAGTTGGCTAAAATGAATGAATATGACAGGATGAAAATTATTACATTTACACCAACATTCAAAAGTCTGTAAGATTTTTTTAACATTTTGGAAATAAGTTTCCAACATTTTATGCTCACCGAGGCTGCAGTTATTTGCTAATTAATTTTTAGCATCATTACTTTAGTGTTTAGTATCACATGATACTTTTGAAATCATTGATAATAATTAGAAATGTTTCTTGAGCAGCAATGTCTAATATTTTGTGGAAACTGTATTTTTAAAATTCTTTGATAAACAAAAAGTTTAAAAGAATTTTATTTGAATTTTATTTGACTGCCATTTATCTGAAATGGCAATCTTTATTGACAGTAAAAATATCTTTAATGTCATTTTTGATCAATTTAACGCATATTTGCTGAATAAAAAACATTTCTTTAAAAAAATAAAAAATAAATAAATAAATCTTACTGACCCCAAACATTTAAACAGCACCATAAAGGATATTTTCATCAAAATGAGTAGAAAAAACTACGACTACGGAAATAAAACTGATGATCTGATCAAACGTCAAACATAAATACAAGCATGTGCAACAGATGCAGCACAACTGGGTCTGTTCTTCAGAAGAAAATCATCATGTATCTTCAGAAAGTCATATAAACTACTTTTATGTAGCTTTTTGTCATTTTTGGAGCTTGAGCATGAGTAAATGATGATAAAACTTGATAACATTACAAGCACAGCGACTGTCTCGGCAATGCTGCACTTTTTTTCGTCCCTCTATAGACCCTACGTGTCAAAGCCTGCAGCACTTTACCAATCCAGAGGCCTCTGAGCAACCTAAAACACGCAAAATGGAGGCTTTATCAATCTAAAAGCAGCACAAGCACTCGAAGCGCTCTTCAAAGACACACAAAGACATTAGCAGTGAGCGGCGCACCAATCAAGCAGCGCGCGCCAATCTAAAGCTCCTTATGAGCAATACTTAGCTATTAATGTGAGCTTAAAGGTCTCATTCATCACCGCGCTGTTTCCAGGTCTCAGCTGCGGCCTAGATAATGAAGACCGATTGGAAAAGAAGAGGGTTTGGGACAAACACCCTGCTCGCCGTCCCTCGTAGAAGTCAACATATGGAGCGCAAGAGGTTGCGAGATCCGACCCAGTTTGTGCGTCAGAGCGCTTCGGGGTTTCCGTTCGAATCCAGACCCGCTGCCAGTGTCTCGCTGGAGCCTGGATTAGGGACAGGACAGGCAATCTGGCTTTTGAGGTAATTCCCTGCGTTCAGGAATACTGGGCCCCGACGATTAAGCCTTTTTATAGGGCCCGGTGCCGTATGGCCCTGCGGTGAGCCCTGATGTCTGCTGCAAACCCAGGCCAGGAGAACGGGGCCGGGCGTAGAGGCGTGTAATGGAAAACAAACAGAGCAGAGAGAGTCCTCGGTATCCCTGCCCCCACAAACTCGACTCCTCACCCCCCTCTTCCTCACCCTCGGTGAAGGTTAATGGTGCTGGAGGAATACAGATCAGCGCAAGATGGATGAAGAGGTGCTGGAAAACTCTCCCGCAGGTCTGGAGTCTAGAGATTAACTAAATATTAACTAACAAAAAAACCCATACAGCTGCGGCCCTAAAAGCAATTAAAGATGCTCGCTCCTCCATCAAACGCCTCCCTATGAAACAAACCAGAGAATGAGCTAATAATATTTAGACTTCCCATGCTCCTTGCCCAAGTGCATGTTGAAGGTTAGTACAGAAAGGCTCTTAAAGGGGAAGTGTGTTTTTGTGCTGTGTTCAGAATAGCATGCTCCTCTTACCGTTTCTGCAGGATATGCCTTTTATGTTCACTGAGGCTGTATTTATTTTCATATTCTGAAATATTATTCCAATTTTAAATAACCATTTTCTATTTGATTACATTTTAAAATGGAATTTATTCATGTGATGGAAAGCTGATTTTTCAGCATCATTACTCCAGTCTTCATTGTCAGTTCATGATATCCAATGCATTAACATACTGAACCATGTTGTGTTGCCAAGTGTCAACTTAACACGCAATAAGCTGAGGTCATGTGACAAGCTACTATTAGAAATGTTTTTATTGCATAATGTTGCATAATCCACAGCATACAATAAGCACAAGGATTTCCATTTTGAAAAAAGCAATAAAAAAAACCTGATTTGTCACATTCAAGACAAAAACCTGAAAACCTGACTGAATCAAAACAAAGTTTCATCCTATGTATTATAAATCTCAAATGCTATACGTAGCCAAAAAAATCTGAAAGTCCAAAATATCTTCTCTTAGTCTCAGGGCACTAGCTTAGTTAGAGATTCAAAGCCTCTCAAAGACAACTAAAGCATAACCTTTTGAAATCGCTGACCGTGGCCTCAGGTTCATGTGCTTGAACTCTCTACTTCAGCTCAATACAGCTCCAGAATCACTGCCACATGAATAAAAATTGATTCTGTACAAACAGCATGGAATTCCATTTGCATTTAAAGCAATGCTGATAAACGCCCGATGAATGCACAGAAAAACACGTCAACAGCTTCTTTCAGTACACTGACCCCGTCACTTATGCCATGCATTTGAATGATCGGTCATTATCTTTAGCTGAACGCATTAATTCAGACAACGAAGGGAAACAATGACAGGCCAATGAGGGCGAGGTGTCTTCGTGCAGGCTTGAGCACAATCCAAAAAAATCCCATGGCGTCTACAAACACCTATAGCTTCAGTATGTTCACAGACGAGGGCTTTACTGCTGCACGTCAGCACAGAAACTCTGGAGAATTCCAGAAGGAGCAGAACGCTCTCTAACCCCTCACATTACTAATAACTGAGTCAGATTCAAGAGGTATTCGCTGGCCAGTCAAACTTAATATGACAACACCATATGCACAGATGGAGCACATATGCATTTGAAACTGAAGAGCGTGACACCATGTTAATGTTCATTTTTTACAATTTTCATATTATTTCAAGCTGTATAAATGAACATTATTGTGTAATAATAAACAAACAAGTAACAATGCAAACCAACATAAGTAAACATTCAAATTTAACCTTTTTATCAAATACCAAACGCATTAACAATTGTTAACATATAAAAGTAACCTAAATGAATAAATAATGTAACATTGTAATATACTTGTATATTACAATAGCATTTAATAATAAAGGTCTGTCATTATTTATTTGTGGTATTTTGTCAATTCAGACGCGAGACATCTTACTTTACGCTACAAAATAATACAGGGAGGAACAGGAAGGGTGGCTATTAAATAATGATATAAGGGCAGCCTGTCGTTGCTCTGTGATCCTGTGGAGAGGAAGCTCTGCGAAGTCAAACTCCTTGATCCTCTCCAGATACTTGACCATGATGCTGCTCTCAAACTGAAGTGCATGCAGATATTACCATACCCAGAAACACTACAATCCTCCAGAACAAGGTCAAACGCTACAGAAAATGACTGCCGACTGCTTACTGGATGCACTTCATTTATCTCACAAAGGAGTTCGAGATGCACGAGTTTCAGTGTTTTATTACAGTCGCAAACCCTCTTTACCAGGGTAAAATCTCTACTACCTCAAGTAGCAGTAAAAGCAACGTGACCAACGATTCCAAAATATAATAAATAGTTAAATCTGCACATAATAATCATCAAAATAAACAACTTGCGCAGTCACAATTCTACATTTATTTACATTTCATAATCTGAATGCAGATTTGACAACAAAATCAGAGTCCGTCTCACCTTATAAAACAAAAATAAGCATGAAAATGACTTTTATCATGACATCATAGAAATCAAATCAGAAGCTCGCTGATATTGACCATAAATGTTTTCATTGTGAATTTTAATTTGAACATTGTGACGTGTATTACAATAAAATAAAGCACCTAAAATTCATAAAAATAATAATCATAATTCAATTCAGAAATCCAATCAGAAGCTCACTGATATTTACGCCTATAATAATAAAAGAAAAATTTATATTTGATCATTTATATTTATATTTACTTACTCATTTCAACATATAATTTATTCATTTCTGATTCCTTTAATAATACTGAAGAAATCAAACTGAAAGTTCATTAAGCACATCTGATCCTTATGATAAAAAGAATCGCAGAAATCAAATCACACAGTCATTGATATCGATCGCAATTATGTTTTCATTTTCAATTCTAATTTTAACATCCTGAAATTAAAAAAAGCACTGAAAACTCATAAAACAGCTCAAATCAGAAGCTCACTGATACTGTTTTCACTGAGGATTTTAACTTTCACAAGCATGCCAGAACAATTTCAAAACAATATCTGACATCATTCTCTGGGACAGCATGAGAACACTAAAACACAAAGCATCGATTACACATCTTTTTCTGTACTGTAAAAGCTTCCTATCTTCACTGGGAAGTGAAAAGACAGAAGGAAATATGAAGATGCAGAGCAAGTCCACTTTATTCTGACCAACCTCACTTAAATGCACATCACATTATAACTCACAAGAACAAACTTCTCCAGAGAATGGATGAGAACAGAAGCTCGTTCAAGGCCAGAATCCTCCATCTTTGCTTTCTCGAACACAATCAAGTCTGTCTTGCATGTAAACAGTTCAACCTAGCATCTAAACTAGCTTTCAGCTGCAGGTTTCTAGTTTTGCTGAAACCGAGTGCTGTGGGTCACAGCAGTATTTTGGAATGTAACATTCAGGCTAAACTTCACAATGAAGTCAAAACCCAATTCGTTATGATGTGATATTTCGCAACGTAGCTCTCCAAATCTCCAGAACAGGCTGAATTCCACAAGAATGAATCGCTGGGTATTTATATGACTGGTAATGCTGGTAATAAAGTTCTGGTAGACTTTTAACTGAAGTGTGACGTGTGAAAAAACTACAGTCTAATATTATAGCAGACCCTGCAGCAAAGAGCAGAGCTTACGCCCTCCACCACAAACTACATCAAAGAGCATTGTGGGTGGAGCGCTAACTTTCAATACATGGTGCAAATCTGGAGGCTTACTGTCAATCTGACTTCTCAAAGCTGCTGCGGAAAAGGTAGTGTTTACAGCAAGACCATGCGATCTGATTTAATGCTGAGATAAAGTAATAATAAAAACAATAAGCATTATCTGCATTTGCAAAGCAATAATAGCTTACTAGTTTGATGTGAAACAACTTCTTATTTATAACTATCTTAACTGTTATTTAGCATTTTTGATCAAATCTTGAGCAAAAAAGGATTTTTTGGCAGTCTAAGAGATGTTTAAAACTAAGACTGATATTATTTCAGGTTGAATATCATGTCGACCATGTTTCATTGTTAAGATACAGTAGGGCATTTTATGTTGGCTGCTTTGTAATTTTTTCAAATCAAATGTGAAACAAGATGCATTATTTAATGATCTTTTCACATTGTCATATGTAAATCCAATCTGGAGTAAAAACCGATTCGATTTTTGCGCTTTCATTAAATATGTAAAGAAAGAGGTGTTAAAACTCGTGACTGATATTCCTTCAGGTTCAGTAGAATATCAAGTCAGCCACATTGTATTGTGACTATTGTATGCATACAAGAAAATGTGTATATTCACAAGTTATAAGTATACTGCCATGCCAAGTACATTACTCATCACCTAATTTACATATTTCAACACTCGATTTCTACTACACTGTAAAACATTGTTTTTAGAAGTTGTAAGTAAAGACTATTCAAGTTTGTTTTTTTCAAGAAAAAAAAACAGGTTTTAAATTTAGTTCAATTACTTGCTACTTGCTGTTTCTTTGTAACTATTTGTGAAATTTACCAGCAGTTTCTGAGTAAAAATTTAAAAAATAAAAGGCGGAAATCTTGGTCTCTTGCTCCAAAACATCTCAAATGTGTGTTAGGCAGGTGAAAAAAAGCCTGAGAAGTTTGACAGACACGTCACGCGTCTTATTAAGCATCATAAAGCAATTACACAGGCACACTGACCTCGAATCTACCAAACCAGGAGCACTGATGCCTTTAAACACTCAGCAACGCTTTCCTCCACACTGCATTTCTGACAGGCCCCAAAAGCAACAGCCTCATGCAAGATTTAAGTTGTACATCTTAAATTTTGCACTTCTGTGTATGAATGGCAGAAATGTTAACGCGGGCATAAGGCTTTTCTTTCCACTGGCTCAGTGAGCTGGAACACACATTACAGCATGTGCAGGGCTCACACACTTACACACACACACCCTTTCTAGGTTAATAAGGCTGATGGAAATGTGCATCTCCTCTGATGCGAGATCAATAAACAAATCAGTTTATTCTGTCCTGTTATATCATTACGCCGCTATGACAGCGTCTTCTTCATCTGATCAATACACCTCTGGGACTCACATATGGTTCTGCCATTAACATCTACAATGCTAGAATTTCAAAAAACCTTCAGTATTTCCGAGAATACGCCGCAAAACGTCCTGACTTCAGCTATAATAATGGAAAATGACATCACTGGGTCGCTTTGAGATTTAACTGTCAAGTTATTACGCCAACTGAAAGTACTGACATATACTATGTAGACCTGTGATCTTTGCAGCGGCGCGCTTCTCTATTGTTATTACACATCAAACAGCACACCACCCGACACGCATCACATGGTATTTGCGGTTAATTCTGATTGATCTTTAACAGCTGAGCATATTGGCAAACATATCGCAAGCAAAAGGCAGATTACAAGCTAATAGGATCACCGATCGGCGGCCTAATAAAGTCATAACAGATGGAAACCCAACACACGGCTGGAAAGAAGGGTGTTGAACTTGAACCCAGTGACCTTTCGGGCTCGGGGTGATCAATACGACGCAAGTCACAGCAACAGACGCATAAGAACTGGTAATAAATACATAACTACTACTGGGTTTGCAACTGCAACCCAGAGCTTTAACGTCTGTGTTTCCACAGCAATAGTCCCGCAGTGTGCTTCAGCCAAACTGTTCATGAAAACACACACACACACTTTTCCCCAAGATTAGTGCTGCATGTACCATCTACACATCCTGTAACGCGATAAACATTCCCTGCGTGCGCTAAAAGAGGAGGGCTGCTCGGATGCCCTTGGTATGTAAATATAGAGTATCGTGGCCAACTGCCAGCCGAGGGACGCCACGGCCATATTTATGAGAAATATATCGCTTTATTGCATCCCCTCCCCCTGCGTATGACAAAAAGGAAAACAAATTCCTGTCCTGAATTCAGTCTCGGCTCGTTCGTCACGGTGAGCTCTACCTATCGGGGCTAATCCGGGTCTGCTGGAAGCTACCCCCCCGGCCCTGCCTGCGTCGCAAGATTGCATCTTTTATTTATCGCCGCTTGGCTTTATTTTTGCAGAGCATTCCATACTGGGATGCAATCAGCCAAGAAACCCTCCCCGTGCGTGCAGGCTTGTCATTTCCCATCGCCGGAGCTCGGAATGAGGCGCACACAAAGGGAAAAAGCGGAATCAAAAGCAGAGAGCTCCACGTAGCATGTTGGAAAAAGGGCAAGAGCCCTTGATCTTCCAAGACAGCCAGTCCGCTCAAGAGGCTCCGGGCAGGGAAGACACACATGGGCCAGTGTGTGCGCATTTCCCTGAGAGCACAAACCCATTTTGGCTGAAGGGTGAGGGCACAGAGCCCAGCTGAGGCACCTCTTCTCTTGCGGGCTACGGACGTGGAGGAGGAGGGAGGGGGGGGGGAATGGTCATGCAGAAAATTAGGTCCGCTGATTGCATTACAATTCGAATTAAGCAAAGGCACTAATGTGATTAAAAACTTGAATCGTTTCCAAAGGGCGGAGAGCCGCGTAATCAACTGCGGGCACTTTAAAAACAAAGGTGGATAAAGTTGCGAAACGACAAAGCCGGTGAATCACCACATGCCAGAGCTGAATGTCGCGTTCGCAGCTACTTTGACAATTTCGAGGCGCACGCTGACGTCACGAGGGTCAGCCGGAACGTATGCATATCATTAGGGGACATTTAAAAAGAAATCGAGGCGCTGCGTCTTTAAATCGCCATTCCTCCCACCCCTTTCCCAAATCTTTTCCATTTAACAAGCAGTGAAAAAGCCGCTTTTGTTTCCCTTCCTTTTGGAGGGTGACGGAAAGCTGAAAAGACACAAACGAACATGAAAATGGGAACAAAGTGCCAATTTCAATAGGGATGCCTGACGGCTATTTGATACGCGCACCCACTAAATACAAAAACAGCGCTGCTAAAAACAAGAGTCGGCGACTTGTTTGCAATAACAACAAATATTCGCGTCTGTTCCTGCTATTTTAATTGACATGACAGCTCTACATCCAGCAGTTGGTCGACTTACTACGCCAATCACCCCCCCTCACGCTTTCACTTCAGAAAAATAAACAGAGCAGACAAGCTTCGCAAGATGTGACATTTCAGTCGCTTTACCCAAAAACCACACGATTAATGTGTCCCTACACCGACTGGAGTCGAACTACAAAACAAGTCCGAGGTGAAAGAATAACGAGAAAGTCAAGGAAATGTGCTTTAAACGCTGAATGGATCGAGCGACAGACGTCGAGCTCCACTTCCGCGCTGTTTATCTCGCGCAGATACAAAAGCGCTACAGTGTGTTCAAAACGTTTCCCAGAACGCTCGGAATGGATCGATAAACCGGGCGCTCGGTGTCTAAAAGTGCGAAACGACACGACATCACCGGCACCCTGTCGAGAGATTTAAACCCGTTGTATTCCTCCCTTTGTTCGCCGTAAATTCAATAGTCCCTTTCATTCGACTCGTGTTCCTCTTTTAAACGACATTCGAACGTTTTCTCTCGACTGTGTCTGCGCGATGGGGACCGGAATCGGTAGATTTAAACGTTTTCCAAGCCTCGGCTTTATGTCCACACTCACCGACTTGCAATACGTTGTCCACACAGCCGCTCTCCAGCAATGCGATGCCGCGTCGGAACGGTAACCGCGTCTCGTCTACGTTCTCCCCGCTAGACGCGCTCTCCTCTCCGCCAGTGTTGAACGAGGAATACATGCAGATCTCCCGTTCGCTCCTCGGGAAAGACCAGTACACGATCCGCCTCTGTACGGGCTCCGGGATGCGCTCGAAACGCTCCTCCACCCGTTGGAACGGCCACTTCTCCGCTACTTTCCGCGCTGCAATGTCCAGGAGCGACTCGGGACTCTGGGTTTTGCTGGATCCCCCTTGCCCAGAACCAGAACCGCCGCATACCGTTCCACCGGCTCGCTGCCCCTGTCTACACGTCGTACTATACCCGGGTCGGCAGCAGAGCCGTTTAGCTGGGGGCTGCTGAACGCGCTCCGCCATGATCGCACTGCTTTAACGGCAAGGGCGGAAGTCGCCGTACTATATAAACGGGATAAGGAAAGGAAAAGGTTGCGACGCGCATCGATTGTTCGCCGTGTAAGGACAGCCTAGACTTATTTGGTCAAAAGGGCGGGGCTTCGGGGCCTTTGTGTAGACAAAATAAGCAAGGGGCGTGGCCTGCGCGTCTGCAGCCGTGCTAAAAAAGGCATGGGAGGCGGAATTCTCGCACGTCGGCGAATCCTTGCTGGAGTCATAATGAGTGTCAGAAGTTCACAACAGGAAGAGGCATGAGAGCTTGGAAAAGCCGTCCACACGCGAACGAAACACATACAGAAAAATCGTAGGTATTATTAAGGGACAATCATAAAGCATGGATAGATATAGATTATAGATATAGATTGGGTGGAGTCTCGAAACTGCGTCCCACACAAGCTGTCAAAATATACAAACCTACATATTATACAGATCAAATTATAGCCACCACGTGTAAAAATAGTGCACAGTATGCATGGTTAAATCATGGTTTAACAGTATGCATTATAAAGATGTTATAACATGTTAATTATTAGTATCTTTTATTTGTCAAAATGTATCTACTTATCTAGCTATCTAGATAGATAGATAGATAATTAATTTTATTTAAATTATTAATGTATAATTGTGTATAATAATATTATAAATTAATTATATCATTACATTATAATAATAATACAATTAATTTAATGATATAATAATATATTATTATGCTATTATATATAATGTAATATAATTAATTTAGAAATAATTATAATTATTATATTTATTATAAATTACATACACACACACATATATATGTGTGGTTTTTATACAAACATATATATAAATACGTT
>JAUMHE010000059.1:15166608-15181152 GCA_032359235.1 Enteromius mattozi
TATATATATGATTATTATTATTATTATTATTTCATTTAACATTTATTTTATTTTATTTCAAATAGACTAACAATTTTCACTTTTAGAATTTAATATAATAGCAGTTTCAGTGTGCAAAGCGACTAATTTCAGTTTGAAATTTAATTTTATTACTATTACATTTTCAGGGTTATGGGTAATGGATATGGATTATGGGTAATAATTCACTGTATTCCTTGTGGAAAATGAACTTGTTTTTTTGTCTTTTTTTTTAAATCTGTTGTTGCTCATGTGTTTTTAAAGAATTAACAGATTTGTGGCCTTTAGCATCAAAAGCAAAGTAGTTTTCTACAAGGTTGATATTTGATTTCCAAATAATATTTGGGTAATTTTCCAAAGTTATTAAAATAATAATAATTATTATTAGAGAATGTTTTGAATAGATTCTCTTTATGTTGTCACAAACAAAAGTTCTGGGAGGATACAAAAACCTACAGAGAACATTCCTACAATGTTATTATTTGGTTCCGAAAAAAAGGAGCGTTAGGGGAGTGTTCTGTGTTCTGCTGGGATATCATTTGCACATCTTACCGCCATGTTTTATGCCTTTCTGTTGTTCTCCTCTTTAAGAAATATCCTCAGCACACAGCTAAAAATGTCTCGTTGTTATCTTTTCCTGGTAGCTAGGATTCACTCTGAATTACAGCGAGTGAATCTGTTGCCCATACAGACAAAGACATATTTATGGGAATTTGCATCTTCTCATTTTGCTGTTATGTTGTTGGGTTTTAAACACTCGAATTGAACAATCCACTTCAGCCGCACTTTTGCATGTACAGATTGTGCGCTGCCAAAACGCACGATGCATCCAGGCATGCTTTAGCACACGTGTGCACACATGCATACAGACACATCAGACGAGATCCCAGCCCCCTTCCTGGAAATTAAGACTCAAAGCACTGGGCAATATGGGCTCCTACATGAGCGCTCAGCTTGATACAGATGGGCTGCATCACATCCTCTGCTTCAGTCGCTCGCCCGTCTGGTGAAATCAACACTACCTCATCCTATAGGCCTGTACATACGGTACATACAGCTCAACATGATTTTTGTGTGCATGCGCTGTTTATTTGTGTGTGTGTGTGTGTGTGTGTGTGTGTGCTAGCAGTGCAATGTTTAAAACATAACCTCCATGCACAATTTATGATGATGCACCGTGGCTCTGACAGCGCATGGCTTATTAGACCGCTGGACCCCGAGGCCCTGCTCTTAGGATATTCAGCAATAATGGACAAATGTGCTTCACAGATTTATGTATGTAAATGCAGGATGGTGGGAGTCGCCTCCCGCCTCAACGGCTCATGCAAATCTGCACAGAGGATGAAAAAAAGGACAAAGGAGGGGCAGATATTCTTCGAAATGCCTGGACTATCCTGCGTGGGCTGCTTTAATTAAAACAGGAGCTTTGCTGTGAAATTATGGTGCGACAAACATCATACGTGGCCTATTTTTTTTCAGAGCGTTGCGTTTGATTTGATTAGCGAGGGCAATGCAATTTGTAGTAATGCTATATCTGGCAAAACCACCTCAAATCTCATTAATTGCATCATATCGGAACATACTGAACCATTACGCTTGATTTCAGAAGCTTATCGCCTCGCAACTGTGGAAATTGAATAATTATTGACCTGAATTAAAAGCAAAATGGTATAGGCTGCAACTTTTGACTATAGTGCAATTGAGTGATGCATTTTTAAATATTTTGATATTATTTTTCCATTTTTTAAAGAAAAAAGAGTGGCATTTGCACTGTAAGATTACCGCCACAACATTAGGATTTTGATATAATGGGTAATTTATAGGGTAATTCAGGGTAATTGCTAGCTGCTTACTGGTCCAAGACAAAGGAGACAATGTCAGATACTTTTTATGATAATCTTGCCCTTAAAATGTTTTTGCTATTAACTGAAATTACAGTGATTAAAATGTTTTTTTAGAACTGAAAATGGTAGATGAACTAAAATGCTTAAAAATAAAACTAAGTAATTATTGGAATTAATAAATACGACTAAATAGAAAAAATATTAAATGACAAATGCACTACCAATTTACTAAAATTGAAGTAACAATTGAAAATATAAGCTAAAATTAACTCCCAAAAAAATCATTATTAGATAAAACTGAAATTGAAAATAAGTAA
The DNA here is from genome assembly GCA_032359235.1 of Enteromius mattozi. Classification (NCBI taxonomy): domain Eukaryota; kingdom Metazoa; phylum Chordata; class Actinopteri; order Cypriniformes; family Cyprinidae; genus Enteromius; species Enteromius mattozi. Next base: position 15,168,788 of record JAUMHE010000059.1, read on the forward strand.
ATAAGTTTGAAGTGTTAAAATTACTAAAACAAATAAAAACTGCTAAATGAAAAGAAAAACAAAAATGAATAACAATGACAAACATGCATAATAAAATGACAAAAAAAATACTAAACTTATGAATAAATGATATATAAACTAAAATAAAAGGAAAACTGAAAACAATTAACAATAAAATAAATAAAAATAAAAGTTATTTCAAAACAAATACTGTAATACTATATAAAAGCATAAAATATAAATAAAATAACAATGGCATAAATATGACAAAATGCGTAATTATATTCAATGAGCAAAGTAAGATTACCATATGTCAGTTACACATCAAAGTCTGTTTGGGGTTATGCTTCATCATTAATATATAAAAAAGATATTGAATCAGTTCATGCATTGTTTTGAACAAAATTCGGATGATAAAGCATGGAGAGCTGATGCATTATGCACTAGAAGAGGACCTCATTGAAAGCACAGAGCCACTGTAGGCTCCGCCCCCTCCTAGCAGCGCCCTTCATGCTGTAAGTCACTGTCAGAGGGCGTTTGCGTGATCAGTTCAGCTGTAACGCTGCATCACTCAGGGTGTGTCGACGACATGTGCTTCATTATTGTCTGTTTATTTATTCAAAATGCACTGGCGCTTAAAGAAGCCATTGTTTTCCGGCTGGCTGCATCAGTCTGAAGGTCCGGTGTTCTCCGGCTCTGTGGCTTGCCTATGGATTGGTTCAGGAGCTGGGGGTGACAGGGTGTGGAGAGTGTGAATCTGCCAGGTTTGTGGGAGGCTGGGTGTGAACAAGCTGTCAGAATAACCATATTCATTATATTCTCCATAAAAGGAGCCTCCCCCACCCACGTTTATGATTAGCTATTCTTTCATATCCTCCAAAGGGCTCAGAAAACCCCTACGAATTCAGCTAAAGATACAACTGGACTTTTAGCACTGTAAGGGGTTATTTTTATGTAGCAGTGTGTGCTGAAGCAAGCGTCACTATTGCTATCGCTCCTATATTTGAATATAAAACTTCGATTATTAAACTCGCTTGAAGAATTCCTAGAGTTTGTGCTACACAGACATGATTAACACCTCATGAGTGTGTATTTTAAGACACTGGCAGAGGGTGAACCAACTCCCAAGAAAGGCTAAATGTAGAGCAATGTAATCTATATAGTATGCATATTATAAACCCATCTTTTTAGGCAAGGACCAGAAACGGGTGTTATGGCATCAAATATAGATGATTACACTTCAGTAGAAAACATTGTAAGTTACTAATTTTAATGTTTTCATTTCCAAGGTTATTTAAACAGAAAGAGAGCAAAGATATGGAAGCCATTGCATAGAATAGAATGGAATAGAATGAAATGAAATTAAGAAAGGTACTTTCTGCTTTTTATCTCACAATGCGGTCTTTTTTTCCCTGTCACAATTTTCTCACACGTTTTTTCTCAGATATAATCTCTTGCGAGATATAACGTCAGAATTGCAGGACATGTACTCACTATTGCGATGAATAAAGTCAGTTATGCGAGATATAAACTGAATAAACTATAAACTGTTTAAACTGCTACCAATTCTGTTTTCTCTCGCAATTCCGATTTTTTTCTTGCTAATAAAGAAACAAAGAAACAAACAAAAAACAGGCTTCCAAGAACATTAGCACTGACTTTAAGCACTCAGAAAACACCCTTTATAATCAGTGAAGCTGTCTACACTGTGGAATGAATTTCTTACTTACATCAAACATGTATCTGCATTTTGTTGTTTACGATAAGAGAATTTGCGAAATTCAGTCAGCCAATGCATTCATAAGCTCAACGGAATCCTGGTGACTGGTTATGATGCACAATGCTGGAAAAATTTGTAAAAAGGAATATGGTGCAACATAAATATAATACAGCAATTAGCACGTTTAATTCATTTTGATTTGCACTTTATTCATGACAGACGTAATAGATAGTTTATCTCTGCAGAGGCTTTTTGTCCAATCTGATGGCGTTTTTGGTAGGCCTATATATGAGAGTATAATATCATATAATAGAGACTAGTAGAGAAACCACATAGCAAAAAAACACATAGCCTATTAACATGCACTCACTCGAAAATTAAAAATTGACTTTATATGGATTCTATTTTTAAGTTTTACTTCAGATATCCACTATTTGCATGCTAATAATGGACAGCTTTCTGAAGACTGTGTTGCTCGGGCACCTGCACTCTCCCACCAATTTCCTTTGTGATAAGTGATGCAGCAATGGTCGTCATGGTTACGACCAGCCTATCTTTAGCCAGATAACATTTGAGAATGATGACTTCCTCCATATGCCGAGTGACTGCAGAGCAACTTCTGCAAAAGTCTGCTGCATCTCTACAGATTGCGATGCTCGTAAAGACGGATAAGGAAAATCTTAATTCTTCAACATCAAGTGTATTGCACTTAATGCAAAAGTCTTAGTATATGCTGAACTTGTGCATGTACCAGAATATTATAGATTAGGAAGTGGGCTCTTTTGACTTGGCAAATAAGCAATATTAACACCATAATCCATAGTAACACCCTAGCAACCGCATGACAATAAGCTGAACCTCCCAGAACACCCTAGAAAACAAGCTAAACCACTCAGAACTTTGTATCTTCTCCTGCTTTGTTTACAGCAGTAACCAAGGAAACATTCTATCTCTGTTGTTCCATAAGCGCCTCCTGCTGGCAGATATTTTTTTGCATTTTCATGCAGTTCGTCTGCTGTTTAGGTTTCATGCAGGTATGTTTTATGTAGCATAATTTCACAAAGCTAAGATCAGACCAATCTGTTTTTGCTCATTCTTATTCATATAAAGGCACAGTCAGAGAAGAACAGCCAGCATTCTAAAAAAATAAAATAAAATTGGATCACCAGCACAATTTTTTTCCGGAAATTTACAATATAAACACCATATTTTGTATTTTAATATAAAATCATATAGGTCTATGAAGTCTTTTTGTCCTTCCTACAAGAGGACTGTTTTAAAAACATACAATTTATCATTTGAACAAACTGTGATAATAAAATAGGTGGACTCCTATAGCAGTGTAACTATGAAAATGATACTCCATTGTAGAGTTTTCATTCAGCAACTGGCTCCAGTGAGTATGAATTACAGATCCCACACTGAAACATCTTTTAAGCATCTGTAAAATGCTGGTGGGAGCCAATCTGGACAATAAAACTACATACAACAGCTTATAAAGACTCAGAGTTGTTTTTCTATCTGAGGAAGCATTAGCTGCCTCTTATTATTTACTATTTAAATGGTTTTGGGGGTTTTTGTCACGCTTTTTATTCTCAAACAATGATCAAGTCTTAGAAATCACAGTTTGCCAAACAATAGAATTCTGCTCAAGCATGTTTGGAAATATAAATGTATAATGCGCCGAGACCACCATCTAGTTTTAATAATTGAAGTGTGTATTGTGTTAGGAGGTAATTCAACTGTGCATTCTGCATTAAGGATATTCTCATTTAGGATCTGACTTTATTACCAAAGTGTCGGATAATAATTGAAAGGATTGTAAATGCATAAATATTTAAAGGGCTTTTTCCCAATTTTGCAGTGCAAACGGAGGCATTTGCACCCAAAGAGTGCTATATTAATTTTTCAGTTACTTGAATAATTAAGGCAGAGCTGTTTGGGGCGTTGCAACTCTGTCAAACATATGAACTAAAAGCTCAGGTCTTTGAAGACAGCAGCACTCGGACCTTCTTTTGATTTACAGAATCTTGCACAAGAAGTGCTGATTTGAAGGCCTGATTTATCTGTGCTTGTATTTCATGCACTTTCCTCTCATCTGAAGCATGTTAGGCTGTGAGAGTATTAATGCTGTTTGCCATGCTGCATTGGCTGGAAAATGTTCACACTTCAGACTATAGTACACCGTCAAAACCCTGATAGCAGACGTACATCATAGAGAGGCGTCTATTTGACGTCTGGATTTACATCTGGAAGACAGATTTTTTGTTTGCAGATGAGTGTTTGTTTATCTGCAATGCATCTATAGGATGTTTCCTATCAGAAGTCAAATAGACTTTTATTAGATGTCTTTAAGATGTTTATGATTTCGAATGTATGTAAAATTGACATCTGTCAAATGTTTGTACACAGCAGATGCTTTCCAGATCTTGCAGACACACGTGTGCTATCTGGGCTTGTTCTTGTGCCTGCAAAAACAAGCCATGATTCTCAAATACTTGCATTTGCTTTTTTCCATATTCTTCTTTCCTCAACTTAGAGGAGTTGATACATATCTCTCGGGTCTCAGTGCGTGCACGTAATTGCTGTACCGCGTGGCGCCACTATGTTTGCGTTTAGCTTAGCTTCCTTAATTCCTTAGGATCCAAACAGGGATGAATTTAGAAACCACCAAATACATCCACATTTTTATCAGAGAGATAAACAGCACAAGTCCATTCAGGTGTGACACATAATTGCTATACACGCTCGTCAATTCAGAACCATAGTAACTAAACTTGAGGCTATTAAGACTATACAAATAGCCTAATGTGTTGGCAGAGATTTATTTATTATAAATTTTACTGTTATTACATGTTGGGGAAAATGCTATTTTAATTTCATAGAATCTGTTTTGTAGATTCTTTGTTTTTTGTATTAATTTTATAGTTTATTATTCCTTAATTATTTATTTTAAAATAACCATGGTAATGAGGAACATGGTTTTACTTCTTATGACCACCATCCTAAAAATACTAGTCAATTAAACTCTCAATACTTCTTTCTTTTTAGGTGTTTAGTTCTAAGTAAAATGTTAATTCAGTAAGTGCCTGATTAAAGATAAACAGGCCTATTGTCTTAAATAAATTAGGTGCTTCTTATTTACAATTTCAAATAATACAATTCTTAAAGAGAGATTCACCCAAAAATGAAAACTGTCATCATTTACTCAACATCATGTCATTGCAAAACCTGAATTTCTGTATGAATTTCTTTTTTCTGCGGAAAATAATTCGGTGAAATTCTGTGGAAAAATTCAATATTTTTTTGTCCATACAGTAGAAAGGGTAACCAAAACGGTTTGGTAACATTTTACAAAATCATTCTTTGTGTTCTACAGAAGAAAGTCATTTGGAATGACGTGAGGGTGAGGAAATGATGACTGTTTTATTTATTCACTTATTTACTCCAATTGAAGACCCTATGACCCATCACCCCAAATGTTATTTTACGTTTTAAGATTGCAACTCATACCACCCCCAACCACCAAACAACATGATTTTGAGGGGGCCCCGTAGCAAATTTAGTGCACAGGGCCCAGAATTCCCAGTGACGGCCCTGTCCAGAACACCCTAGCAACTGCATGACAACAGGCTAGATCACTCAACATACCATAATAACCACATTGCAACACCTTCCGACATGTTATAATAATATAATATAAAACTAATTGATCATTTCTTTCTGCCCACACAGGCTTGATTACATCAGTAAAAAGAGACAGAAAATTATTTACATTTTTTTAAAGCCTGTTGTAATCCATGTCTTTTAAATGTCGCAGTTTAACTTTAAAGTCTCACATTTCTTTGTGTTTTGGTACGACAGTGAGCCGCTGAGCTTCTGAAGCAGATCTGGATTTGAGTTTTGTGTTAAAGAGCACACAGATCAGCTCCTGTGGTCAGTCACATGTGCTGTGTGATCATCTAGGAAAGCATCCTGAGCCCACATTGCTTTTTTTTTTTTATTCCTCTCTGCGTCTGTCTGTCAGGTTCTCCTCCCCGCAGGCGTCCACACTTGATGGCCTTTATGAAAATATCATAAATTCAATCAGGGCCTGCAAATTTCATGAGCCGTCCATCTTCCTCCTGAATTTCTTAACGGGGTGTCAAAACAATCTGCCGTGTGACGTCTGACAGTCCGCACGGCCAGGAGAAAAATGTCTGGAAACCTCTCTCTCTCTCTCTCTCCATCTCCCCCTTCCTCCCACCCGCCCCAAAATCTGAATTTCATATCATGGAAATATTGAGATACATGCAGACAATGCAGTGCGGCTTATAACCACGTTCTGTCTGTCTGTGGAACTGGTTACTATGCTGCTCATGCCTTTCAATAGCAAATGTGCCGCATTATTATATTTGCATATATTTTCTAAATAAAAATCTCTTGTTAAATACTTATTGAATACATATTCCATTCATTAGTGACAGAAAGCTGTCTAAAAGGCAAAGAAGAAGCAGATGGAAATATCAATAGTATTTTTTTAATCTATACTACAGTGCTTTTAAATTGCATTATTCATATACAGTATTATATAGAGAGAGAGTTTTAGCTCTTTTGCTCACCAAGGCTGGATTTATTTGATCAAAAATACAGTAAAATATTCTAAAAATATATATATATTATAATTTCATATAACTGTTTTCTATTGTAAAATATTTTCAAATTAATTTATTCCAATGATGAAAAGATGAATTTTCAGCATAATTATATTATGTTGTAATTATATACAGTCTTCAGTGTCACATAATCCTTCAGAAATCTTTCTAATATGCTGATTTGCTTCTCAAGAAACTTTTCTGATTATTATCAATGTTGAAAACATTTAATATTTTGTGGAAACTGATTATTTTACTCTTTGATGAATAGAAAGTTACATTTATTAAAGTTAGCATTATTTATTTATGAAATGGAAATCTTTGTAACATTATAAATGTCACTTTTTATCATATTAATGCATAGTTTCTCAATAAAAGTATTTATCGCCTTCAAAAAAAAGTTGACCCCCAAACATAAATGCTGTAAAATATTTAAAAAATAATCAACATGTAAAGTGACCAATCAATGTTAATATTGTTTGAATGTGCCATTTAAAGGTGTATATATATATATATGCTAAATTAATTTATTTAATCTAGATTTTAACCCACAAACCTCTTAAACTTTAATAAATCTGGTGCTAATATGATTCTTGCACATTATAACTTGATTTATTTTCCCACTGGTAAAAATCATAGTATTATGGAGTTTTCTGCAAGCATGATCCATCTCTGTTCCAGTGCTTCCTTTAACATGTACTCTTTTTCTCTCATCTTAAAAGACCCATAAGATTAGTGGAGAAGGGCCTCGAGGGGCGTCAGAGTTAGGAAGGGTCCTCTGCAGCCAAACACTCTCTCTCCAGCTCAGCCAAATGAACCCATTAATATTTTAGATTAATGCAAATACCCACAAAAATGAAGAATAATTGCCTAAAATCAAAATTCAATTAATGTTTAACACAGACGAATTGTCTCTGTACAATACGGGAGGGAAATAGCGAAACCTCTGAGGATCTTTTCAATAAACCTGCGCTGATAGAACAACATCTCATGTGGGACGAGAAACTTCGCAAAAGTAATACACGGTGCCATAAATGATCTTAACTCTCTAATGAAGGACTATCATTTCAATCAGACATCAGAAAGGAGAAAAATGTGTCCTGTTCCCAAAATACTGCTGCTTATAAATGGTTTTAACACTGCCGAGGATTCAATTCTATTCACAAAAAAGCAATAAACTAAAAATAAATGACCTCAGAAGATGTGAAGAACAGCAATTGCTATCTAAAAGCCAAAATTGCCATGTATCGTCAGTAACATCTGCGACTGAGATATAATTGTTTGAGGAGAATTCATTTGTGTAGCAACAACATCCGCCAAATGAAGACGACCGCAAATAAACAAACTATTGACTTAATGTTCATTGTCTGTCTGGGTTTTTTACAATTGGCACTCTCTTGGCTCTGAAACAAATGCCGAATTTCCCCGATTTTACCCAGGGGACGACTGGCGACCGACAAACCGGCAATCTGGAGAGCATTTCTCTGCGATATTTCCTCTCAGGTTGGGGCTGGCGGAGAACGAACTGACACCGAGCCATCTGTTGTTGTGTTAAAAACAAACCGGTGGTCCTTTTCCCTGATGCCTGACACGGTTAAGGTGTCCAAAGTGTCTAAAGCGTGCAATGAAACATGACAACAACATATTAAAAATATTAGGATAAGCCACTAGATTTGAATGGAGACTTATTTTTTTAAATGTCAATGTTTGCTTGTGCAAAACATACTAACACAATGCTACTAATAGTAAAAGTTAAATAAATCAGATTTATAATAATATATAAAGACCCAGATAATGAGCAACTGTTTGTACTGTATCTCATTCACAGAGACTTGCTGTGTTTTATGTGGATAAATAGCGCCTCTAGTGGTCAAAAGATCTTATAGCTTACAAAATAGCAGGGAAGTTTTGGACACTCCTTATTTTTAAATAATCAAGGAACATTGAAGTAAAACAGTCTGACATCTCAAAACTGTCAAGTGGATGAAGCAAACAATAGGTTTTTCTGTTTTGTCTCCACCTTAAGGGGGGGGGGAAATCAGATTTTTAAATAAAATTCATAGTCATGAACAGTTCATCTGTGTCTTCAAAACTAATTTCAAGCATTGAAGCCTTTAAATCAGACAGTTTTTATGATCTGGGAAACATAAAGCGTTTGACTTCCTGGATCCTGTATCACTGGTGTGCGTTTTTTATTTATCTATCAGCTTTTTTAAACATAAACATCCTCTTCGACGACTGAAAGTCAAGAAAGAATGTAAGAACTCTGTGGTTGTGAATTCAGTCAAGCTCTTATTTCCAATAACCTTTTCAGTATGGACATGTAGGTGGACAGAACGTCATGAAAGCTGCTCTGAATTCTACACGAGCGGACGTGAGCTCACTAACAGACAGGCTGTCAGCTTCACACACACACACTACATCTTAATGATGAGCTCCTCGTATGACGTACAATACAATACAAAACAATACAAAAAAAATAAGAAATAAAAACACTATATACACTAAACAGTGTAATGGTATGACAGTATATTGTGTATTTTATTCATTATTTTTAAAATGATATTTCTTACTATAATTTGGTGTAATTTGGTGTACCATACAGTGTTATTTAAGGATTGTTACAATATATTACAGTATTTATCAATAGTTTTAATAAGCTTTCATTTTAGGTTTTCCTTTTAATTTTACTGTTTTTTTTTTCATTTTTATATAAATTTAGTAATTAATTATATATATATACAATTTAGTAATTTTGCTGTGCAAAGATCTTTAAAAAATTATAAAAATCATATTTTTTGTTACTAGTAATTTTGTTGTGCCTTTGTCATAAACACTGTCATCATTATTAATGCACTTTATTGTATTTTTACTTTATTTATTTTACTTTTACTTTAATGTATTTTTATATATGTTTTAGTAATTTATGTCCATTACCATTTATTTAGAAAAACTAATACACAACATATTTTTATATTGTTATTATTATTTGAACATTGCTATATAGCTTTAATTTCACTGCAGTTTTATTTTTAGTCATTTTAATACTTCAACTGAAACTTATTTCAGCTAGCCACCCAGATTTAAGTTTAAATTTAAGTTTACATTTTAATCAAATATTTATATTTTATTTCATTTCATTTAAGTATTGTTACAATTATGAAAACTGTTCTAATTATAATTTTTTTTTATTTGTAATTTGTATTTATTTGAATTTTTTTTACAGTAACAACACTGGTATTTTACACTGGTTTGTGACAAATCACTAATGCAACAACTTTCCAAACAGCATTGGTTACCCAATTAGTTATTATTTATCTATCTGTCTATTTACCTATCTATCTATCTATGCAGTCCCAACACTCTCTCTTTCTCTGCAGTGTGGTGTGATTGATCTGAATGGAAGTGGGTGGGTTTTGTGATCTGAACCTGTTGGATGAGGTCATTCCTGTACGGCTTTGACCCCCTGATCTCCATCACAGACAAAGCAGATTCAGCCCTTTATCACAGAGGAAATCCATTCAGCCTGACACAATGTCCTTGACCGTCCTACAGAGAAGAGCACAACATGCCTTGATTAAAAGCCACTGTGACAAACCAACCTGTGGATCACTACAGGATCACACCACATGCACTATTCATGGAGTATATTATATAGAAATTGTAAATGATATGCAAATGTCACAAGTACTTGCATATGCAATAACTTTTTCATTGAACTGCCAAAACCTATATTATTCATCAAATAAAGATTATAACTGTAAGTCACTCAATTAATTAAACATGAATCATATTGTGGTCAAGTAACGACAACATATTACACTTAAATTGGAAAGTTTATATATAATTTTTAAACAGCATGCTAGTGTTCAATTCCAGACTTGTTTTGATTAATAATTAGAAATATGCATGTTAGTGTGCAACGCGCATTTTCACCACTAAGCGGTGCCAATGACCGCTGTATGAAATAATAAGAAGCTGTTTAACAAGATTATAATAATAAACACACACATAAACAGATCCATAATTATTAAGTGATTATGTGAAAATGGATATGTGATTATTCAAGTTTCAGGTCTTATCTCAATCACTTAAAGGCGACTAAACATGCAATGAGATCTAGACTTTAGCAAGCACAGTTTCTGAGCATCAACAGGTGCTGTAACAATAATAGAAATTAAGGATAAGGGAAGTAATGGGAATATATTTGTACCTCAGCAGTGAAGGGAGTTTTATGTTTCATGCGTGAGAGCTCTGAATGAAGCACAGTGCTCTTCTGATATTATATTTCTGCAAAATAATCTCTCATCAAGTCATGAGCAAAAGCCCCTGAAATGGCATGAAATGCAACCAGTAGAGACAATTCAGCTCTTTCAATCCTTAAATAAACATTCATGCCGGGGTTTAATGTACTTATCTGTATATATTGTTAGTGTCTTGTGAGAATATGAGCGTTACTTCAGACTAAACTCACCATTTATTTGTTGATTTGTTGTTTGTTCTGCTAAAACACATTTTTAAAGCATTTCAACGCTGATTATAATATGTGCATTTCGTGCATCTATGAAGTATGTTAACAGGGCTGTGATGATGCCTTTAACGGTCATCAGCATCGTAAATCCTCTAAAGTTTTTCATTTTTGTATTTTTTTTAATGTATGTATATTTATAACACCATTCTTTGTATTATACTACTTTTTCATCAAATGTTTCTAATGCAGCGTCTATGAGAGGGAAGGTACATTCGACAGCTCTTCTTACTGCAGTTTTCAGTATCTCTATATTTTTCCCTTTTATTGGAAGTCATGAAAACACTATCGTGGAGTTTGTCTTTTGCTATTTGAGCAAATAGGAACGCAAAAATATATATGTTGTGGTACTCTCCCATTCCCTGCTCTTCAAAGTTAACCCAACTATGAGTTATGGAATGAAATAAATCTGTTCTGATTAAGAAACAAACTCATCTGCATCTTGGATTAACTGAGGTAAAGTGTATTTTCAAACAATTGTGTTTTTTTTCCTTTGAGAGTCTACTGCATCAATATTTTAAAATATGTCAAATGACAGGCATAACTAACCAAATTATTATACAAATGATCATTATCAATTATTTTAGTGCAGCATATATCTTAAAGTCTACTAGCATTCCAAAGCAAACTAGCAAAATAAACTGGTTAGTGTTGGAAGGAAGAAAATGTGATGTACTGAATTACATTTTTCTGACATATATCTGTACATAAACACGATTTGTCACTAAAGTGAAGAACAATAAAACAATCCAAGAATAACGAAACAGATGTAGGAGCCGAAACAGAGATGTCTAGAAGCATCTGCTGTGATCCTCAGGGACTGAAGCTGGACTCCAGAGAGAACATGGAAAATCATATCATATCAAAATCTGCACAGAAAGGTAAATCTGCAGCGAGGGCCGAGCACCATCAGCTACATGGTTTCTACAGGTCATAAACAAAATGTTTTTGCATTATTTCATTACAAAATACACAGGACAAGCTGAATTTACACATTTTTTTGATCTGCTGAAATTATTTATATTCCATATTCCATTTCAATATTAATATTATTTATACACTTATTTATTAATCTTTTTGTTTGTTTTAGTTATTTATTACATGCTATTTCTAATGTTTTTACATTTTTCTTCTAACATTTATATTTTATTTAATTTCAAATTCATTTTAATTAACAATAATAAAACTGGTTTACATGTAGCTTTCTTTACACAACAGAACATACTAATTTGATGCACAAAAAAAAATCATTTTAAAGTAGACAGTGATCAAGCATATCAAATATCCACACTTTCAGAAATAAAGGTACAATATGTCAGGATGGAGTTCCATGCAACCCCCCAGGGCACTCAATCCCCATCTCACTGTCATCTGGACTCACACTCACACGGACTCAATCTCCCATGACACACCACTCACTCACACCTGTCTGCCATTTCTAATTACACCAACAGCTGCAGCTCATCACCACACCCACTCACTC
>JAUMHE010000059.1:15184119-15227340 GCA_032359235.1 Enteromius mattozi
GAAAAATACAGACATGGCAGAGGGAGGGCTGATGTGCCATCCAAACTGGACTGGCACATCTGGCTAATCGTGACACATATAACAACAATTAGAATTTAATTTCATTATAAATTCAGCAAAAAAAAAAAAAAAAAATTTATAATACTTTTGCTTTTTACCATTTTCCACTGAAATGTTTCTGGATCTGATTTTTAAGCTTTTAGTTTTAATGAGCAAAAAATGTGTAATAAATTGATTGAACAAAACTTAATGATTCTATAATTTATTTAGAAAAATAAATTATAACAAAAATAAACATTTGTACAACAATAATGCCCTATTAAATGTTTTAATAAATTCTGTGCTGTCTAATTTAATACATATTTATTATCAAAAACGGTGGTACTCAAATCATAAAACATTAACAATGTAAGTAATCTTTTAACATAATCAGATAAGAATTGAACAATTCCTTTTTTTTCGCCATACTAAGCGCTGCACAGCAGAGGTTAACTGTTACATTTGATACAAATTTGATTTATTCATCCATAATTTTCCAAATTCCATGACATTCCACATTATATGGTAAATTGCATTTTTATATGTACTTTTTTGTATTTAAGTAAGACCCTTTGTGAGGTTCTGTGAGGAAGAGAAGAAGATGAAGGAGTTGTCCATCAGGCAGAAGTAGCTCCTCTCCAGGAAGGTCAAGATCTCTGGAGGAATCCTCTCACTACAATTAAACAAGACATTTACATAAATCACATTTATATAATCCACCAGGGACACAGTTCAGGTTCTGTATCTGCCTCAGTGAACATTAATGGAATGTACCTGTAAATGCCATCTTTTGTTGATGATGTTGAATTTTTTGAGTTTTTGAATTTTTGAAGCAAAAAAAACATGAACAACATAATTTTGATTTAAAAAATTCCTAATATACTGTCCTTAATTCCTGTTTAAGGATTAAACATTAGGATGACATATTTTAGAATTTTTGAGAGGAAAAGTGGATTTTAAAATGATTTTGACTCACCAAGACTGCATTTATTTGATTCATTTGCTAATAATAATAATTTTTAAAAAACATAAGAAACGTAATAAACTGAAGATCTAAAACTAATAAATGGAAGTAAATTTAAAAATAAAAACTAACTGAAATAAAAATAAAACCCAAATGCCAAATGGCAAAAACACATAACAAAAAAAATTAAAATAAATCATACTATATGTAGCTACTCTTGTTATTATTTAATTTTCTCCCTTCTTTCATTTATGTTTCTTGTGAAATGCTGTTCATGCATTATTTGCATCATAGTATGGATCTCTTGTATAACTTGCCGCACTCTATTTGCAAGTAACCTTATTCTAACCTTATTCATTTTAAGACATCCAAACTTTTTTTTTTAAACATAATGTTTACATCATGGTCAGGTAAATCCATTCACAGCAGTAATAACGTGCAACAATGTGGAAGCTAATTCACTTGTCTCAGTGAAACTTGGCAAAAATTAAAAAATAAGAAAATCTGAGAAAATAATCTAAGAATTAATAGAATCTGTTTGTGATCAGGATTTTTGTAAAATAAAAAATATATATATATAATAACTGAATAAATACATTTAGCAATAAATACAAAAAAGAAAAAGATGACACAATTTCAGTCTTTCTGAGCTACAAAGTAGTCAGACTTTGCGATAATTAATATTTAATCAAGTGTTTTAAACAGCAACAGTGCGAAATGAATGAATGTTTTTAATCTATATAATGAACACAAAATCCCTGAGCGTTTACAGGTGGAAAGGAAACCGTGTGTGTGTGTGTGTGTGTGTGTGTGTTGTAAATATAGCCCCTCCCACCCTCTTCTCTGAATCTCGCGTGTTCAGAGCAATGCAAAACATACAAAAATATTTCACTTAGCCTATGCCTTACCGTTTAGATTTTCAGTATACACATATATAATACAGTGACAATTAAAAAATCTTAATTTCGTACTAATCCTGTTAATGGTCAGTCCTGACGAAGAACTGCCTTCATAGACACAGTAATCAGATTCTCTCTTGCACAAAATTTCGCAGTGACTCCTGAACTCAAATATTAATAGGCGCCATCATAGGTTATAACAGACCAGCATGACTCCAATAAATGAATCCCAGATGTCACACAGGAGTTCATCCAGACACCATTGCATATCCTGAAGAGCACACAATAAAAGCAAACCTGGCTGAAAAGAGAGCTATCATGAGTAATTGTCAGATAAAAAGTTATTAAACAGCTTCATATTCCCAGACTATATGAGAGAGTGTCTGTAGGAAAGCAGGAGGAGTGATTATAAAACAGCAAATAAAGACAGTTCCCTGTATAATGAGGAGATCAAGAAAACCTAGTGTTTGGAGCACTCTAGTGGACATAACGAGACAGGTCAGGAGTAAACTTCGGTTACTGGGTCAAAGGTCTGAGAAAATTTACACACACACACACACACCTTAACAACCACATAACACTGGCAACCATTCTGTTAGACTTTGAAGAGATAGTATAAGCTGGTTCAAACCTGTATGAGATTCTTTATTCTACTGAGCACAAAAGAAGATATTTTGAAGAATGTTGGTAACAATGGGAAAAAATGAAGGAAGTCAGTGGCTGCCGTTAACGGTTTGATTACCAACATTCTTCAAAATATCTTTGGAGAAATTCATACAGGTTAAAACAATTTCATGGTGAATAAGTGATGACAGATTTTAATTTGTGAGTAAACTATCCCTTTAATATGCAATACAATGCTTTATAAAATGTTACATAACAGTATGATTACCCAGAAGAATTGATTTATTATGCTAGTCTTAATAAACAGTTTGCGTTATGTTACTTTTGCATTACTTTCGCTTTACTTTTTAAATATGGGCAGAGCTTGAGTGTTTGTTTTTAACATAAGAAGTTATTTATAGCAAATGTAAAAGTGCACCAAAAAAGTAATGCGTTACTTTACTAGTTACTTGGAAAAAGTAATATTATTACGTAACTTGCGTTAACACTGTTAATCACTACCTAAACCAACATAAGCTGTCAGTGTGTTATCATTCTGTGGCATTAGACGCTGATAAGACAAATCATTTCAGCATCGCAGGAAATCTATGGTATGTAACAATACTGCATTTGTCTGATGCTCCTTTGATGATTCATTTCCTAAATTACCTATAATATACTGTATACCTTCTTTGTTCTGGGATTTTAATACATTTCTAAAATGTAATGTGGCAAAGCAATCTGCTCCTTGCTGATTGGTTAAAACTGAACCCATGGTATTTGAGGCATTTGGGAAGTGTTTAAGTGTAGATGCTCAGTTATTCAGGTCATCTGAGTTGAGTCAATAGCACCAGTAAAACGTTGGATCCATTTCTAGTAAAGAAAACCTTACACTAAAGAAATAGTGAATTGCATCAACCCAGAATCTCAGTTATGGACTGTAAACATTCATTTCTTTCCTCTTTATCTCTGACTAGTTAATATTCATAATAACCAAGAGAAATTCCATCTAAGACCTGTTAATGGCTATCATAGGGATGTATAACTTCATTACTTAACATATTATTGTATATTATTGTGTTAAAGGTGTCCCAAAACAGACCAATGTTGTGTTTAACTTTCCTTGCTGAACCTGCTTTATTAGTAACATATTTCACATTTTTGTGAGGTCACAACCACCTTTGTTTATTTCAAGTGTTTGTACTAACTATAAAGCATTTTTTAACAAGGGTTTAAAGTACTTTACCACACTAAATGTCAACCCCCAAGAGATGTACAGTACACAGAAATGCACCATTATATGGTCATTTTATTTTTATTATTTTAATTTACTATATGGATGATAAAAATGGAGCATAGACATAAGGTAATAGGGCTGAAAATGAATAACTGTCATTAACCCAGTGAATGCAGTCCAGAAAAAAAGGTAAAGAAATCATTTTAATTTAGAAATTGCTATATTTCACAAATAAGCATAAAGAAATAGAATCAAATTTTGAGATAGACTGGTTTTTTTTTTGTTTTTTTGTGTGTGTGAAACATTCCAATTAATTATTATTGTTGATTAACAACTTTGATCTATTTCCCTCTTTACCTTTTTTGTTTCCAAACTTTGTGGAATCCAGAACCATCGCTAATACAAATTTAGAAATGCCATGAAAGTAAAAGAAAATTGTAGATATTTTATTGCCTATATCTCTGTATACATAATCTCCATGGGCCTCTGATGGAAAACAATGATACTAGACAATAAGATAATAGTTTGAGGATATCATGATGATTCTGTCTCCATCCTGGCAGAGCTCAACCAGCCGGTTTCTCTGAGCAAAAACAGCAACACCCAAGTTTCTATAATCACTTCATTCAGATGAGCCCTTCACAGTGGAATTTGACTACCCTATCACAACATTTTTTGTGTTGCTGTCATTTCTGAAACTTGACTTGTGGAAAGAATTGTTTTTGGCTGTATTGGGTCCTAAAGTTGAGCTGTATGATTCTTTAGAGATACAATTTCCCATTATGCGATATCATGACCAAATCTTGAATTTATTATTTTTGGTCAATTCCTTTCAATTAGCATAAGTTTTGTATTTGTTTTGGCAACTCACAGGCCTCATTGATCTGAGCTTATGCACTTCAGTTTATGAAACTAAACATTGTGCATAATTGTTCAAATTTTTTAAGTAAAAGCTCAGATCTGTGAGGCTTATGATCAAACAGTTACAAAAAAGAAACACAAAACCTGTGCTAATTAAAAGAAAACATAAAGACTGAATACCATTATTCACTCTCAGAAATAAAGGTGGTAGCTTTTCAAAAACTACATGTTTGTACCTAAAGGGTCCATTTCGGTACCATGAAGGAACATATTAGTACTTAAAGTGTACATATTTGAACCTTTTGAAAAGGTACCGCCCCAGTGACAGCTTTTGTGCCTTTATTTCTGAGAGTGTTATGTAATAGCATAACAAAAAATTAATAAGCAAATTTTTTGTAAACTGACCATTTTAAACAAGTGTAACGAAGCCCCAAAAAGCAGAAAAAGGAAGCCGAATACCACATATGAGCAAAGTCAGTATGTTTTAGTATATAATACAACACAAACGCAATTTTGGGGAAAAAGATCTCCAGGTCAAAGTGACTGAACACAACATGCAGTAGATGTTTTCTCAGAACGCAAGGCCACTTTAAGAGCCTAATTTTCTCAGCTTCCTCTTGGCTAGGATAATTATGCAAATAACTTACTTTGAAACTGAAGATAATATGTAAGAAGGGAAACGGTTGCTGTGACATCAGGTTTTCACAATGGCATCATTTTTGTCTGAAGAACCAGATCTGTCTGTCTGTGCTGAAATGTTTGTCATAGCTCAGGTATGTTCAGGGTTTCAGAGGCTGTTGTGTTGCTCAACACCTTCATAAAAGCATGCTTATGTGTGCACGATTCTAAAACACAAAATCTTGAAAAAAAAAAGCTTGATCTTGTATTCATTCTGCATTTGCAACTTATTTCATGCATTTGATCTTGATCATGTTGAATTTTTGTTTTTGTATGCAATAAATATGAAACAAAATTGAAAGGGCCAGGAGTTTCATAGAAGCATTCCTTTACAATGATCAATTACAAAACGTGTGTTTTCATAATGCATATACTAATTATGATGTCATATAGAAACACTGGGATCATTAGTCCTGTGTTTTCACTTCTTTTCTCTGGTTGAACATACACCCTTATTTTTCCACTCGTAGCGTAGATTCATTATTCAACCCCACAGGCGTATGACTCCTCTATTGTGCAGTAATGATTGTGAAAGCAACAGAACCCCTCTGCTCGTTTAGGCATCTAATTGTCTTCACTGATGGGGTGACCCAGCCCTGAAACTGAAACCAGAGTGATGGAAGCCAACATCACTACAATACTGAATCACACACAAACAATTCACACCAAAATAAAAATAAACAATAAATAAATGATAATGCTTAATGGGGGGAAAATCCTAGTTTTATACTACATTCCCCCTTCATTCTTATTATTGCAATGTTTTAGTCTGTGTTTCTCATTAATCTACTTGATTAATGTTGAATTTTAAAAATTTTTATATAGGCTATTATAAGTATTAAATACTACAATAAATTTGATCATATATTTGTATTATATGTTGGGTAAACTCGTGGCTGTTAGGGTTAGGGTTAGGGTTGTCACAAAAGGTCAGTGTGTGTGTCTTTTGCCATAAACAATAAAAGTGTTCAATATGTGACCACAAAACCAGTCTTAAGTAGTACAGGTATATTTGTAGCAATAGCCAACAACACCAGCCTTTATGCCAAAAATCATTAGGATATTAAGTAAAGATCATGTTCCGTGAAGATATTTTGTAAATTTCCTACCGTAAATATATATAAAACTAATTTTTATTAGTAACATGCATTGCTAAGAGCTTTATTTAGACAACTTTAAAAGTGTTTTCCTCAATGTTCACATATTTTAGTTATTTTTTTGCACCCTCTAGATTCTCTAATATTTGTATCTCGGCCAAAAAGATATTGTTCTATCCTAACAAACCATACATCAATGGAAAGCCTATTTATTTACTAAAATTGACCCTTACGACTGTTTTTTTTTTTTTTGTGGTCCAGGGTTACATAACCTATAGTCTTGACCTTATATAATACAAATTAAAGAAAACATTACAAGTGCGACAAAACTAGTGCCGTTTTTCTGTTGATTCTGCGGTGAAAAAATACATTTATTTCGTTAAGTTCACTTTGAAAACATCTTCAGTCAGCTTGTTTTGCTTTGTTGAGTTTTGAGCGCAAAATAATGTCTCACACCTGCTGGTGACATTCGTACAGCGTTCCGCTCATATTTTCATACAGGTCACCGCGGAAACGCCAATGACCGAGCGCCTCAAAGTTTCGACCTAAATTCCGGAAGTTTCATGGGACGGAACGTCCATATATGAATAATTGTGGGAGGGGCCACGCTTACAGGTGTATAAGTACTGCAGGTTTAAGTGATTCATGCAATTGATACTAACAGCAGAGCAAACGAGGGAGAGCGTGGAAGGAGCACAGCTTCGGGTTTTAAGGTTTGGGGTTTTATTTTATTTTTTAGTTATTAGATTTCAGGATTTCCCGTTGAACTAGACCTGGCTGTTTGTGATCGCGTTTAGCGCTTTATTTATTTATTTATCTATTATTTTGAGTTCAAAAGCTGAACATCAGCGGGGTAATCTTGAGTCTACTGGGGTTTCACGTCTTTCCAGTTGTGTTTGGGAGTGGTTTGGATGGGTTTGTCTCTTTGGGAGTGGCGTCACTAGGATGTGTGCTTCTTATAAGAGTTTTGGGAAAGCATCTTTAAGCCCACTTTGAGGATTTGAAGTTTTATGGCACAAGCTTGATTTGTAAGTGTGTTTGCATGGGAAAGAGGAAGGCTATGCTACATTAAAGCTAGAACGCATTAACAGGGTTACTTTGGCTTACAAATAAGCGTATTTAAATATCTGGTTAGTAATTTGGTCTGCTTTTTGTCCACCAGAGGAGAAACCTAAAGACTCCTTAGATTATGGCTTTCAACACGCTGACCTCAAGAGCTGTTCTGCTTTATGATGAGTGGCTTAAGGAAGCAGGTGAGTTTGTATCATCAGCACCTCTGTGTCTGTAGGCTTTCTGTAATTGGATGGAAAATAAGATGTCTCTTGGTTCACTTGTAGATCCACGGACCGAGAAATGGCTGCTTATGGCCTCCCCGTTCCCTCAAACGTTCATCATCGCTGCCTACATCTACTTTGTGACATCGTTGGGGCCTCGGCTGATGGAAAACCGCAAACCCTTTGACCTCAAGCGTCTAATGATCATCTATAACGTCAGCATTGTGGTGTTCTCCCTCTACATGATTTATGAGGTTCGAGAACGTTTCATCATGAGTTTCCCGTATTTTCTTCTCTCTCTCTCTCTCTCTGTCTCCATCTATTGTGGTGTGTTTCTCAATGTCTGTCTTTTACAGTTTCTTATGTCTGGTTGGGCGAACGGCTACACCTATGGGTGTGACCTCGTGGATTATTCCAGTTCTCCTCAGGCTCTCAGGGTATGAAGCACATTCTTGTGACCGTTCATTTGTTGTCGTGAAACTTTGACACTTCCTTAACTATCTTGCTTCCTTTCTAGATGGCATGGACCTGCTGGCTGTACTATTTCTCCAAGTTCATTGAGATGCTTGACACTGTAAGTGGGCTTCTTTTGTATTCAGAACGTAAATATCAAGTCTTTATGATCGAGGATCAATGTTGAACCTCTTGCGTAATCTTGTCTTTACAGATTTTCTTTGTCCTGAGGAAAAAGAACAGCCAGGTTACTTTCCTTCATGTCTACCATCACTCCATCATGCCCTTCACCTGGTGGTTTGGGGTCAGATTCGCAGCAGGTAAAGTATAATTCATCATTCAACCAAAAACGACCGTGGTCTCATTCCAAACCCAAAATCTTTGGTTAAACTGAGGTTTTGGTCTCTCCATTGAAAGTCCAGATGACCAAAACTTCGTTCCCAAAGGGTCATAAAGGCAATCTAAAATGACTCCCAATGAAATTGATGGTTCAATAAAATTGTGAAGAGGTTCAATTTCTTAGAACCAATTTAAAAACCACTTGATTCACTTTTAGATTAATTTTATGACCTTTTTTGATCTACGTTTTGGTATCCTTTCAATGGAGGTTGCACGATGAATAATCCCCTTGAATTCCTCCTTTAAAAATAAGTGTGCATACTAAAATGGTCCATATGACTTGTTAAATACAAGCCAAACCGCATGACCAGCAAGTTGCTTGACCGCTGTGGCCATCCACTTTGCTTTTATGCAAACAAAGCATAAAATTTAATTTGAGCTAAATATTTCTTTAATGAATACGTTTAAGTGCTAATGGTATGTTTTGCTTTCTTAGGTGGTCTGGGAACCTTCCATGCCCTGCTGAACTGCATCGTCCATGTGATAATGTACACTTACTACGCTCTCTCTGCCCTGGGACCCGCCTATCAGAAGTACCTGTGGTGGAAAAAGTACATGACCACCATTCAGCTGGTAAGTTACCAGCTTCTCTTCCCATCCCCTCCCCAGTGTTGTATGTTGAAATCCAGACTCTTGATGTTTGAATTCCTAAACTGGTTCTAACTCGACCCTTCTGTTTTGTGCCAGGTTCAGTTTTTACTCATCACTGCTCACATTGGCCAATTCTTCTTTATGAAAGACTGTCCATACCAGTTTCCTGTGTTCCTCTACGTCATTGGTCTATATGGGCTGATCTTCCTGATCCTGTTCCTCCACTTCTACTATCACGCCTACACCAAGGGCAAGAGGCTTCCCAAGGTCCTCCAGAACGGAAACTACCTTCTCAAGAAATCAGAGTGATCTTTCCATTGGCCACCTAAAAGTGAAGCTCTAACCTATCAAGTGGGAATATCTCTTTTTATTTCATCCGTTCAAGTTCCACTTCGCTGTTTTATGTTAAAACCGTGGAATACACCCACCTTATCACTGGATTTAAGACTTCCAAAACGTGCACACTGGTGTTTCACTAGAGATGCTATCCTCATTCTTGTTGTCTTCACTTAAGGCTTTGAAATGAGTAAAGGGTGGGAAGTACAGTGTTTTTCTAATGTGCTTTAATTTACATGTAAATATTAAGTTTCCCAGCTTTGGGGTATGATTGAACTGTTGGCAAAATTTGAAGGTTATGAGAGCACAGGGAATTGAAGTTAGTTTCTAAAAGGGTTTTTGAAGGTTATGTTTTAGTTGTAACTGAATAAGCCAGAGGCCCTTTGACCACCAAGGAACGCTTGACTGATCTACCTGGTTGTGCTCGAACCTAAAAGTTCACTGCATGCCGCAGAAGTGACATCATCTGAAGTTTTGTCAGTGATTTATGCTGTGTGACTATTTATTCTGTATTTAATGTTGCTCTTTTCTTAATGTGATCCCTTTTTTAATGACGTTGATCTGTAGGAATTACCTGTCATGCTTTTATGTTCTATTGATCAGAGCTGTGGAAAGGGAGGACCAGAAAAAAATGTTATACAGGATTTTTCCTTTTTTGACTTTTAACTTGAATTTCCTATTTTGTGAAAAGAAATTGAGGTTTTATAATGAAACAAATAAATTATTTGTCCCTATCTCTTGGTTTTCTTGTGCTTTCGTTACGTCTGGTCCACACAAGTTCTCAACGGCGCACTTGCACTACACCTCCCATAATGCAGTTGGGGTACTCCGGGAAAGGCGATGCCCATATTTGGTAAATCAGTAGCGTCACGTGATGGACTTCGTGTGCCAATCATATTATTGGCAGGAACGTGTCTGTTTTCAAAAGTGAAGTAGCTAACTGGTGTGGAGATGTTTACAGAGATAAACACGGTAACTTATGGATAAGAATAAAAGCTAATAAATAATAGCGCTAAAATGGATGGTAAAATGATTGGACCTGGACCTTATAGGGCGACGAAATTGGTAAGTAAAGTACGTTTAAATAAAAACGGTTGGTTGAGCCCCTCACGTAAACGGATGTATTTAATCGGTCTTTACATCAGTATGTCTTTAAACTGTTCAAAATGTGTTATTTTTTTTAAATGTATTGTCACATATCAGTATGTCTACATATCACATTTAAAGCCGCGAGAAAGTTTGTGTTTGGTTTATTTTTCCGTAGGAATATTGGAAAATATGTCGCATGGAATACACGATGTTTTTAGGCATATATTACTGACGAATAAACCGGTCACTAATATTAGAAATATCGTTTCTTTGGTCTGTGACTGATTGTTAAAGTAATGTTAGTCAAGGTAACGTTAACGACAAAAGAATATACTTTTGCCCATGGCGAAATGAATATCAATTTGGCTGAAATTGGGCAAATTGAACAGAAAATAGTTGATCTGAATTCACCCTACAGCTCTCACTATCTCTCTATAACATTCAGCAAACGCATAGAAAAAAAAAACACTTATCTTTCAGATGCACTTTATTGATCCCTGAGGGAAAATTCCCGTGTAACAAAAATTTACCATAGTAACTGCAGTTCCCATCAAAATGCCAGTGATTTCATTGTTATTAATAAAATGAGATTTGGTGTAGGGATCAAAGAGGTTTTCAAGCAACAAAAATATAAGACATTAACAATTTAAAATGCTGTGCAATTTAGTGTGATCACTTATTTTATTTCGGCATAAATATATCTGTTATGCTGAATGACCCTTACAACATTATTTCACCAATATTTTGACGTTTTATTTTCAGTTATTTGAAGCATTAAAGTAGACAAGCGTAAACAGTACATACATAAGATAAACAACATTGTTACAATGTAAATTCACCACCTCTCAACAGTTTGCCGTTAAAACAGCATTAGTGGTAAATTCAGAATGTTTAATTTTTTCTTCAGTGGAATGAGACCATCAAGCTCTTCCGTGATGGAATGCCAGTAAGACGTCACTGGGCTCATTTCAGGAGTTACGACCACAGTTTTACAGGAGCCGAGGCTCTTGACTTCCTCCACGAACTGCTCAGACAAAACCAGAACTTCGGACCGGAGGTGACACGCTATCAAACACTCCAGCTACTCCGGAAATTCCTTAAAAACCACGTCATCGAGGATGTCAAAGGACGCTTTGGTAAAGAGGACTTTGAGGACAATGGACATTTATACAGGTGCTTTCTTAGCTCTCTTTCAAAATTTAGATTACAGCATTATCACTGTTATTTTTCTTCTTATTAATGTGAGGCTGCTTTAAAACAATCTGCATTGTATAAAATGGTATATAAATATGTTGTATTATACATTGTATTTAACAATAATAACAAGTGCTTTGAATGTGTCAGATTCCCCCCACAATCACCTCTGAAGCCCGTTCCTGTGCGTGCAGCTATAAGAGATTACAGCTCAGTACCCAGAATCCCACGCTGGGACGACTTTGAGGAGATAGCAGTGCCGGAGAAGATCCCAATGAAGCCTCTTATGGTAACAGAACATTTGGCTGTGGAAAAACATTTATTTTCCTAAAAATGTATAATTTCTGGTGTCATTTACAATGTTAAACCTACCGAGCATGAATTCTCTTCTTCTCACCAAGGATGCATTTATGTGCACAAATGTTTTCAACATTGATAATAATAAGAAATGTTTTTTGAGCAGCAAGGCTGCATATTATTTCTTAAGGATGACAATGAGGGTCAAAATTCAGCTTTGCATCATAGGAATAAGTAAAAATATATTACAACAGAAAACCCTTGTTTCCATTTGTAATAATATTATCAGAATTGTTTTATCATATTTGCAGCTACTGTGAGCATGAGACTTTTTGTTAAAACCATTTAAAATTCATAATCAATGTTTCCAAACTTTTGAGAAAGACTTTTAGAAATTCATAGATATTTTTGTTTTTGATCTAGAATTCCGAGTCGTGGAACAAGAGGCACAGCATCGCCATCGGTGAGGTTCCTGAATGCCGTTTAATCCGGAGGGGGGAATTAACCCCAAAACACGTGGACCAGATATGGAAGTCAATGACCCTAACACAGTAAGCATCAAAAGAGAACTCTAATTCTGTTAAAAAAAAAAAGAGTTTTGCTTTTAAAATGAACTTTATTAGTTTACAGACTGTTTTGGGTCTCCAGTCTCTGGATGGGGTTTTAGATGCCAAACCTCTGAGCCCAAAGCACATCGTTCACAATGTGTTTGGTGTTAATAAGCAGGGGATTGTTGTGCTGAAGAACAAAGCAGGTGAGCAAGGGTTATATTTTAACACATGAAATCAAATATTCTTACATCTAATGTCTGATGGATCTCTTTCTGTGCGTTGTATTTTCTGTAGAGGACTTCCCTTATTGGGTGTTATCTGCAATGAAATGCCTGGCAAACTGTGAGTGACCAATCATCTGCTGTCATATTGATCAATAGGCAATTAAGGCCTGGTTTCATAGGCGGGGCTTAGCCTAAACCAGGATTAGATAGCTTTTAGCATAGTTCAATTAGGACATTTAAGTAATTTTTAAAAACGTGTCTTAGAAAAAAGCATTTCTGATGTGCATCCTAAGACAACAAAGGCACTAATGATATATTTTAAGATCAGTCAGTGCAAGTTTCTTTTAGCTGAAACTGCTCAGATTTACCTTTAGTCAAGTCTTAAGCTTAAGCCTTGTCTGTGAAAACGGGGGTAAATGTGCTGTTAATAATCGCAATAAATAATTCATTTGCCATCCAATATAACTTATTAGCCTTTGTGTAGGTTGCTTTGCTTTTTTATAAATGAATATGTAATTAAATAGGATGTCTGTATTCCTGTATTACATTATAGTCCATCTTTAATTGTGTATTAACTTTTATACATCTTTAAACTTATTTTTAGGGCCCAATGGGAATGACTCCAGGCAGCCCATGTATCCAGGGTTCGAGAGAGATGTCTTCAGGACAGTGGCAGAACATTTTCAGAGATTGAAAGAGCCACTTTTGACTTTCCATCTGTATGAAATATTTGTCAGTATTTTGGGTGAGTGATGCACAAGCTGTTGACACGATGAGTGATGAACACATTTAATCAGCTGATACTTGTTCATCTTGAGATTATTACAATGACCAAAAACTGAATTCATAGCTCTTTATTATAAATAAAATATATATATTTACTTTACATTAATTTACTATTTGTGACCCTGGACCACAAAACCAGTCATAAAGGTCAATTATTTGAATTTGAGATTTATACATCACCTGAAATCTGAATAAATAAGTTTTCCATTAATTATTTGTTAGGATAGAATGATATTTGACTAAGAGACAACTATTTGAAAATCTGTGTTCCAGGGTCACTTTTGTGGCTACTACTTTCCAATTTTGTGGCCAGTAATATTAATAATAAGAAATTAATAATTTTATTCTGCATTGAAGATGCATTGATTGATCAAAATTGACAGTAAAGACATTTATAATTTTCTAAGAGTCTATTCATCAAGCCATGCTGACAAATTAAATGTACCGTTTTCATAAAATTATTAAGCAATTATCGGAAAAATTTTGAGCAGCAAATCAAGATACTAGAATGGAAAATTCAGCTTTGCATCACAGTAATAAATGACATTTTAATATATATAATCGCATATAAAACAGTTATTTTAAATAGAAATAACATTCCACAATATTACTGTATTTGTCAAATAAATGCAGCTTTTAAGAGCGTAAGTGTCCTTGTAACTGTTTTCTCCCACAGGGCTTCTGCAGCAGCAGTCGGTTGCGGTTGAAGCGCTGCAGGTCTGCTGCCTCCTGCTGCCTCCAGCCAACCGTCGTAAACTGCAGCTGTTAATGCGTCTGATGGCTAAAGTCTGTGCCAACCCCTCTCTCCCTCCTCTGAACGACACCATAGGAGCTCGTACCCTGGTAAATCACTCACCTACTCAGCTAGATGTTCTCTGTACAAATTAATTATTTGCAAATCACTGATAGTCCTTAACCGTCATAGTTAATTTATAATTCAGTGTTCAGTAGATTTGATTAGCAGCTTTCACACTGTCTGTCTCTTGTGGGTGCCTTCGCTCCTGTGCAGATGGTCCAGACCTTCTCCCGGTGCATTCTGGGATCTGCGGATGAGGTGGACTTGGACGAGCTGTTGGCCACCAAACTGGTCACGTTCATGATTGATAACCATGACAGTGTGCTGAAGGTGCCATCCAACCTGCGGAAATCTGTCGAGGAGCATCTGTCTCACCTCAGAAGAGCTCAGGTCAGCATCTCATGTAATTCATTAAATTCTTCATAATTGATTGACTAATATCATGAAACTGTATCCACAACAACTTCTTTGGTGTATTTCTGAGAGAAAATATTAAGTGGGAATTTATGTTAAAAGCTTAATTATTGTAAGCATTTGTATTAATATAGATTTGATAGTATTGTGAAAAAATTATTAGTTTGATATTTTTCTTTCCTACACATAAGGCCTTGGTTATATCAAATAAGTTGCTAAAAATAAAATATTATCACTGTGCACAGTAAGACCAGGAAAATCTGTTAACAATTTACAATAAGTTTTCATTTGATAACATGCATTAACTACATTAGTTAACATTAAGTAACAATGAATAATATTTACATGGTGTTTATGAATTTTGTTTATATATTTTTAAGGTCAAAATGTAAACACACAAACATGCAATTAAAATTAGCTGAATATTTACTCACCCTCAGAGTATGTTTCTTCATGGGAATATAGAGATTTGGAGAAATGTAGCATTTCATCACTTCCTCACCAATGCAAGTGAATGGGTGCCGTCAGAATGAGTGTCCAAACAGCTGACAAAAAACATCACGATAATTCACAAGAAATTCACAGCACTCCAGTCCTTCAATTAACATCTTGTGAAGAGATAAGGTATGTTTTGTTTTTTTGTTTTTTTAAGAAAATTCATCATTAAAACGTTTTTAACCTCCAACCATTACTACTGGCCAAACTACTAATATAAAAATGTATAATAACTAATATAATAATGCTTCCTCCAATGAATAAGTCCATCCCCTGTTGTCCTCTCACATAAATATCCACCAACTTATTAGTTTAGAACTGTTTTGCACTGTTGTAAATGGTACTTATGACATGTGCATATTTCTCTCCTGATTCAGAGAGACTTTTTTTTTTACTCGAGGAATCAATGAAAAGGACTCTGGAAGCAATTTATTATTATTATTATTATTATTATTATTATTATTATTTGATTTTAGCTAAGCAAGTTTAAGTTAAAAATGTCTTTATAAATTTGTTTCTTATAAACACAGTTTTTTGCTTCACAAGATGTTAACCGATGGACTGGAGTGGTGTTTTCAGCTGATTTTCACTTATGGTTATTCCTGGTTTGTTTTAAATAAGTCAAGTTTTTAAGAGATGCAAAATTAGTTAAAAAGCTTTTTTTTTTGAGCTTTGGACATCTCTTCCTGATCTCCTTGCATACTTTGGTTTCTTTAAGATAAAGTATGCAGGTGACACGGACACCATGGCGTCTCCACCTCACTCGTTCTGCAGACAGATCAGCAGAGAGGAGTTTGAGCAGCAGAGGGTCTCTGGATCTCAAGGAGCCATCGTGGAACTACTAGAGAACATCATACAAGACAAGAAAATGTCCATTAAAGACAAGAAGAAGAAGCTGAAGCAGGTCAGAAAGAGGATCCTTTTGACATGAATTAGGGGATAGAGGAATATCTGAATTACTACATGAAAATTGTGATGTATTTACAGTAGACTTATGATGCTGTGATTGAATCTGTCTAAAGCCTTCATAAAGCTTGAATTGTTTAACACTAAATATTTCTTTAAATGTCAAACTACATGTTGTTCTGAAAGCCCGACGTGTTCAGTAGCTCAACTGCATGTTTCACAAACTTTTAAATCTGAGATACACTATGGTCTTTCCCCCCCCTGTGTGATTTGTATTTTTTTCTTGGCTGTCAGTTTCAGAGATCTCATCCTGACATCTACCGCAGACGCTTTCCTACTGCTGAAAGCGAGGCGGCGGTTTTCCCAGAGAGACCCCAGAGACTCAAACCTCAGCTGATGTTCCTCACGCTGAAGAAACCTTTCCAGCCTTTCCAGAGGAGCTGGAGCTTTCGGGCTTGAGTCAGTGGTCAATTTGAGGCTAGGGTGACCGTGTTAAGTATTATTATCAAGGAGAGATGTTATGGAATATTAAAAAGTTACAATCTAGGACATCCTGAATCCAAAAAACACTCAATTCACGTCATCAGTGATCAGATGGATTCAATAAAGTATGATGCTGTGCATTAGAACCCCCTTAAAGCAAGTCACTACAGGCAAACCCATTGTTTTTTTTTCATGCTATGACCGATTTTGAGATTTTGCTTTCATTACATGTCTACTTCAGAATAGCAGAAAGGAAACATCCAAAATGTTTATTTTATGACACTTTATCTATCTGCAGCTGTAGATTTCAATTACAGTACAGATCTGTATTAATGCTGTGTTTTTTCTTCTTTGTTTCTGGCTGTTGACAGTATTTTCTGATTTATGAAGTGATGAAATGAGAATTCCAAAATTTTAACCTGGCTTTATAATATTTTCCCTATTCACCTGTAGTGTCTTGCTATAAGAATGGACATGAAGATTATATATATAAAAAAAGATTTATCTATAAAACAAAAAACAACAACAAAAACACATTCAGAGGGCCTCCATAGTGCTTGTTGATTTTATTTGTTTGTTGTAAATAATCTGCAACATTTACAATCAGTTGTGTTCTATTTTTAAGCAGCTGTAATTGGTTTAGTTTTACCTCCAGCTGCAGGTGTCGTCTAACAGCTGTTAAGTTCTCAGTTCTGCTAAATTATGCTGTCACTGATAATCAGCCTGAGGAAATGTGCCGGTCACCAGAAAATGGCTTTTGAAAACTCAGATTTTATACTTTAAATCGATTTAGGTAGATGTCAGTAGCAACTACTGATGCACTACAGGCTACATACACTATATTTCTGTCTTGTCTTTTTATGTTTTTATACTTCAGTGTTCCCCGTTTTCACTGGTGTGTAGGTTTGGATGTGATGCTCTAGTCTGTGTTTCTTTGGTTCTTTTGTTTTGTTCTTTCTTTGTATTGTATTTGGTTTTAAAGTAGTTCTAGGCTGTCATGTTTGGTCACATGACATAGCACTAAAAAAAACCTTCACATGATATCACTTGACTATTTATAACTGATTGTGATCGACTCTGTCATGGTACTGTAAGTATATTATTCAAAAGATACGGTTTAAATCTTCACTGATGTTTTCTGTAAACTGGATTCAGCTGGCAGCTTTTACATATTTTTATGTGTTTTTAAAGTAGTGGATTTAAATTTTTATACAATGCTGGATTGAATTCAGTGTCAGTGTCATTCAGTTGTGTCCCCAATGTTGTGATTTTGTACAAATTCTGGAGTTATTGTTACTGATTTGGACGTCTACACTGTGATCACAAATATGCAATTGGAAAAAAATAAATTTATATTACATGCTGTTGCAGTTTTTTTTTTATTAATTTCTTCAGTCTGTTTACATAGCCTAATATTTCAAGCTGACAGTCATACTAAACATAAAACAACAATTGTAAGGCAGATACAGGGTTTCTGCAGATCTAAAAAAAGGTATTTACAGTAAAATTAAGGACTTGGTAAAGTTTTAAATTCATAAACTCTGCATTAAATGTTGGATGCACTGCAAAAATCTTACAGTATTTTTGTCTTGTTTTTAATTCAAATATCTGGACATTCTTAGATCAAGATGTATTTACTTGAGGTACTTTGTTCTGTGACATTGTCTCATAAGAACCCTTAGACATTTACAGTCAAAAAAGATAAAAAATACTGGTGAAGAACATATGTGCAGGTAGATTAAAATATTTCCACGTTTAAGTGGTCAGAAGAAAAGCTATTCAAGCCTTAATATATATATTTTTTTAAAAATTAATTAAAATGTAATGGAAATTGTTACTTCAAAGTCTGAAGTGTTGCCAATGCAATTTATTGTGTTCAGTTAATTTTTGTTGACTTTTGTTGAGTCACTGAAATGCAGTGGTCTTAAAAAGGCATTACAATTCTATCTTTATAAAATCTGCAAAAACTCTGCCGATAAAAAACGTTATATTTTGAGAAATATTTCTGTTATAATGTTACAACTCATTTTTAAACTAATTTAAGTTTTGTAGTCCTTTGTTCTTGTACTTGCTGTTATAAACGGTATTTGTGTCCTGAGGTGTACTTCAGCTTTCTTACTCAGGAGGTCAGTAGAGAACTAATAATCAATCTCTTGTAGAAAAACATCATTGGAATCCAGCTGTGTTTTCAGCACAAACCTTGCATGATGGAAATACAAAAATAACATGAATGTTAATATTAATCATTTAAAAGATTAAACTATTTTCCTTTTCCCCTTTCATTGTTCTTTTTTATCTTTATGAGCGTTATGCATATAAAACAGTTTATGTTAAAGCTTTGGTTATACTATACTCCAATTGTCATGCCAACAACCCTTAACTGAACTGAACTGAAACAGAGACGTTTCAGACGTTTCAACATTGTTCACTCTTGTGTGCACAATGGCATATGATCTCATATGAACCTGCAGCTTCAAACAGGTTAATATTAGCAGAGACATCTTTCAAGTCTCCAATAATACACCTCAAACGCTCTCATATCATTCTGCGGTGTGCAGTTTATTCAGCAACAAAGAGACTTGCTGCCAAAGACATGGAAATGAAACCCTAATAGCTTATTTCTTCATGTTGCGCACACATCCATATGTAAATATGGCCTGAAATGCAGTAGTCAGAAGCATAATGCCTGCTAAATCCACACGCTGCTAATTACATCTAAAGGAAGATGCAATTGCACTTCAGCTACAAATAAATCAAATCAAACCGGTGGTAATTATGCTCACAAATGAACATAATTATCCATGCCATTTCACACAATATATTTCTTCCTTCCTTCACGAGCTAGTCACCTGACATAAACAAAGCACACGCATGCGGTGAATTCTCTATGTGATGTGTGTCAGAGTTGAAACAGACCTTGATCACGCAGAAATATCCCAGCAGGCCTTGGGCTCCCCTGGTCTATTCCAGGTAATCAAATGCTGCAGGCACACAGGTTTCCGCATTAATTACGTCTCTTTAAGCGGCCTGTTCAAAGGCAGTGAATCATCCGCGGAGTTGAAGATAGACTTTTTGAAGGTCACTTTCCTTTCTAGCTGTTGATCAATATCTGAAGCCTCTGGGCTCCATCCAGGTTCAGCTCAGCCGGAGACAAGAGAAAGATGCTGGAGTTTAAATATAGCAGAGCATGAGAATACAGTGCAGGAGCTCAGGAGAAACAATTCCAGCGTTCGCCACATAACTCTAAAGGTCAAAAGGTCAAAAAGCTCCTTTAAAGGCATTATGACATTTGATGGATTTAGTTTGGCTTTTAACAGTATTGTGAATGTTTTATTTAAAAGGTTCAACTAAATGGCTTATCACTAGATGCAATTAAAAATAAGCATTACTATGAAACATCATGATAATAAAATATATTTCACTATGTCACTTACTAGTGATACAAATCAGTGTTATTTTAGTATCAGCGAGATGCTGTCATAATGTTTATTAATATTTTTAGTTTTTACCTACAAATTATAATTTGTGGTTTTGTCTTTTTGGAGCCAGTTACCAAGGCAACATGTCTATTCTCTATTCTATCCTCATCTAGTTTAAGTTCAAGCACTAAACTGACTATAAATAAATAAATTAATCTTAGCTAGTATATAAAAAAATCTAATAAAAATTACAAAGCACAAAGAAAAACAAAAAAAACCAAAAACTGAAAGTATAAAAATGAAAAGGCCTGTTTAAAATATGAATAAAAACTGTAATAAATAATAGTAATAAATAATAATACTAAAATGACACTAATATGTAGTATATTAAGATAATAACCCTGATATAAACACATTAATATAGTATAATGCAATAGACAATAAATTCACAGCATGAGAGCAAAAGTTACACAGTGACCAAAATCACTGAATATAATTAATAAATGTAATTAAATACATTTAATTTTAAAGTGACAATTTATAGTTTTCATATAATAAAAGGTTTTAGGAGATGAATAAAGACCATTGTTTATTATTATTATTATTATTAATATTATAGAATCCAAACAAATCCCATATTATATATATATAATTTTATTTTATTTTTTCCCCCAAAGTCTGAAAATTGACATAATATTAAAACACTTTTTAAGAACACCAAAACAATACTTTTAACTGTACGTTTGCTGCCAGTTTATTATGATTTTATGCATGAATAACTCATCCTGAAATTACAAATGACTGAAAAAAGATCTTTGTGCATATCATGATCATGAAGTCCTCCTGTATCTGTGAACTCAGACTGAACTTATTGCGTGACCTGCACAACAACACTGCATGTATCATAGCATGTTCTGTAATAGTATCAGTGAGCGTATGGATCAATATTTGCACCAAACTGGAGTTTTGCTAGCCATTCATCACACTAAGTTCAATGATTCAGTCTGACAAACAAAAGCTCTTCTGTGCTGTACAACAATCAATGCTGTCTGCAGGCGTACGGAGCACTACATCACTAATAATAAATATTCAATTTCAGTCTACTTAACGAAGACGGCTGGCATTGTAATATTCAGGTGGGCTGTGATTAAATGCTTCACATATACAACTTTATAAAGGAAAAGCAGGCGCATTAGTGCTAATGAAAGAGACGTACATATTTACCATTATCTGGATGAATACATAACTGTGGCTGAGTATATGCTTAGCACACGTCAATTGGCATATATTTAAGAAGACTATGTTATGCGAATACATCATTTAAAAAAATGAGGATAAGAAAACAACTGGGTGGAAGTCTCGAAGTGTGTTTTGAAAATGTCTTTCCAACGTAACTGACGTTTGATTGACGTCAAACCTGACGTGACGCATCCGGAGGCGCCAAGTTTGTACGCAAACTGAAGAAAAGGAATAGTTTTCAACAGGTTATTTATTATTAAGCACGACTGGATATACACAACTGGTCCTTCAGAAAATGTTTCGTTATCAAAGGTATGAGCAGCACACACGTTATAGCTGATAACTGTTTCCTAGGAAAAATAACGTTTTTTTCCTCAAGGTGGCGCTCGGAAGAGTCGTTTAGAAAGCCGAATCCACTGTTGGACTATTTTTTTTTTTAGATAACAATTTTTTTTTTTGCACTAGAAAGTATACATATATTAATTCAAAGGGTGAATAAATTAAATAAAAATATTTTTCATCATAAACTGCTGTGTTTGATCATCCTACCCAGAGCCGTTGAGAAAAGTAATAGATACCACGTGACC
The DNA here is from genome assembly GCA_032359235.1 of Enteromius mattozi. Classification (NCBI taxonomy): domain Eukaryota; kingdom Metazoa; phylum Chordata; class Actinopteri; order Cypriniformes; family Cyprinidae; genus Enteromius; species Enteromius mattozi. The sequence continues at coordinate 15,206,031 of JAUMHE010000059.1, forward strand.
ACTCCACCAACGTAAAGCGACATTTAATTAAAATAAAAATTATTTATACCAGATTAATGATATTTACATATCGTAATATATATTTAGATGAAAACATATAATGCTAATAGTGCTGAAACAAAATTAATATTTAGACCCATTGTATTTGACCAATTACAGACAAGGTAAAGGTAGCTAAGCACCGCCCATTTTTGCTAACTGCCACAACAATGAAATGCAGCATTATGAGGAGCTCGTTTACGAAGGATGGCCAATTATTAATATATTGGACCCCAGAGCTCGTGAGTAAGCGATGATAATCAGTTCACTTGCTAAGCAGTTGGACAGTTATTTCAGGTGTTATGTATGCAGCGGTAAACAGCCTAACGTTAAGTGTTTAGTATCTGAGGTACTTAAGTTAACGTTACTAGCCAAACGGAACTGCAAAAGTAAATCCAAACAGGATCACGAACACTTCTCAAATTACATAGATAAATGTCCCGCCCCAAACTCAAGCCATTTATTAAGCATTTTATTTCTAGGCGTGGCTTGTTAAGTTGTCTAGTTAAGTAGACATTTCACTGATCAAAATGTCATCCATTGAAAGTGCACTGAACAGTTTGCTCCCTTTTAGTTCCCCAAACGCCCATTAAAACAAGTGAACATGGACACAGAGAAAGGCCTGTTGAGAAACTGTCACAGGGCATTTCGGACCATTGACTGTCTTTTTTAATGCGTTTCATGGTTGTTTTTATGTAATGTATTCTTACATTGTTGCTAATTCTGCTAATAGGGCTTTGTAAGTTTCCCAAGTTATAGTTTGCAATTTTTTTTTTCTGTTGTTTTGTTGTCTGATAATGAGTTCATGGAGTTCCAGTCGACATTACAATCATGCAATTTCAGCATGTTGTACATTTTATTTTTGTAAAGATTGTTTTTGCGAAATAAACTTTTTTTTTGTATAGAACATTAAAAAAAAAACCCCTAGCAAATGTAAAAAATACAATGCTATATAATCAAAAATGGATCATTTTTATGGCAGCCAATTTGTCCAGAACAAAAAAAAAATCCTTATTTGTTAGGTTTGGCACTGTACTTTCACAGCTGGAAGTGAGGTAATCATGGCCCCGATGTTTAGGAGATCAAGACTAGGGAACTAGGCAGCTGCTTTAGGATGGTGTTTGCACCTTTCAGAAGAAATTAGCCAACAATGGCTTAGTTGACATTAATTGCTGGTTTAATTACTTGAACATGAATCAATGCATGTCAAACCATTTCATGACGTCTGTAATTCAGGGTGGAAAACGATCATGTAATGCCTACTTATGGTTGTTTATGATGTAAGAAACATTGACTAACACTATAATTGGACTTATTAAAAGCTGCAATATGACCTTTTTCTGTAATATTTTTGGTGACTTAGGCGCATCTTATGCGTGGACAGCGGCCATGATCTTTGAGATTGTTTGGTTGGAATGCAGGAAATAGTTTTTTGATCATTCAAAACAAACCTAACCTGCCATACTGTAGCAGATAGACACTTGCATGCATGGCCAGCGTGTCATACTCTTATTAGAAACCATTAAGGTCAAGGATATAGAAAAAATGTTCAAATGAGTACTTAATATGTAACTGACTATTAAACTTTTACATTGCTTTTACACAAGGGATTTCCCCTCCAATTGCTTTTTTTGTATGAACGGGAACTGTGTTAACAATATTCGCTTTTGACATTATACTGTACTTGCATATCTTTAAGCCATTTGGCTCAGAAAAACAGATCTCTGCCCATAATTTACATAGCTATTATATTGAATTTGTAGTTTTCTGAAGGGGGAATAACGATGATGTCGATGGTACAAGGCACATATCGCATTTTCTCACGCCTTTCCCAACCCTTTGTGAGCTACAGACACGTAAAAACAACACCCACTGGCACTCAAAGCTCGTCACTGTTTTCTTTGGGATAAGCAGAAACGCGTCAGCACAAGTTCACGTCGACTCTCATAGAATTTTTTTCTTTCCCTGACGAGCTGTTTTTAACCCATTTCCTTGTTGCAAACAGTCACATTGTCTTTGCTTATTTCATGAGATGCATGAGGTTACAGTAGCTCATCCCTTGGGATGCTCAAAAGCAATAGCAGAGGGTTTTATTATTTTTTTTAAGTTGCAAAAAATAATTTCATTTCTTGCAGCTTTTGCGCTCTGAACTTGCAGAGGTTACAATTGTAATGCTCACACCAGCTGGGTTGGTTAAACACTGACATGCAGCCTGTTTTGCATCAGGGTTTGCATTGATCACAATCATAGCGTGCTGAATATTTAAACAAGGATCAGTTCCTTTGCTGCATCCCTCTGTTTGTTTGCAAGAACCTTATTTGGCCAGATTATACACTCGAGACAAGACAAGACGTTGATATCGGCTGACAGGCCACACTCATGTTGTTACTAAATTAGGCTGATCTGCATCTTTATAATGGGTTTTGTGACAAGGCAAATTGCGTATCACAATGTTGTTTTTTTGCTGTTAGTGGCCCCATTACATGTGATTCAATGGAAATGAGCGAACGCAGTGAGGCGTGAAGCACACAAAACATTACATTTGGCCAATTTGGGGAATCTAGAAAACAGCCACCATCGTTGGACATTGTTCTTTGTTGTTTGTCTTTCCTTATGACTCCAGGGTACGTGCTTAAAGGTCACAGGCAAGTGAGTGTTTGCTGTAAATTTACACGTCACTGAGAATTGAGATGAAAAAAAATTCAAATTGAGGATTGCAAACAGGATGCAGAACTGTATTTTGAGTTTGACTAAATGGAATGGAATTCATCAAAATAATGTTGTTAGTGTAGTTTTTAATAATGCATTTAATTTTTCTTTATAAATTACTCATACATATGGACATTAAATTAATTCTGTCACCATTTTTTGAGTGCATATTTATCCATGTTTCTTTTTTTATTACTTTTATTTTTTTTTAAATGACTTCATAATTTTAATAAAAATATCATGACTTAATGTTCCTTTTATTGAACTTGTCTCCGGTGACATGCAGGATCATCATGACTTTATAATCATCAGTTTTTGCATTTCAAAATATGCATTACATTTTTTTATATTTACCTATTTTATGAACTTTCATGGTGAAAGAGTAATTTCCCAGAATGTAATGCATCAGTCTCAAGTATTTTAAAAATTAGTTTTTATATATGATATATTTATATATGTCAAAAAATGTATTTTACATTTTGTTTTCTATCTTATATGATAATTGTGTTCAAGTTATCCATTTTGCAAAAAATAACTAAAATCTTTTTTTTTTTAAATATATTTAAATAGGCTAAATAAACTATGAGCTAATGAATAAAAAAGTATTTTTTTTATTATTGCAATTTAGCAATTTAGTTTAATTTCAATTCATGTTCAAGTGCATGTGTTATTGTCCAATTGAATTGATTGAGAATGAACTCAAATAGAGTGATGAACTCTGGCTGCATTACCCATCCATTAACATCAACCGTCTGAAGTGATTCGAAAAGTTTCTGTAAGCTAGGTTAATGCCATATCAAGAGCCAGTCAGTTAGCCGTTGAACACGGACATCAGCATAGGTTTTATTGACAGCTCGGCTGAACTCTGCCCGTGGTCTTCAAGATTTTCCTAACTTTGAATGCAGAAGCGGCTATTCAAACTACCCTGACCACAAAAACTAGCTTCAGTCTTCCCAAGCTCAATAATATCATTATCCTGACCGCTTCGGTCAAACTTTTTTTGGCTGCTGAATCCTCATCGACGAGGCATGTGATCCAGATAGTGCTTGAAAAGTACTGCAGGCCGGTTAAACCTCAGAGAGGTGTGGTGCTGCTTGCGTTTGCGCAAACAATGGAGTGAATGAGCGCTGTGTGTTATTAGAGCGCATTGTCAACGGTTTAGTAGGTTGTTCAGTGTTTTCCTGAGCTGAGCTGCACGCGCTGCCTCGTCTTCTCCTCCGGCGAGTTGGAGCCAGATCTGCTGGTTTGGAAGGGGGTGGTGGGCGGGGTAGAGGGGGGGGTGTGTATGTGACACATCATTGGCTTGGACTGCACATACAATCAGTCTCATCATTGTAAACCAGCATGTAACCACGCATTGGGCTGATAAACTACGTCCAACACACAAGGATTCCTTCATGTTCTTTTTCTTGGAATAACAAGCCAATGCGTGTAGATGTCCTGCAGTCATTTGTAGACGAAAACAAGTGCTTCTTCAAGTTGATTGGGCATCAGTGAAGGCACACAGGTGAGTTTCTTGTCTCAGTCATGTTGACATTTGATTCTCTTCCAACAGGCAAGTTGAGACGGTCGCTGTTGAAGGGTCTTGTTTCCTTGTTGTGGTAGCGATTGAAGAGTGCAACGTTGGTTTGGTGTGTTGAAACGTGACATCAGTTAAAAAGTGATGGACTAGTACGTCATTTAAAGAGGCCTTAGCTTATAATGATGTTATCCGGTTGAAGGTAGCTGTTGAGGTCTTGAGTTAAAACACTCTCAAGTTTGTTTTTGTTTTTTTTGCATGTATAGTTTCATGAAGACCCTTTAATATCCATGCATTCAAGGGTTCTTTGTAGTGGAAGAAGGTTCTTTAGAGTACTAAAATGCTCTTCAAACTAATAAACAACGGATTTTTTTAAAGAAGGTTCTTTGAGGAGCCCAAAATAGTTGTTTTATGGCATCGCTGCAATGTTTTTTTTATTTCTTAAAACCTTAGCCTTTATTTTCTACAGTTCTTCATGTTAGAGGATTCTGCAGTGGTTGTGAGTTCTACTGGAAGAACCATTTTTGGCTGTCTTGAGTTGGTTCTGAGGAGATGAAGCAGCATCTTGATGCATCATTAAAAGTTTCTTCAGATGTAGTTACATAAAAACCACCAGAACACTGGTTTTCTTGAGTAAAACCTGAACCTTTATTTCACAGTTCTTGGTAATCTGCATATTTGTCTTCAAGGCATCTTTTCCACATAACAGTTTAATCTAAATTAATCTTTTATAATGCTGTTACTCATATGTGTGACATTGAAGTACGTCACCTGAAGACTTGATGTAGACATTTGTGTGCACACATACACATTACACACACTATCTTGAACATTGTTCATAATTCACCTTGCATAATGTTTTTTGTAAAATGCACTCTTTCTTTAAAATAAATGCTAATTTGTTTGATTATATTATCTAATGCAACCACATACATTCATGTTAAAGTGTGATGTATATGTTTCCAAATCTGGCAAAACAATAGTTTCATGCATTCAGTTAGGAATTGGACTGTATTGTTTTGTATTCAGGAAGTCTCTTATTTCTTATTCAAATAACTAACAGGAACTTTGCTACTGTTGTGACTTGGTGATCATTAGCATTTAGACACAAATGCTCTTTTATTTTATCTGTAATATTTGCTAAGGCAGAATTGAGAAAAACCATAAACTTAAACCTGTGGTTCCAAACCCCATTCCTGGAGGCCTTTCAATACTGAACATTTTGCATATTTTGGAGAGACAGAAATCAGTTTGTGTCAATTTTGCAGCATAGGTTTGTTTAGAAGGTTGTTACAGGTTATCTCATTCTCTGATCTTTAAGATCAGCATGAAAATTGTGAAATGGCAGAAATTAGCCTTTGAATGAAACTAGAGCAATTACAGCATTCTGAGCAGCTATGCACCTTGTGTCATGCTTCCTGTGTATGTGACGTAAATATGTAATACCTTCTTGAAATACCTGTTTGATCCATTGCAAGATCCATTTTTTTTCTTCTTTAGACTTGCACAATGACATCTCCAAACCTTTCATTATGATCTGTTTACATGCATCTTGCTCCCATTATATCATCTCCCTGGAGATTTCGACAATTGTTTTAATGTACGTAAACTTAATATAATAAAAGAAAGTTATTTAGAAGTTACAAAAGCGCTGTCATTAACTTTAGACTGAGGAAATGGTATACTATTATTCTCATGCGTAGATTCATTCTTTTTGGTTTCCTAATTGCTGGACCAGAAATTGATATTTAACGCCAGTAGAGAAGGGCCCCTCTGAACTGTTAACCCAGAGCAGTGATTCACACACACTCTTGTGCATTGCTTGTAAAAGGCGTTGGCTTCAATTTGACGTTCCTGTGTAACCCAGAATGCATGAAATGCATGAATTACCATGTTTGAGAGTATTGCTTACAAAAGACACTTAACTGTTACACAAAAGTACAGCGATGACGATTGTATATTGGCTGCAGGCAAACAGAATGTTTTGTATACAAGGATAACTACACTGCATGTAGCATCTGCAAGCGACCTATTTACAGTATATGTACATGTCACATATGCAAACGAGTCGCTTTCAGATCAATGTCCCAGACGTTTCATGCGTCGTCAGGAGTAATTACTAGTGTAAAGCCTTCTCTTCAAGTGTCTTGAGGCGTTAGTGTCTGTGATTTCACAGTGTTTATTCTGTGTCTGGTTGCAGCCGGCGTGTTTCAAACACAAAACCTGATGCGTTGATTACAATCCAGAGAAGATCGTTCCACAAAGCTATCATTACCCGGTGCCATCTGCGAGAGGGAGTTGCATTTTTGAGCTGCACGGAATGGAAAAGCCTGCATCAGTTTTTCCAGCGTTCGTTTCTTCAAAATAAAGCATCAGGCTTTGACAGTCGAGCTCCATTGAGGAATTCTGGGTTGTTTCCTGGAGGCAGAATAAGCGTAGTCCGTAAGACATCTGTTGGAAGAGTCGTGGGATTGTGAGGTCAAATGTCTGATTGGAGGAAAGATCAGAGCTTTGTCTCGTTTGTCTCTGATCAGTTTCTGAGGCCAAGTTTATTGGGCTTTGAAGCACATCACAGAACAGTGATCTGTCTTTGTGCAGAAAAAGTCTTTTTGGAGGTTTGCCTTCTGCTGTTTTCAGACTCTTTGTTTCTTTCAGATTCACCCATCATCCATCAGGAACTGCAAAGATTGTCTGCCTGGCCATTAAATCATTTGCAACCTCAATTAATCTTTGATATTGAGTCACTCTAGCAGTTATATTCATTTGGAAAGTCTGTATGGTCTGTGAATGTCACAAAATAAAGTGTGAGACAAATCCTATGTAACTTTAAACAATTCAAACAGTTATTTGTCAGTGAGATCTTGCTATGCATGTTTAACAGTGAGAATTGTGTCCAGTTATCATATTGAAAGTAAGAATTATATTTTGCAATTTTTAACACATTTTTGGTACATGCCTTGACGTTTGGATGAGTATAATTTTTTGGCAGTCATACTGACTTTTTTATATTATCAGTAGAGCTTGGCATGGCTTGGCATTACATTTTTTATTTTATTTTATTTTATTAACGCTGATATGTCAACCCCATATTACATCTGTGGCTTGTTGTTAAATACAAATAAAATATGTAATTATATTTAAAATATTTCTTCTAAATGTTTTATTAAAATGTTTATTTTTTTCTGTATTTGTTACAGATATATTTTCCATTAAATTATTATCAAATAAGGTTTTATCAAATTACTAGCATGTATCATTTATTTTTTTCACTAGTTCATTGTAGGCCTATAATATATATATTTGTTTATTTTTAAATTAGTCTTACACAATGTAAATTGATATTGAAATTTTCTATGTTGGTGCAGTTTGCAGTTTATATCACCTCATTTTATTCATCTCTCTGGAAGTGGAAGGTGAAATTTAGTGCACTGAATTATAGAATACAGTATACATACACAGATCCGGTCATCTAGGAGCCTACTTTTTGAAGTATGTTATGCAAAAACATAAGCAGTATATCAAAATGCCATTCTGAACCCAATTTTACAATGTCTTCACGGAAAAACCACTTTAATCTGCTTGTATTGTGAGGCATATTTCTTCACATACTGTGATTAGACTTGAGCTCAAGAGCTTTTGATAAGGTGCAGTGTGACCTGGAGTAACTTTCACCTTTCCCAGCTGTTCGAGGCAAAAACCCCATTAAGCTAACAGTGTCAAAGTGGGCTTGATTAGGTGCGATTGTATGTGAAGCGGTGGAGGCGGTTTGGCACATAGATGCTGATTAAATGAATGATTTTGCGTTTTTAAACCAAACTCTGGTTTCAAAACTGACAGGTTTTAGAACTTTTGAAAGCTTATTTTGCTCTGAGGGTGCACCCCGCTGAGAGAAACCATTGGATCTGAAACTCAAAGCATACGCAGGCGTCTAAATGAGGGCCGAGGTGATGGACGTTATGTCACCTGAAGTGACGCACGTACCGCTGCAGAAAAGGTTTTTGTGAGGTTTAACAGTCTGAGTGAATGGGGAATAGAGAGCCTCATTATATAATAAAGCCAGCCAAACAGGTTTGAAATGAATTCAAGATTGTTCCTCCCCTGATTAGTCGAGTGTTTGGAAAATAAGCTACGGTCTGGGTTTAGTAGCTTCCCAAAGGAAAGAAAAAATCTTTTTAATACCTCAACAAGCAATGAGATTAAAGGGACTCGTTCACCCAAAAAATTACAATTTTGTTATAATTTACTTACCCTCACGCTGTATCATCCAGTATGACTGACTTTCTTCTCTGGAACATAAAAGAAATTTAGAAGATTGTCTGAGCTGTCAAACACCAAAATGCACTTCAGAAATGTAACACATATGGACTCATGGATGTCACAGAGGCTTCAAAAGACATGACAGTGAGTAAAATTTGGCAAGTTTTTAGTTTTGGACGAACTGCTTGCACAGACAGTCTGTTTCAGAAGAGTTCTTAAAGAAATAGTTCACCCCCGAACATTTTCTACTCAAGAAAAAATTCACCTACCTTTTGAATGGCGTTGCTCAGATTTGAAACCAAGGTTTGCAATAAGAGTCAGAGATCTTAATATAAATGCACCAATTTCTCATCTAATTCCTCCAAGAGCAAATGATCTGAGCAGCGTTTATAGCTTTAAACTCATACGAATGTCAACTTTGGCCCATTTGCTTTAAATGTACTTTTTCCCCAAGACAAAGTTTGTACTTCAACTAAATATAAGAACTTCATTAAAACGAATGATCTGCGAAAAAAGAAATAACATTTTCCTCTGGGTTATTTAAAAGAACTCAAATCAAGCTAAAACTGTCGTCTTTTCCCACAAGACTTGAGCGATTGACTGCGATGGCATCTTGACAGCTCTTGGTTCTGTAGGTTACTCTGTGCTGGCAGACTGATGGTGATTTGTATTGAGACGGCGTGCGCTGAGCATCGTCTATTTCAATCAGCCCCTAAATCAGGCAGACACCAGCTATTGAGCGTGATTTCACGCGGCACACATTTTTTCATGAGATCATTCTTTATATTGGGATGAAACTGTGCTGTTGGCGGCAGCTTGATCATACCATCCAATCCGCCTCCTTATGAATCAATATCAATGATTAAATTCCCAATGAGATGGAACTGATTCTGAGGACTAACTGAGAAGCAGCACATTTGAGAGCCATGGGTCCGTAGAGAACTAAAATCCATTGATGGCACCATCAAAATGAGGATTTTCTTATTAAACATGAGCATTTGGCAGTAACCGAGCTCTCGGGGTGTTTATGATCTTCTTGAATTCTAATATAGTTAATTATTACCCACAACAGTAGCTTAGTAATGACGCAGAGCTCTTGTATGGTTGCAGAGAATGGAACCGCTCTCTGCTTGCTTATTTTCTGATAATGCTGGAAACTGGTTACAAATGATTATGATGATTTGCCCAAGCCGTCATTTATTGCTTTTAATCTTGCCTAGACTATTTATGTCATCATTACACATGTCGAATTGGCCTCTCTCCAGTCATAAATCTGTAATGGCACTGAAACATGACTTACTATGCTTAATTAACTAGCTTGAGGCCGGGAAATCAGCTGGAGAAGTGATCTCTAGCAGCTCAGCAGCGACACCTGTTGGAGTTCACCCACCGTGACATGAGAAGTCATGAAATGGACTCCATACTGGTTATGAAATAGTCTTTTATTTGGGAATAACACCCATAAAATGTTCTCATTACCTGCAAGATATTTCTGAAATGGGTGTTTAAGGGTGTTTGTTTGAGTCTATAAACAGAAGAAAAGCATTTCTTGTGTAGCGAATCAGAAAATGCGACCAATCAGAACTTCCTCTTTGCCTGTCAATCAATTTGCACACTTTTTTTTTAACCCCTATATGGCACAAAGAAGTACCTTAGAGGTACCTTTCAAAAATGTCAAAATCAAAAGTTCACTGACACATCCCATAAATCCAAAGGCTCAGGTGCTAGAAAAAAATAAGCAATATCCAAACAAAATGCCCACAAACTGATATGTGACTGCTCCAAAGAAATTGTATTGATTTAACTACAACATGTCGACCATCAGGTCTTCAGCAGTCACTGGAATCAATCAAATTATCTTTGGAGCAGTCAGTGTGCAGACATTTTGTTCGTTTTGTTTGGATTTACCTTTCAAAAAGACAGCACTCCAGTACAGCTTTCATACTTAAAAAAAGATTATTGGAGTGTTTTACAAGACAATCAAATACAGATTTTTACTTCAAAATTTCATGTTAATTTCAAAGTTACTTGCCATTTTTTAATTTATTATCAATTTCTGAGAGATTTTTCAGTGTAGTATTACTAGTATTTCAAAGTAAAGAAATGTAAAAGTGAAATCACTGAATGTTTAGCATTTAAAATACAGTTCAAATTCAGTCAAGTTCATCTATCTTTAGGCTCTACTGATGATGAATTGTCTCTTCACAAAGATAAAGTGATGTTAGTTGTGTGGCCAATTATTTTTACTTTGAAAAGGCTATCGCTAGCTTTTAAATGTGTGGGAATATGATTTTTTTGGCTCCGTGAGATGAACAAATGAATGTATTTCTTTTTATATGTATGATCTGCGAAATGCTTTGCACTGCAAGGTCTAAATAAAATTGTAAGAAGTAAAAGAGTCAGACTTTTTCCCTTGGAAAGAGTGCAAGTATTCAGTTTCACAGTATATTATTTCCCAAAAAATAACATTTTGGTAATAAAGTACGATTACTTTACATTCCTGACTCGACTTCTTGGCTGGAGCAGTTGTTGAATCTTGCTTAAACTCATAAATATTCTACTTTAGATAATATGTAATATCAAATAAAATTGATTTGAAGTACTTAATCCCACCTAGATCTGTTGCAGTGGGTCCCTGATGTATAAATTTATGAAACCATGTTCTCCAGAAAGCTTTCTCTGTTGCTCTATATGATGAGGTTATTCCCTCAGCAACCCAGGTAATTTTAGATACTGATTGGACCAGGTTATATTTCAAACCCCAACTTAGTTGTCTGGAAATTGGTTCATTTTTAATATTACAGTTGAGAGATTGTGCATCAAAATAACAAACCTGAAATGATCGTATGTTGTTTCTCCATGCATCCTAATATTGATTTTGTTACAGTAGGTTCATAATAGTGTCAGACAGCTCACAAATGTACCGCCTACTGTCCATTCACTGCCCCTCTGACTGCACACATAACTGGGAAGCACTTGTAAACATGCCAGTTTCCAATCAGATTGCATTAATTGTTATGCAACTTCCTGCAGTCTGAGTGCACAGGTCTTTATCATTCTGCATGGCAACAAAGTTGTGTGTCAAACTTACCGGACGGCAGCACTGAACACCTTTTGAGGAAGAACTAATCTGTGGATTTGCCAGGTTAGTGCCATCAAATCTTTGAAAGATATTTAGGGTTTGGTTTGAGGCATTAGGAGCAAGTAAACTAGATGGGCAGAACTGTGAAATAACCTGGGAAATGATCCTTATTTACGTAGCTGATGCGTAACGTTCGCCAACAAGAGGATTTTAGGGTAAAAGGGACATGTGACTTGTAACTGTTTGTTTCAGCCTTTTTGTCACTGTAGTTCATTTTAATTGGTGCGGCATGGGTGTGAGAAATGTATTTTTAGAAGTACAAATATTCCATTTCATCACTTAGTGCTCATTTCTGATGTTTGTAGAAGCACAAATTCTGATCTATATCTATATCTCTATCTCTCTCTCTCTCTCTCTCTCTCTCTCTCTCTCTATATATATATATATATATATATATATATAATATAATATAATATAATATAATGGAAAATATATCAGTATATATCAGCTTTTGCCTCCATATTGATGTAAACTACCTTTTCATAAGTTTGGGGTTGATCATACTTTTGTTTTTAATGACAAAGAAGCCTCTTCTGTGTGACATATTATTGCAATTTAAAATGCCTTTATATCAATATATTTTAAAATGCAATTTATATCTGATTAAAATGGAATTTTTCTGCATCATTACTCCATTCGTCAGTGTCGATCCTAACATGATCCCAAACCTTCATATTTTAGTGGAACTGTGATGGATTCTTTTTTAAGAACAGCATTTATTTCAAATGAAGCATTGTAAATACTGTCATTTTTGTTTAAGGGAATGCATAATAGTATTATTATAAAAAAAATCTTATCCTATACATTTGAATGGTAGCATACAGCAGGTGCTAATGAGGCCATTCCTCAAATCCTACTTAGAATCGACGTTGGCGCATCTGTTTGAGGACACCCGTTTGAGTCTCACTGATGCACAATGATGTCAGGAACGACTTCCAAGTAAGCTTCCCACTCCCGAGAGGAACATGCTTTGGCTGCTGCGTCTCGCCGGTGTGCCCTAAAATTCCATTCAGACGGCTTAATATCCTTCATTATCATTTCTGCCCCCTGGTTCATTTTCCTTTTAATATCAGCGCCTTTAGCGGTGAAACTGAATTAGTGCACTCTAATGGTATAAAATCCCACAATTATCCGAGGACTTTTTGAAGTGATTTAGAGAGTCTTCAGGAGCACAGGGTTGGTTTAAAGAGCGGTAGGGGATCGCAGGGACTCAACTGGCTACGGATTCTTAACGGTTTTAGAAATAACCCACGGTGACTCACTGCGCCGAAGCGTCAGTCTTATCTGTATGTGACCGTGGAAGAACTTGTTGTTATTGAAAAGAACTTGACTTGTTATTGTAGCCAATTCAGCGCAGCACTTTCCAACATGTCATGACAATCAGCAAGGACTTTTCATGTTGTGTTTTCTTCCACTGCACTCATTGTGCAGCTGTCAGCAGAGCAAAATGAATCATTTCCCCTTTGTATTGAAAGTGACTGGAGACCGTGTTCGTCACCAGACTTCTCGTTTTAGTCGTTGGACTATAATCTGTCGTTTTTACTAACACAGTCTGTCTGCTTACCGAAATAGCAAAATGTCATCAAAACCCAGGGAAGTTGCTGTTTTCATGGCTTTTAATTGAGTTCTCATTGTTCATTTAATTATCAACTTTGATGTCTCAAACAAATTCATCAGGAGAAATAAACAGGCACATGTGAGTCAACAGCTGACATAAAAGCAACCCATTTTTTGAGAAATGTTTGAGTTCATATTGAGATTTTTGGCTTTTGATTGCGCATGTTGAAATCTCTTTTGAAAACCTAGAAATATCATGTGAGATTGTTTGTTTATTTTTAACATCAGGAGAAACATTTGAGAAGCAGGAGACTTCAAAGTCAACATTAAATGTACCTGATTTATTAAAAATATATTTATATATATATATAAATATTTGTCATTATAATCTTTTATCTTAATTTTCTTTCAGCTTACTTCATTTACGCTTACTTTGGCTTACTCATAATGTATATTTTTCAACCAATTTCCACCATCCAGTATTTTCAGTTTTCATTTTAATTTGTTACATTTAATTTTAGTTTTTTAAAAAAGAAAATTATTATAAAATTTTATTATTAAATTAAATTATTATTATTATGTCTGTTTTAATGAGATTATAATGAGATTATCACAAATCAAATTGTAATTAATTTTTATTTAAAATAAATTTTATTTTAAAATTAATATTAATCAAATTAAATGAAAAAATATTTTTTTTTTTACGTTTTAAAGTTAGTGTTTTTTTTTAATATCATTCACATTTTTTATTTTTACACTTTCATTTATTTTTTATTTCAGTTCATTTTAGTACTTCAGCTTATTTTTTTAAGTTTCTAATTAAGTTTTTATCTAATGTTTATAACAAATACATTTTATTTCAATTGATGAAATACGTTTTAAAACATTAAATCCAATTTTAGAGTCCTGTTATCTCGTAGATACACCACTAATGGTTCTCATTTTCCATTTGCATATTTTTTTTTACTCGGTCTTATCCACCAACTCTTCTAAATCTGTGAGAAAACATTGAGACATCAAGGAGATCACATTCTTATAAGCCGATTTGTCACATTGCCACTCAGTTTTCCGCAAACGTGAAGCATCAGGCTTTCCACCGTCACATCACTTCATCTCTCTTCAGTCTTTCATTTCCTGTAGGTAAATGGGGAAGAGGCTGCAGGAGATCTCTGCTCATCTCACAGCGTAATTGTTCTGTGCGCCACTGTCCTGAGTTTCCGTCAGGTGTTGAGAAGAGCTTAGAAATCCTTCTCTAGCTGATGAGGAGACAGATGAAGAGGCTGGCAGTCATTTCTCTGCAGTGTTTTGGTCTGTGTGTTTCGTAGGCTTAAAGTGGCAAACATTCATAAAACTTCCCGTCTTGTCCAAGTGTCTTCAGGGCTTCAAGTCTCTGTCCGTTTTGATGGTTGCATGGGCTGAGGCTGTGCTGGTGGGCTGCTTTGGACACGTCATGCGTCTTTCTTCTTCTCTTTGTTCAATCTGTTGCTGATTTGCATGATTTGCTGGCTCAGGTTTGTTGCATTACTCTACAAAGCTGGATTCATCCCAGCTGTAGTCTTAGAGTGGGTGTTCAGCTCGTCTGTCCTCGTTTTAATATTAACTCTGACCCCATCGCTCAGTTTTAAAACCTGACTACTCTCTATAAAGTGTGTAATTAGAAACTCTCTTCATGGGTAAAATCGTTAACAGTCTCTCAAGTAGCGAGTTGATTTTAGCATGTTGATTAGCTAACACCTTGATATATGGTGTGTGTGTGTAAAAAAACAAAAAAAAAAACAAAAAAGAGCAGCACACAGGTCTATTGGGTAAAATAATGCATGTTAGCAATTATGCTATGCAATTATAATTAACATTTTTCTCGACTTCTTGTGTGAAACTGAATTTGTTGCAATGCATTTTGGAATTGTCATACGCATAAAGTATGCGGTGTATACCTTTAATTTAAGCCAAAATGTGACTCTCTACCTTTAAGCCATTTTTATGCTTTCTTAATGCATTCATTCATGCATTTATATATTTAATTGTGCGTTCATTTATGCATGTTTTCAAAGTGTACATTTGTATATCTGTTCATATATTCATTCACCCATGCATTAATTTATGCATTCATTCATGCATGCATTTATTTATGGCTTTCTTAATTTATTTATTTTTGCTTTTATGCATGAATTAATCTTTTAAATTATTTATTATGCATTTGTTTATGCAATTATTTATGCAGGCATTTTATTTGTATTTATGCTTTTATTTATTCCTTAATATGTTTTGTAAAGGTGCCTAAGATGCTTAAAAGTATCGTCTAGATGGACATTTTGCTACTGTAAGAACTGAAGCAGAGATTCATTGACTATTGGTCTCTTATACCATACCCATATGTCTTAAGTGCTTTTACCAGGTCTACTTTGACTCTTTGACCAGCTTTATTCTTGCTTTTCTCTTCTAGCATTTTGACTGTGTGAAGAATTACATGCTGGAGCATCTCGCAGGATGAAAAAGATCGATTGCACAGCGGCAGACTCTGCAGGGACTGTGAGTGCATTTCAGTACTTCTGTACCTTCACTGTACAAAGTATAAATGAGGAATAAATCCCATAATGTGAATTTTGGGAATCGGGGTGAAGCAATTTTATTATGTTCCACTAATTTGTCATAGAGAAAGCCTGTCGGCTGTATAACAGCCATCAGAGCCTGCGTTCTTACAGTATGCTCACTACTCTCTCTTTTTTTTTTTTTTTTTAATTGCAATCATTCTTTGCCTCTGAGGTTTGATGAATCATTCTAGGAGCTCTGGGTGATGCATGTAATATTCAAGACTTTTTGCAAGGAAAAACGATTTGCAGCAAAGTTGAAAGGCAAATGCTGATAAATAAAGCAGAATAAATGCTGATGAAATGCACCTCTGATTTGACTCATTACAGAACAGTGGCACCAGAAGCAATTACACTGCCTCATTTAAAGTCAAAATGAAATCAAAGGGACTCTATTTACTTTCTCAATACACAGTCTTATTGTGAACGATACACCAGTGCATAAATGCAATTCCCCCAAAAGTTGTTTGTCTGTATAATCTTTCTTTAATATAAATTCCATACAGTTCCAGAAGAAAAAAATAAAGTCCTGTTCTCATACTCAGAAATACATTATCAAAGTAAATGGGTTGCCATTTCATCTTGACTTATGTAGAAAGACCCGAAACACCCAATGATAGGAATATCACTGACCATTGTGTCCCAGAGCACATCTACGGATGTATCTATACATTGTGTTTTACAAGAAAATATTATTTCTAAATTAAAATGTTCATCAATTATTGTTAGGGAATTAAAAAAAAGTATACTAAATTAAAATTTTTACTTTTTAAAAAGACGACCAAAAAAACTATGTAGACATAAAAAAAACAACAACCCTAAAACTAAATAAACAAAAAAACTAAAAACCAGGCTAAAACTAAATGAAGAAAATCTAATATAGGCTTATTACTAAATACTATATTATATATAACAACAAAAAAAGCTTCATAGACATATTTAAATGGAAAACCTATAACTAAAAATTTGAACAAAATGTAAAAAAAAAAACATAAATAAAACCTTAATAAACGATATAGACAATACAAAAATAAAATAAAAATAAACTAATACTAAAACTAAATAAAACATAATAAAAACTATGTAAAATCTTATATACTATATCTTATATATTTAAAAAAGTAAAACTAAAACTGTATCGAAATGTTTTTTTTAACTAAATGAACTAAAACTAAAAATTAAACGTAAAATGTATTAATAAAATAAAATTCAATTAACTAAAATTTAAAAACTAAAAATGAATAAAAACTTTATAGGCTTTAAAAAAATAAATAAATAAACAAAAACTGAAACAAAACCTGAAAACTTAAAAACTAATAAAAAAATATACAGTAGTTATATTTTAATTATAACTTAACTTTAAATTAAAATAAAAACAGATAATATTAAAATGATATAACACTATAGGTTTAAATGCGTTTGTCCCATATAATTCACAGTGTTGGCTCAGACAGTCCATGCATGCTCTGAGTTAAATGTAGCGCAGTGTTTGGGTCAGTCATGTGATTTGTGACGGAAGTGTGTGTCACCATCGGAAAGCTCTAATGTGATAGAGTAAGAGATCAACAGACCCGCCACATTCTCACTCCTCCCATCAGTTTCTGCATCGCCGGGCAGCATCAACGTCAAGCGTGACCAGCAGTGCAGCTGCAAATCGTTTCTAATGCCTTTAAATGAGGGCACACAGCACCACCAGCAATGACGAGCGTGGTCGTGACGGCCGCCTTTAAGTGCTTTTATAATTACGTGTCCAAATGGCATCTCAGAGTGATGCTTCACGGGCTGGAGGGGTCAAGGTGGAGCGCCACTTCCGGCAGAAATCAAACACTTTTTTTTGTCTCAGTTGTTTCTTCTCCACAGCAAGAGTAAGAGTAACAATGAAAGTCTTTTGCTCTTCTCAGAGTTGCTTCAGTTGCTCAGGATAATACGAACTCAAACCTTTCTCAACAAATTCTTGCTCCAAATAATATTGTTTTTCTAGCTCTATACTCTTACTGTGCACCAATCATAGCCTTCTTTGTGTATGTTAGGGAATAAAACTGTCAAAATAATAAAAAGAAAAAATTAAATTTTTTTTTCTTTACATGACGAAGTAATATAAACAATAATTTAAATAATATGTGATCTAAAAAAAAATTAAGTTTATTTTATTTTTAGCTAGTTCCTAAGATGTTTCATTTTAATTACAATATAATATATATATATATATATGAAGTATTGGGCTATGTTTTGCAAGAAAGTATTAAAAATTACAATAAATGTATGTATTTCTTGCTAATTATTTCTAATTACACTAGTCAGTATTTGAAGTGGATCAAAACCTTTAGCAAAGTTGTCCTAAAACCTAAAACATTCTTGTCTTGGGACAACTTTGAACTTTTTTGATCCACTTCAAATGTTTACTACTAAATTTATAAAATTTATTAGCAATTTCTGAGAAAAAACTGTTTCTACATTAAATTATTTTAGTGAAAAAAAAAACATAAAAATTACTTAACCTATGTAGATAAACTAAACAACAAAAACAAAAAACAATGAAAAAACCATAATACTAAAATAAAAACTAAAAAATAAAACTTTTTAACTATTTAAGATCTTAAATAGTTAAAAAGTATTATTTTTTAGTTTTTATTTTAGTATTATGGTTTTTTCATTGTTTTTTTTTTTTTGTTGTTTAGTATATATATATATATATATATAAGATATGTAAAAAAAAAACCTAAAACACAATAAAAACTACCGACGTATTAAGAAAAGTGAACCTAAATGAACTAAAACTAATGTAATTAACTAATGTAAAAATTTTTTTAAAGTAAAACTAAAACTAAACAAAATATAAAATCTAAAACGTAATAAAAAGCCATAGTCTTTTTTTTAAGTACCTAATAAAATTAACAAAACCATAACAAAATTAATACAACTTTAATTAAAGCAGGAAAAAATATTCCAAATATGATCAAAAATTATAATATTGATATTAAGACAACGTTGTGTACATGTATATATGTATTTCTAGACCTTAAAAGGTATTTTTGGAGAAACGGAGCCAGAGCTGATATTTAAATAAAACTGAATTGAAAACTCCATTGAGTCTCCGGAGTTTTGAAAACGCAAACTCTGAGAGCAATAAAAGCCAATAATACTGGCAAATAAGGCCCATTAAGGTCATTAGAAACCGTAATGGCTTTCCATCAGTAAGCCTCATAGTTGATTCTGTATTTCTGTTGAATCACCAGGAGTCCAGCAGCAATGTACCACTATTTTCCTCAATCAACCATCTCCTCCTGTAGCTTTGTCATCGACGCGCTGTGATTGGTTGATTCTTGTAAAGGGCAAAACCCGTTTTTTTTCATGCCATGCTTGACAACGTGCCCTTTTGACAAAAGCGGGTTATTCATTGGTTTGCGTTTATCCGTACACAGGCATGTCATGTAGCAGCTGTCTGTCAGATAGACGTCAGCGTCCTTTAATCCACACACACACACACACACACATTTCTGTTGACCTCAGAGCAGTACATTAGCCGCGGTGAGGAGTCCCACATGTTTGATCGCATCCTGATAGCTCCTGATTCAATCAATCTGATCTGATTAACAGTAATAGAAGAAGATCTTACCAGTAGCGGCCTGAATTTTCCCAGATCAAAAGAAGACGATGCAGCACCTGCCTCTCAAACGCACTCAGCAGCTCACTTATCAAACAAACGCTCTTCCTGGCTCTTTTTAATAGACAATGATTATGGTGTCCTTTTGCATAAATGTAAGCAAAGTGACGCTTGCCATGATTATCTTGGTTGAGTAAATCTAAGAAAAACATGTACAGGTCACATTTCACCGCTAATCAAAACGGGAAGAAAAAAGAAATTATGTTTTGGATACAGAAAGTAAAATTCATGTTTCGGACCATGTAGACTGATTGTGAGATATATATATATATGTGTGACCCTGGACCACAAAACCAGTCTTAAGTCGCTGGGGTATATTTGTAGCAACAGCCAAAAATACATTGTATCGGTCAAAATTATAGATTTTGTTTTTGCCAAAAATCCTTAGGATAGTAAGTAAAGATCATGTTCCATGAAAGTATTTAGTCAACTTCTTACCAAAAATATATTAAAACTTAATTTTTGATTAGTAATATGCATTGATAAGATCTTCATTTGGACAACTTTAAAGGCGATTTTCTAAGCATTTAGATTTTTCTGTACCCTCAGATTCCAGATTTTCATATAGTTGTATCTCGGTCAAATATTGCCCTATCCATCAAAATCATACATCAATGGGAAGCTTATTTATTCAGCTTTCAGATCTTGTATAAATCTTAATTTCGGAAAATTAACACTTATGACTGGTTTTGTTGTCCAGGGTCACATATATATTTACAATATTGCGTTACTCCCTAAAAAAAAGTAACTAATTACATTACTTAGTCACTTTTTATGGAAAGTAATGTGTTACATTTGCGTTACTTTTTAAATATGGGCAGAGCATGAGTGTTTGTTTTTAATATAAGAAGTTCTGTTTATAGCAAATATAAATCACACCAAAAAGTATCACGAATAAACCTCAGGCTGAAGAAAAAGTAAATTCACATCTGTAAAGTAGAATACAGAAGAAAGTTCAATACTTTTCAGCAATAAAAAACAAACAATGAAGCACAGTCATTTTTGCTTGTAGGTATAATTGAACTGGATCATCAAAGGTCAGCAGCAAAGACATTGGTTAATAAAATGAGATTAGATACATTTGTGTAATTTAATTATTACAGGTTTGCATCATTTTCTGAGTTTATTTTAATTCATTTTGATGAATACTAAATCTGTTTTTTGAGAATGAGATGAATTAATGCACATTCACATTTAGTCTAGAACTACACTGCTTATAATGCCTCTGTATTTCTGATTTCTCCCAACATGTCAGAAGTCAGGAGACTTGTCAGTCAATAAATAAGAAAACAAAATAACTGGCGTTACTTTTTTGAAAAAAGTACAAAAAAGTTATATTACTCTACAATTAAAAAGTAATGCGTTACTTTACAAGTTATTGGAAAAATTAATATTATTACGTAACTCGCATTACTTGTAATGCGTTACCCCCAACACTGTGTGCATATATAAATTACATTGGTATATATAAATTTACATTGGAATTGTAGTCCTTGACTTTCTGTCCGATTTTCAAATACTGTTTACTGCTTACTTACTAACGTTTGTAATGTGATCCACCTCATTGCTGGGGTGTATTCCAGAAAGCAGGTTATGTGACATACCTGGGTAAGTTTAAGGGTAAGTTAGTAGATAACCTCAACTTTCGGTTCAAAAAACGGAGGTAACTTTCTGGGTATGTATGTAACCATCGGAACTTACTCTCTGAAGATAACCTGCTCGGTAGCAGGTTATGTTCCAGGGTTAGTTTGTTTCTGAAAGGTTACTGAGCATGGCGTGCCCTTTTGATGACGATCCTGTGGACGTGGAGGCACAAATTATACTAAGTTTTTACG
>JAUMHE010000059.1:15229765-15263487 GCA_032359235.1 Enteromius mattozi
CTGCCGGACCTGGGACTCGAACCTGCAACCTTTCGATTACAAGCCCAACTCTCTAACCATTAGGCCACGGCTGCCCCATCTGCATATATGGCCTGGTTTAGGGATCTGTGCCTTTGTTCATACATAGATCTGACTGCTAGGGATTGTGTTTTTCAGCAGTAGTGTGCACCCTTACTTTTTAGAGAAAAAAGGGGAAAATCTGTAGATGGAAAAATCTCCGTAAAAGCTCTTTGTGCATTTGTCTTTTTTCTACTTGTAAGAAAATATGTATTTACTATTTATTAAACTTTTTTTTTAAGGTAACTAATATTTTGATACTTTATTTCCATGATCTTTTAAGTATTTTTAAGAATTAAATGTTTGGTGTTAATTGAAAGCGTGTAGGTCTTGCATTACTATGCTGTTATATTATGATTATACATTCAGTGGCATAAAATGGTCTTAAAATGACTATAACATTGTTTATCATAATTATTTCTGGGGCAATATATTGCACAACAAAAAGTTGTTATCGTGATAACAACTATTCAGCATTTACTATTGCATTATTAAAATCAGAGTTGTGTTAATGTAATGAGTGAGCTAGCATGAATAAACAATGAACACCCGAATTTTCATTAACTATAAATGGTGTAATAAGTTAATGTGTGAACAATGCATTTATGTTTACAAATGATACCTTGTTGTAAAGTGTTATTTGTAATTAAATTATTTGTAATTTTGGTTAGTTTTTAACAAAGACTTACTTGTTAGGATTAAATAAACAATAAGGAAGTTATTTTATAATGAGAGCTCAAAATTACTATAAATCAATTACTGCATTTTTTTTCATAATCAGATAGGGGAAAAACAACACATTACCCATTAATGAAAACATTGGTCTATATAAAATTAAGCAATTTTTCATATTGCTTCAAATGCCGATATTTTAAGCCATTATCAGGCTATTCCGATATTATTCCGATAATATTGTATAATTGTATAATATTATATAACTGATAATAGATCATTCTTTATATTTGAAATCTGACAACTGATATGTTGGCCAATTACAGCTAAATCTAAATCCAAATTTTGTATATAATATTTTTTTTTAAATATTTTACAATTTATATGATTTAATATATTGGCAATATACTGAAATATATTAATATATTATTTATTTAATATATTTCCTTGTCATGCTGATAATAATAACATTACAGAATAGCATATGAAGAGTTTATTTGAAAAACAATAGAAGGTAATTGCATTTTTAACAATTTAAAAAAAATCATGTCTTTTCATTGTGCATTCCAATTAATCTCAATCAAACTGCAGTTGGGTTATTGTGATTTTAGTTTTAAAAGATAACAAAAAATACAGCTTACTAACATAATAAAACCAAAGTCTCTTTAAGACAAGTCATGTCACTCGGCGGACATCTTTGAAACGCCTCTCGGGCATCCAAGGGCAGCTCTTATTTCCAAAACTGTTCACTATTTTTTTTTATATTTGAAATCACTAATGAAATCTGACAGCAACTGTGTAATAAATGTTGTTTCTTTTGCCCAAATAGCTTTATAAAAAGCTTATTTCTCAGGTGAGATCAGTTAGTGCGCATGTGCAGTCTCAGAATGGTAAATGTTTCTATAGCAACCAGAACTTCTAATGGCAGATGTGTTGATGCGCTGACATTACAAATCAGTGATTGGCTATTTTATTCAGAGAGGGGCTTCCTGTGATTGATCAACCATGTTAAGCGTTGCATTTTCTTCCATTCAAAACTATACGAGTGACAGGTCTTGGGTATTCTATAGTCTTTGATAAAACTCAATAAAAACATAAAAACATAATGAATACAACATGACTTTTGAAAATTGAGAAAAAAAAAAGGACTGATCTGCTGATTTTTGCAAATAAACTCTTCATATATCAGCCAATGCTGATGTGGCCGTCCTGAATGGTTGCTATCGGGTGTTCTGGGTGGTTGCTAGGGTTTTCTGAGTAATTGCTAAGTGGTTGTTAGGGTGTTCTGCTAGTTTCCTGGGCTTTCTGTGATTATGTGGTATCTAGAGTGTTGTAAATGGTTGTAAATTGTGTTTTGGGTGGTTGCTAGGTTGTTGTTCCAGTATTTAGGTGCTTTCTTTGTCTAAGTCACAGGTCTATCTTTTTTCGTACGTCCAAACAAAATAAACAGTTAATCTCTGTTTTAAGTATGAACCACAGCAGTAGTGAAGCTACCCTTAGGGAACACCTCTCATTATTACATAGACTTGAGGCGGCCTTATAAAAACACAGTCTAATTATCATGAGGGCTTTTTATTTGATTGTTCCGGTAAATCCAGACAGCATGCAATTTTTCTGTTGTTTCTCTGAATAGAGTTGCTTATTACAGGATGACCAAAGCGCCGCAGAGTAGCAGAAAACAAACAATAGCGCAAACAATAAGCATCCCCAAGGAGAAACTCGCCTCTCTACACAGACTTTCAAAAGAAGATGTGCTTGACCTACTTAAGAGCACTCATAAATTCAACTTAGCCAAGACCGGCAGCGAGAAAGACCCGGCTCAGAGCGACAATAAACACCAGCGTGCAGCAGGTGCATGACTGCTTTCATTTGGTTTTCTTCAATTATGTCCTACACCTTATTCATACATTTGTATGTGGTTTGCAATTTTAAACCAATTACGCAAATGGCCTGGTGCTGGAGGATGAGGACTATTGAGCCGTGGCCACACATTTAGCATGGATAATCCCTCTTCATTGTGCCGTTACTAACGAACCCTTGAGAGGTGAGTCTAAATAGGCAGCTAATGTCTGTAGGTGGGACGTCGGAGACGGGAACGTGTGGATCCAAATGCAGAGCTTTATTGGCGGCAAACAGAAATAGTGAAGGCTAAGCACAAGAATGGGTCGAGCGATCAGCAAACAGTATCAAAAAGGGGCAAGAAACAGCAGAAACCAGGCTGAGATCAAAACACACAGAAAGACAAGGCTAAATCAGGGAACAAGGAAAACGCTTCATAGAGAAATTAACACTCACAATACTCTGCGATCAGACTAACAGACATAAACACTTTTTAAAGGTGAGACAAGAGGGTAAACAAGGGGGCGGAGCTGATCAATCACTATGGAAACTAACAAGGGGGCACAAACACAAGGAACAGAGACGCAGTGAGAGTTAAAGGTTCATAATAAAAGTCCACAGAACACTAGACAGGGCAAGCACTGACAGAAATCATAACAGTAGGACACGCGTAGCCATGTGTGCTTGTGAACGGAGCCTGTTTGGGCAGTCCAAAATAACCCACTGTTGTGATTTATTCTTCACCACAGCTGGATCTATAAACAGCAGATGATTATCTGGTAATTGGCAGTTAAATCAATAAGAAACCATGATGTCAGCGTACTTTACAGTGTAATAACCGGGGCGTATTATCAGATTGGTCTGTACGGTTGTGTTCAGGCTTCCCTCTTAATTGGTTTGCTTATTAGCCATCGCTAATGATGATTTATTGCGTAATAAGAACGCTGATACGTTGTACAATGTTATCTCACCACCACACCGGTAGACAAGCATTGGTAGACGCTTCATTGATGAACTCGGATTGGATCTCAAGTGAAGAATAGCAACAAAAAATTTGCCGCTTGACGAAGCGTTGACGACGACATGCTTTATTATTGGTTAAATTCTGTGATGACAAGCTTGTTGTGTGTTGCGTGTTTATTTCAACAATTCAATTGTAATAATGCTTACAAATCTGTTTTTCTAACAGTAACATTTTTTTTTTGTGTAGTCGCATTTTTATACTGAGTCACGTTCATCAAAAACACTGATAAAAGCATGTATAACCTAATAGTATGTGTTTATGTTGAACTTTATTCATTAAACAGATGACGCTGTACTAAGCAGTTTCAGAAACATCTGCATATTTGACAAATATATAGTATATATGTGATGGTATATAGGGTGATAGAGTGTCACTACAGAAAGTGTTCGTCTTTTAATTCCGCCCCAGTTCATCACTGCGCAGAAGAGAGGGGCGGGGTCAGCGGAGCTCATTAGCATTTAAAGGGAAATGTGCCGAAACATCTCGCTGTGAACAGAGCTGTTTTTGACAAGATAAAAAGGGTGTTGAAAAACCTACCATTAAAAATTTTAGCCAAATTATGTTATAGAATTTCATTAAGACCCTAAAGAACTCTATCAACTTGGGGAAATGGGCATCCGATACCCCCTTGTTGCAAAAGTTTGTAAATAAAAATTGTTACAAAAATTATTTAGAGCATTGAATTTTTTTTTTTTTTTGTCTTTTGTTCTGTTCATAACATTAAACAGTAAGAAGGTTTATTAGTCTGCTGTCACAATAAGAGCTTATGCACAGATTCAAGATACTGATACACAACATGCATTTTCTTTCTCAACTATTTCTGTTGAGAAAGAAACAGTTTACCTGATGACTTGCCAAAATGGATATTTTTCATGATCCAGTCAGTCACTGCTGGCCATAATCCAGCTTCAGCCTACTTTTTTTCCTCAATTGAATATACTTATTAACTCAAATTGTGTCATATTATGAAAGTAAAATGGTTGAGAATGTCACTTGATGTTGACTTGAGAAGCCATCCTGGGCTTTACAAAGCTTCTGAGAGTTTTCCAAACTTCAGTTTCCTTTGGAATCAGGAAATAAAAGGCTATAAAACCCTTTTGGAAAGTAGAAAGTAGCCCTAATGTGTCAGTCTCAATCTATTGCAACGGCTTGAAAATGTACTTTTTGTTTGCCATTTTCAGATCCACAGAGGGTCGGGTAAAACAAATGAGCATTGTCCTCCTACTAACAATTGCACGTAGTGTAACCTTCAGCACAGACATCATAAATCCTAGATACTTAAATAAACGTGACCCTTGCAAACACACATCACTGCGTTTCTCATCAGATTCGTACAGAAGTTAGTCTTGTACAATCTGACTTCATCTACATACTGTTTATCTGTCACACTATCATCCGACAAATAATTCAAACGATTAACCACTTAGTTGAATGAATAGCCGCTGTCTATGCAGTAACAAGCAAAGTTGCACGCTCTGATCAGATTCACTGTTTCAGTCTCTAGAATCTATTTATGATCTCCGTTCCAATCCAATGAAGATCAAGGTGAAATCTGAATGACCAGCAGGGAAATACCATCTGCTTTTAATAAAGGACACTACATGTCATATTGCTACTTAGAAATAAATTAGAAAATAATATGCATCTATGCTGCTTGATTTAATAAACCAATAAGCCTCCGCTTCACGTTATGCATAACAACACCTCTTAAACATCCTCGAGTGCCTTATTGCTTCTATCAAATGACAACAGCAATGTGCTTCTTCTGGCATGTAATATAGTTTATTAACTTAACTGTAGATTTGTTGATCAGAACAGGTTTAGAGATATGTAGCATTACATCACTTCCTCTCCAATGGATCTTCTTGTCATCAAAAAATGAGTCCTAACAGCTGCTAAAAACATAGGGTTTGGTATCGTTTGGGTTCTTTGTGGTACCAGTGCCAAAGACGGCAACCTTATAAAAACGTCAAAATAATCCATAAGTAATACACATCACTCCAGTCCACATCTTATGAGATGAATAGCTGCGTGCTTTGTAAGAAAAGAATCTACAACTTAACAGATTTAAAAGCGGCACCTAGTGGCAAAGAAAAAAAAATTGCATTTTCTTTCAGACCAATGTGAAAAGACCAACAAGTGGGCGGACATGTTCACGTTAAGATGGAACGGCTAGGGATTCGTTTTAAAAAAGACTAGTTTCAGAATTGACTCTTTGTTTCTTTTAAGAGACAATAAGTTTGTTTACGGTGCACTTTCAGATTTAAAAGTTTGCAGGATGTTTTCATTCACTGAGAGCTGTGTTACAACTGCCCGAAAGGTAGTTTTGAAAAATCCATAATAGAGGAACTTTAATATAAAATAACAAATGCACATGATAGCTTTGACTTGGGCTCATCCAATCTGATTTAGGTTGTTCTTTTATTTTTATTATCATAAATGAAATTTCTTGCACAGATCCGTTTTGGCTTTGTCATTTTTGCCCGCTTCAGTCAGTCTAGAGCTGTTTTTTATTTATTTTTTAAAATAAATTCAGCAGCAGTGTGACCTGAAATGACATTTTCATCTTGCAAGTCATTCCTCACATTCAATTGTTGCTCTCGGTGACAAGCCAATCCTTAAATCTTTTGTACATCATGCTGGCTAGAACAACTGAATTGAATAGACGCTACATTTATCCCACATACAGCAGCCACACACACCTCATAAAGCCCTCAGCAACACACACACACACACAACCCCAGCACCCTCAGCGATACGTGTGTACATCGCTCTTCCTCCTCTCATTTCATCTTTCCGCCGCTCTCCTATGCTCATTCGCTGTAAGCAGGCTGTTTATCTGAAGTTCCCTTCTGAAACACTGCAGCAATTTTGCCTTGATTATTCAGCCTTGTTTGATTGCTTATTCTTTCAGAAAGCATTTTGCTCCTTAGCCTGAGGTGACCCTGAATTAATCATTTATGTGAGTATGGTGATTGTTGTTATCCTGTAATTCTCGTTGCCCTCAATGTTTGGAATAAATATTAATTTTCTAGCTCTATGCTCTAATATCATCTTCATTTGTGTCCCTGTTTGTTATTTATTTTAATTTTTTGTTATTTAATACTTTTATGCGAAACATCTGAGACAGATAAGAAAATCTGATTGGTGGTTGACCATGCAAAATTTGCCACCTTGATGCTTGGTTTTGTTGGATGGTTGTTAAGGAATGGTAGGGTTGCTAGGGTGTTCTGGCCTCACAAACAGTAGCTCATTTTTTTTTACTAGCATCAGGTGACAATACAGAATACACTTGGATGCTAATAGCACATCTCTCTGCTACACAGTTTGAGGAATAATGTTTGCAGCAGTGTTTTTTTTATTTATTTAGATTTTTGTCTTTTTTTTAATCATTTAAATTTTTTAAAATATTTATTTTGCTTTATTTTTATATTTTAGTTAGTAATTGTAATTAGTATTTTTTTTTTGTCATTTACTGTTTTTAGGCATTTATATTTAAAATTAATTATAGCTAAATATAAATATAAAAAATCAATAAGACAATATTTTACTTGAATCACTAAAACAAAAATAAAATTAATTATAGCTAATTATAAATATTACAAAAATCAAAAAGATAGAAAATGTTACTAGAGTTCAAGTACTAAAATCACTAAAACTAAACTAGAATAAGTTGCAGCTAGATTTAGTCATTTTAGTATTTACATATTTTATTAGTATTTATTGATATTTTTTTTTTGTTTTAGTTTTAGTTATTTTAATATTCCAACTTGACGAATTTAGTTTTTAAGCTTTTTGGTTTATTAGATTTTACTTTTTAAATTGTTTATTTTATTTGAGTACTTTTTTATATATATTTTGTATGTATGTATGTATGTATATGTATATATATATATATATATATATATATATATAAAAAAAAACCTTAAGTTTTATTTGTTTAGTTTTTTTTGTAATTTTGTAATTTTAGTTTTTAGTAATTTTAAAAGTAATTTTAGTGCATAAGGTTTTTTCCCCTTAAGTTTTAAGTTATATTTAAGTCCCAAAGTACAGATGTTGTGGACTTACTTGTAAAATCTTTTGTTAAAATGCATAAATGGAAATCACTAATACGTGCATGTATGAGCAATGGTAGTGACGCTTTCATTACCCAGCACCACTAACAAATTAGTGACAGCCGCGAAATCCCCTGAGCAACATAAGAGCAACCTTTGAGCAATAGACTTTCACTGCAGAATCATGAGTCATGACCTTGGAAGGGCAGCCGAGGTGACCATGCATTCTGCTGTTGTGGATTCACAGCGTCATGCTCTGAGACGTGTAAAAGACCCACTCAGGCCTGAGAGCTTCAACTAATCTCTCTCATGGTTCACACACACACGTCCCACTGACCACTGCAACTTTATTCATTTCAGTGCTTCAAATGGGCCGTATTTTACACTTGCAGCGTTTTCTTTTTCCATTTTACCTTCAGAATTAAAGTTGCCTTGTTATATCTGTTTTGATTGGTTACCATCTGTACACTGTACTGTCATTCGCCGTTCACCAAGATGGGTCAAGTTGCTTGCTGTTGATATGCAAATACAAAAAATGCTTTTCTAGCTTAGATTTTTTTTGTCTTGTTTCCAGCCAAAATATCTAGAAATTCTTAAATAAATAAGGTTTTTCTAGACAAGTAAAAATTATTGTCGTTAAATAAAAAAAAAAAAAATAAAAGGTCAAAATTAAATGACTTTTTGCCTTGAACAAAGGAAAATAATATTTTTTGCTTACCCCATTGGCAGATTCGAGCTCCTTTCGAGCAAAAAATTAATAAATTTTTGACTTGTTTTTTCTGAAAAAAGACTATAATTTTTACTTGTCTAGAAAATCCTTCATTATTTAAGAATTTTTAGATATTTTGGCTGAAAACAAGAAAAAATCTAAACTAGAAAAACATTTTGTTTGTGACGTCAATGACCCATTTTGCTTGGTTTTTCATAAACAGTCTGAGAAAAGTGAGCTGCGTTATAAATCTGAGTATGTCTACACCACATATTAAACTCTTTTATTTTTAAAAGAGGGAAAAAAAATAGTTTTTTCCAAGATGTGACCCTTTAAAACACTTCTACTCTCAAGGGTTGTAGCAGATGCTGAGGTTTGAAAAATACTCATGAAATTTACATCAGTATGGAGTTGTATTCATTGCACTAATCCATTAGGCCCCAAAGAATCTTACTGCAGTATTACAGAATATTTAAATGATTGGTGATTGTTTAAGCTTTCATTACAAGCATGGCACGGTTGCAGAGTAATATTGACAGGGTGAATGTTTTTTGCTTTACCAGAATAGCTTCTGATCGCTCAACTCTGTTACACCGGCTTATTTTATGCAATTAAAATGTTAATGCGAGCTTCGCAGAACCGCTGTAGGGTGGAGTGGTATCTCTTATTCCAGCTGACAGTTACTCTGAGTCTGTTGGGCTTCTTTAGTTTGTCGCCTTACATGTCTAAAAATATAACCCAACTGTGAGGGCTTAGACAAACTTATTGCTTCAAACACAGAACCAACAACCTGCTAACGGCACTTGTTGTAGTCATCTCTCCGAGGGTTTGACTGGGATTACAGCCGTGCATTCTGGGACATACAGCATTTTGTATCGAGAGCAACGCTTGTGGCTGTAATTCACTGAGTTTTGGAGCCAATTCTGAGCTAATGGAAAAAGAATCAAGTGTGCTTTCTGTCTGACATGAAGGTCTTCAGGTTGTTCGTTGAAAAACGTGTAAGAAAAAGTATTGTGGGCTCATTTGGGAGCAGCAATTTAGAAATGGGTGCTAGAGATTTAATGGCTCTTAAATGGCCGGAAAGAGCCATTAGAAGATATTTGTAGAGAATGATGGAGGAAATGGGTGTAGAACAAACCCGTGGCACTATTTAACTTCAGTGTGTAGCTCATCCTGCAGCGTTCGTGCTCTAGACATGAATAATTCCTAAGATCATTAGGGGTGTAAACCGTCACGATACAATCTGACATTTATTCCCAGCGATACAGCTTTTGCCCATACCTCAAAACATGCTCTGATGCGACTGCAGTTTCTGTAGATTCAGGGTGTTGTGATCAATATATTGTGATATTATGCACCAATTTTATACAACCAGTCACTTTTTATTAACTCACAAATGCAACCAAAATATAACATGAACATTTAATTGAACTGAAAAAAGTTCTATTTCTCTGTTGGGACGTCCACAACAAAAAGTACAGTTAAATATTTAGAAACAGAATATGAAAATAAACCAAGTCACACTAGATAATCAGTCATCTGATGACAGCGCATTATTGGCTTGTGCAATGAGATAAGCAATGACAGTAATCCAAAAATCTATGATTAAATGGTTAATCATATAATAATAAAATACAATATTCATAATAACACTATTCCTAATATTTTTCCCTGCTTTCAAACATTAAACCATAGAGCTTTTATTTTGGTGGGAAGCTGTAGGGAAACTTTTATTTTCATATGCTCTCCTTTGTTGACCGCAGATTCATGAGCTGTTTTCATTACAAACACACACATATATGTATATGTCTATGTGTGTATGCAAATGCACCTCATTTTATCACACGTATCAAATATAATTTGCAGAGATTGAGTTCATGTGGAGCAGTATTTATTTTAAACCATGACTATAAAAGACATAGATATAAAAAAATGGATGGGTGGATGGATAGATAGATGCATTACATTGATGCATCATGTCATCTGTTGTATCAGTCCATATCAATGTGTGATTAATCGTCATGTTTTGTTAAACCATATAGCAACCACTCACAACACCCTATTTTTCCTTACTATGCAAATGTTCCCTGCAATAATTATATTAATATTTCTACTCTAAATCAACACTGACATAAGCTGGTTTGTTATGACATTTCTTTCACTGAATCTCTCTTTTCTCTTCGTAAACTTCCTTTGATTATATAAGTGTGTGCATTAGGAAGGTCACATTTCCTTGCTAAAAGAATCAAATCTCAGTATTTCACAGCTATCATCTCCCCTCACGCAGACTCCAATTGCAAAGCCATCTTTTTTTTTCATTTCACATTTCATGTTAAAACCTGTAGTGACAAATCCATTTATCATTTTCACTGCTTGGAGATAAAAAATGCTTTTGGGCCAGAAAGTTTTAGTCTCTGTCAGGCAGATGGGCTGAATGATAAAATATCCTAATGGTCACACAGAAACCGGCAGTGCAACGCATTTGCATAATTGAATTTCACGTTAACATCATAATGCACGCGTTTCGAAGCGTGAGTAAGCAATGTCAGAACATGATTATCAAACTCATCGCGATTAGCGTTCTTCATTTGCGGCGAAGTTCATTCAGCATGCGATTCTGGTTGATTCCAGATAAACTACACATACGACATCAGAGCTTCCTCCAAAAGAATGATGGGGGACATTGAATTGCGATTGAAGCGGGAATCCATAGGTCGCAGAAGCGGCATGGAGAGTGATCGCTGCAACTGATGAGAGGGAGAACTCAAGGTTGTTTGTCTTTTGTCAGACAATGTTCTACGGCTCAGCCTTTCATGTGGATATCAAACCGAGTCACATAGCTGCGGGTTCAAGTAGTTTTCCTCTATAGCTAAGGACCCTTGTGCCGCCCCTCGCAATTTTTAAGGCCTACATCATGGATGTGGGGCCAAGAATGTGATTCCCAAGGGAAAATAGAGACTTGGATCAATAATCTTGGAATAACACAGACCCAACATCAGTCAGATATCAATTTTTTTAGCTGGGGAAGCAATTAAAGTCAACATGAGCTACTGCTTTTTCGGTACACATTCCTGCTTTCATAGTGTACAATTTATTGGGTATTCCTGTGGATATATTTGTCCATTTTTGTAATCTATCTAACCAGTGCGAATCATCGGTTTTTAATTGCTGCTTATTTACTTTAACAATACATTTTTAGAAGTTGTAAATAAAACAAAGATTTTATTTTTTACAAGAAGTTCTACTTCAAAATTGCAGATTTATTTCCATGCCTTATGTGCTATTTCATTGCTATTTTTTTATCTTCCAGTGGATAAAATCATGCTTTTTATTTGACTGAATTTCTGAATTATGACATATTACAAAAGTAAAAGAGTTGCAAGCATTATTTCATGTTGACTTGAAAAGTAATGAAAATGCCTCTTTCAAGAAAATTAAGCAATTCGTCTCTACAGAGTCAATCAAGACATCTAAGGGAAGGTTAGGCTTTAGAAAAATCAAAAGATAACTCATGCTGTCTGTTCTACAAGATTAATCTTGTAAATGGTTTCTCAGTTATTAACGGGAACAGCCTTACAACGGTGAACAACGCCGATCCGATCTCTCTTGCAGTACTGTAACTCCCGGGATATCTCGACTGACGGATGAGTGATGAAACAGCTGATTTATTCCCTGAACCCTGTAATACCTTTACACACTGGATGGATGTATCTTGATTTTTTTCCTCTTTCTGAAACACTGTCAGGCCATCCAGCAAGGGATAAATAATATTGAGGGATAGGGCT
The DNA here is from genome assembly GCA_032359235.1 of Enteromius mattozi. Classification (NCBI taxonomy): domain Eukaryota; kingdom Metazoa; phylum Chordata; class Actinopteri; order Cypriniformes; family Cyprinidae; genus Enteromius; species Enteromius mattozi. The sequence goes on from JAUMHE010000059.1 coordinate 15,241,907, forward strand.
GTGTTTGTCTGCTCTGTGAAGGACGAGCAGGGTAATGATGTAAATTGCGTGTACACAGACACACACACACACATGTTTGTTTTTGTGATTTATGGGGACTCTCCATAGGTGTAATGGTGTTTATACTGTACAGACTGTATGTGGTATTGCCCTACACTGACCCTACACCTAAACCTACCCCTTACAGGAAGCTATGTGCATTTTTAGATTTTCAAAAAACTTCATTTTGTATGTTTTTTAAGCCTTTTGAATTACGGGGACACTGAAAATGTACTCATAAATCACCTTCACATTGTAATACCTATGTCATACCCATGTCATTATACAAATTTGTGTCCTCATAAACCACATAAACATGTACGCGCACACACACACACACACACACACACACACAATTAGATGTATTATTTGCACCAAACGACATCTGCCTTACAGTCCTATTGAGTGAGTCAAGGCCGTTTGGAGTAAAGAGAACAGTCTCAGTCTCTCTGAGTGACTAGACTGGCTCTTTTGATATACGGTCAATATGACTGTAAATGAAAGTAGCTACTGTGAAACGACATGAATATTTTAGCTCATCCTTCAGTGACGGAGGTGGCCGTGTTCTCCCACTGCAAGGCAATTCAGGAGCCTTAACATTTGCAGAGAGCAACTGTACACCTATGATTAATTTACCATCTGGGCCAGTTAGGATTTGTATCATCTCTTGCAGGAAAAAGCATTTTGGTTGCATCCCATCATACTCTGGATATAACTTGATATTTAGAACAATAATAATATTTTAGCAAATGTGTGTGTGTATGATGTATATATGTGTACAGGACACTACTATTCAATAATACTATTCAATAACAGTTTAGACAGTAAGAAAGAAGGCTCAACAAGGCTGCATTTCTTTGCTCAAAAATACAGTAAAAACAGTAATATTGTGAAATATTATTACGAATTAATATAGCTGTTTTCTATGTAAATATGTTGTGAAATGTAATTTATTCCTGTGATGTAAATCAAAATTTTCAGCATCATTAGAGTCACATGATCCTTCAGAAATCATTAAATGCTGCTAAAGAAACATTTCTGATTATTAATGTTAAAAACTGTTGCACAGCAAAATTTATTGGAATTCTTTGATGAATATAACCTATAAAAAACACAAATAAAAACAGAATTTATTAAAAAAAAAACAAAAAAAACTTTTCAACTTTAAGAAACAAGTAGATAGAATAGAAAACATAAATCTAGTGTTAGTTTTTAAAGAGAAACTAGAAGTTAGAAAATAAATATGCAATTGTTAGAAGGTCAAGAATGTGAGTGTTTTTTTTTAATTTATATAAATAAAAAGAAGACCGGTTGATAAAATAGAAGTTGAATAGATAGTGCTAGAGTAAAATAAAGATGAAAGACGTGTTTTTAGCCGTTTCTTGAAGATTTTCACCATTTCACCAGGTTGGAACAGTTAAGGAAAAAGTCTGTGCGTGTTGTTAAATGTTAGTAATTTTATAAAAACATTTTAATTTAAAATTTTGTTCCACCACGTAAACTAGTTCAATGGTTTGGTTTATATTAATGTAGAATTAATATGCTCTGAACATGACCAGCTCTGTCAAAACTGTTGTTATAAATGTGTATCGATCAGTTCTGGCTGTTTTTAAGCCTTTCAGTTAATCTGGCTTTTAGTAGCTCTCAAGCATGAGTCATGCTCCATTGTCCAGAGCAAGATGTTCAAACCGTTCAAGCCCACGCCCAGCCGATAACCTCTGCCTGCTTTTTCTTCCCAGAATACATCTGGCAAATAGTTGAAATTAGCCTCACATTCCCCTTTCTCTGTTTTCTCGCCGAACAAAGTGCCGCGTTCTACCATGAGCCGCAGGTGGAGGGTTCACTCCTTTTGTTCTGCTGCGCGCCGTGCCATTCAAACCATCGCTGTGATCTGCATCTCCACAGCCGCTTTGAAAGACTATTTTAAACCCCCTGTCTCCCACCCGCCCCTCCAGACGTGACTCTGACTCTATAACAACGCTGTACATCTTATTGTGTTTCTGCAATTTTCATGATATTGTGCCGTCTGTCTCCAGACAGCCAACCAACCGAGCTTCTTTGGCTAATTCCGTCCCTTGTTTAGTCACATGGATGCATTTTATGTGCCTTCGGTGTGAGATGTTGCTCAGACTATAAATGAAGCCCTTGATGCTTTGTGCTGGGGGCCACGGCTTTCAACATGCCCACAGGCTTCAGTGGATGAGTCAAACTACTCATATAATAATGAATTGTGCATTAGGGGCTTATTGCAAAAAGGGAAAATAGAGGTGAGCTTTAATTTGATAGCTGTTTTGATACTTTTGGTTTACGTGCAGTCATGATGAATGCATTAAGTTATTGGGCCAGTTAATAGAGAGAGCGAGTGCTTGAAGTATGAAGTTATAGCAGCACGTTTTTGTGGGCAAGTGAAGCCATGCAAAATGCAAATTAACAACGTCGTCTCTTTTCCACGGAAACCTCTCTCTTTATAAGTTTGTGTTTATACCGAAGGACTACTTATGCTAAAAGTAGCAGCTTGGGAAATGCAAAACACAGGCTTCGTTACCTTTCCTCTGACAGCAAGCTTTCCATCTCGTTGCGGCACAGTTCAGCAGTCCCTATGGGACATGCACCGTGAATGGATGCTGCACACATATCGGTTCCCTTCATTGGAAAAATCGCTAGAGTAATGTAAACACAGCCTATTAGGTGGTTCTCCAGAGCTGTCAGAGAGTGTACCAGGGGAATTAACTTTTGTATTGTGTGTATATATTGTTTGTGTGTGACTGTTGTATTTTGTTTTTGTACTTTTCTCATGTCAGTCACTGTCTTCTTGGCCACCTTTGTTAACAGATCGCTTGCTAAAGAGAGCCCAATCTTTGATTTATTTGGGAGAATTTGTGTTGGTTAAATGTCCCATAAATAATGATGCATGACAGAACGTTTGACAGCTTAATAATTAATGACTGTAAGCCCAGAAAACACAAGCTTTTTGGGCAATTTTCTGCTTGCTTTGCTCGTTTTTGGACACCACGAGAGTGTTTAGAAAGCTAAACTAAGTGCCTTTCTTCAGGATATTATTAAACGTGGCTTATTAATGAGGCAGTAAGAGCGGCATAAAAATATGACAAGGTATATAACTTTATAATTGTGTTTGTTGCACACTTTACTATGCTTTTTCACTAAGAAAAAAATATATTTTCCTAAATTTTTCCAGAAAAGGTCTCTTTCTGCGCTGATTAAATTCGGACTGATTCATAGCCCCTAGAGTCCCAAGAGGTTTGACATACTCTTTAAAGAAATTAATTTACGTAATTTGGGAATTCATCTCGGGGTCATGCCTCTATTATAACCACCAACTCATTTTCTGCGAATCTATTTATACTAGGATGAATCTCATGAAGCCTGTCTAGAACAAATCCAGGTCATATTTCACCCCGAAATCAGGTTTTTGCTTGGTGAAAATTAAGCCTATTTTAAGACTATAATATTTATTATAATGAGTAAAGGATTTCTACATCGTTGTACTGCTTTTTGTTTAGTTAAATAGTTTGTCATATACTAACAAGTACTATATTACAGGAGTGAGAATCACAGATAATATATTCGGATACATTCTTTTGATTTGGGGGTAAATGTGCTTCTGGTCTTGTTGTCATGTTTTTTTCTTTTGATGTTGATTGCATAAAAGATATGCAATGTGAAGATTCACTAAAAGCTTTCCTCAGAACACATTTTGAGAGATTTCCGTGAGTAGAAACTGAAATATCTCAGAGAACGACACATGACGCAAACCTATTGCATTGCATGTATCTTGCCTCATTTGATTTGGTACTCTTGACAACCGGCTGATCTAGGAAGTGTATGTGTGTGTGTGTGTGTGTGTGTGTTTGTATATGTGTGTAGCTTTCTGCCCCTTCGCTTTTATGAGAATGCAACTCAAACTATCATAAACCCAAGATGTTTCTGTAAGGCCGTGTACTCTACACCGCCTGCCTAGTCTATCCATTATCTATTCCATACAGCTCTGTGAAAGGCAGAGCGCTAGTAAACGGTAAGTTTGTGTTTGTGTTGTGCCAGGTGTGCGATGGGTCCCCGGAGTACCCAGAAGCGGAGGCAGAGGAAGGAGCCGCTCCAGGCATGGAGCTCTTCCAAGTACGCAGACGTTCCAGTCGCAACCTGCAGCTGCCCCCGTTGGTCTTCCGGCAAGCTGAGCAACATGACTGGAACAGCAAAGAGACTGAGACGATCGCCCGTCCAACCACTCTGGCGCTGCGCACCCCCCCGCTCATCGCCATCACATCTGCTGATGCCGGCAGGTGAGCAAAACAGCCTTTTGTGTGGATGCATAAAATATGGACATTATCAGTGCTTGCATCGGTCATTGTGCTGTTTTCAAGATGTCAGGTGGATGCGGATGATGCAATTACTTCTCGATGTGCGTTTAAATATATTTTAATATTTTCTTTCTTTGTCACTCACTGGCAAAGATGAGACATTTTAAGAAAAAAGGATGTAGATACTACCACAGAGGATGACGTACAATAGTTTTGTTGCACATTTGTTGCCTCATAAATAAATATGGAGAATAAAGAAAATAAAGCATTACCTATTAACTTTCTTCAACAGCGCACAAAACGCATGCAAAATTAACTTGTTACTAAATTATAATGAATTTTAATTTGCTTTCTTATAATTCTGTAATTGACTTCCCTAAAGCGATACATACAGCATTATTGTGGCTTTTTATGTTGTAAATATGATCATTTGCAAAAACAGTTAACTCTGTTTTTATCGATTTTTAAAAATCATGTTTTTTCATAGTGCATTCCAATTAATTTCAATTAAACAGCTGTTTTTTTTTTTTTATTAGGTTAAGAAATAACTAAAAAATATAGCTAATACAATAAAACACATGATTTTTGAAAAACAAACAAACAAAAGCAAAACAGAGATATCTGTTTTTGCAATTAAACTCTTCAAATGTAAATAATTTAAGGGCTTTTCCACTATAATTTTCTGTGCCAGGTCAAAAATCTGTCATAACATAAAAATAATTGGTTGTAAATCGCATCATCTATAATGCACCATGTTTATTTTCCAACCCACAAGGTCATTTGTGGAGAAAACACTGTGGGAGTCTTTGTACAAACACTCAGATATTCAGATATACGGCGTTTCATCATCGCCAGTGATAGAAATGTAAGAATGGAGTGGGCATGGCGATAACATTGACTGCTTTGGCTTTGGCATAGATTGGCTTCGCTACTAGCTCCTCAAATCCTGTTTAGAGTGAGAAGTGGGAGGGCTAGATTAGAACACACTTTGACATTTTGTCCAGTGTCACCCTGTCGCTGTTTTTCTGTCACTTATCATCCATGCAGCCTGTTCCTTCTTTGATTGACTCTTTAAAGAGGCACAGCTGAAGGGTATCTCTCCAGGGCCGCAAGCAGATGGATGAAAGAGAATTTGTGGCTTAAGATCAGTTTCTTATAAGGTGTCCACAGCAATATACAATGGCATTTATCTGTGGATTTTCTTGGGTCTAAAATGTTGTAGTCCTCACTTTTAGGCGATACTATTTCACACTTGATTTTCACATTTACTGAAGACAACGTGAGTGCTGCTTGCCTGTGCAGAACTTTGTGGGTGTTGTGGGTGGTTGCTTACAGGCAAAAAAAGCCCACTCCTAATATTCAGGGTGAGGTTGCATTGGTGTTTTTATAGTCTTACTTAAACTGGGATGTAAAGTCTACACTATGGGCTTAGTAGCTGTTTGTAAAAAGTATATAAAAGCCATGCATTTCATTTTTGAAATGTGACAATCAATAATCTGTTAAACATATTATTTAGGAGCTGTATTTTTGCTGACCCAATTGGCTGACCATTGTTCCTGAAAATATTCAGCTGATATGTAGGGTTGCATTTCCTGGCAAGGTTGTTTAGGGTTTAGATGTTGATAAGACTGTGTAGTCTCACATACAGTCCTACTGTACAGAGGTCAATATAGCATTGCCATCATGAATATTTCATCAGCTGTGGTGACTTCATGCAAGTTCTTGCATTTGAAAGATTCTGCATGTTTTTGAGTAGGTTTAACAAACAGCTGACGGTCTACATATAAATACATGCGTGTGTCAAATACAGCTTTATTCTATAACACAGAGAAATCAGTGGCACCCCGCCATTCACAATCAATTTCCTCCTGCAGCTATTCATTGAAAGGCTGCGTCATCTTGGAGCTGCATTTTATTTTTAGGGCCAAACTAGTCAAGCACTGATGTTTTAGTGAGGCAGGATTCAATCAAACCTTATTGACTGGGTACAATCTCCTTCCATTAACGTCTAATAGTTTACAAGGTTAGATGAAAAGATGGAAGTGCTGCTTAGAACCAAGGACAGAATTATTTTTTTTCAAAAAAGGTCTTCTCTTACATTGCCCCACAGAGAAAACACTGTTCATGTTGTTGGGAATGAGAAAGCAATTTCCTGTCAGGTTCTGAATCATAGACATCCAGTTTAAATGTCACAATGATCGCAAGTCATATAAATCATAAGTCATTTGCCCTGTAAAGGGAAATTAATAGAATACCTGACGCACTTTCCTGTGATTGCATTACAGATTTTTTGACCTATACAAAGTCCAGAGGAGATCTGTGCTGCTTTCTAAAGAAGTTTCCTGCATGTATTGTCTGGTTCGGCGGCAAGCATGGTTCATTTATAATTCATTCAGTTTGTGCTACGAACTGTCACTGAATTTGCTCACAATGCTAACGCGTTTTGCAGGCTCTGCTGCTGATTGGGTCGATTTGACGGGCCCCGTTGGCCTCCCTGTTAGTGACTGTTTAAATCAGCTTCAGCACTGATACCGCTGAACTGTGCACTTTTATGTCTAAACTCCATTACATTAACTATTCTAAATACCTGCCATTATGGCTGACCTCATATACATATGCATATACAGTATATACAGCCTTGCATATCCAAAGTCAGAAGAGGTTCATAGTTTCACAGTCATATGAAAATAGGAATTTGTCTCTTTCGGAAGCCATGCTGTGCTGGAGTGGCAATATCAGCAGCCTGAATCAGCCGTGGACCGGAATACAATTTTTATGTGTCTGGTGAGTCATATTCTGCCCCTTGATATGTGAATACATCTGGGATTCGTTTAGAAGTTTGTGCATGCTGGCATGTAATAAATAGATCATGCGTCAGGCTCCATGTAAAGCAGGAAAAAAACCAAACTGATTTTCTCGGTTTTATTCTTTGCATCATGTGACGCGAGCCCAAGCTCTGCATTTGCACGTTCTTCAGTTACACAGATTATTCACATGGTTCTGTTCAGTATTAGGGATGTGCATCAATTGAATGAACAAGATATCAGTCTTATAGGCAGCCATGAATAGTTGTTTAGCTGCCACCTGACCTCACTAACTCGCTAGTTGGTGGATAGATGACTAGTCATTTACCTTGACACATTTGGTCTTAAATGTGACATCCAGAGACACTTCTTTGATAAGTGCAAAGAAGAAGGTCAGTTTACGAATCTTTTGTTTGGTTTATCAGTATCACTGACAACCATTCTCATACCCAGTGGCATCAAATTTAATGTAGCATGTTTTATTCCCTTGAAAGGTTTACTTATCTGACTCACATATGCAGATTCATACCTGCAAAAAATAATTTCCATTTTCTGTCTTCCCAAGCTTCCACAGAGCACAAACCGCAAGCAAACGTTAAACCAATTGCCGCTTTGATTTGCTCTACCAGACCTATATCCATTATTCAGTTCAATCATGGAACTTATCAACTCAGTCAGCCTACAGTAAACTTTAATTTGCATAGGAAAATTTGGTTTGAAGCGCCCACCCACTAAGTTGTTGAAAAATGTTAGTTAATAGCAGCATGAAATAGGTTTCTTTCCTGTTTTGATATATTTTCTGTTAAAATAGTAGGTTGGGATGAGTAAATACGCATTGATTTGTTTTGTTCGTGCTAGTCAGAGACAGGTGATATTCATGGACCTCAAGTTGTTAAGCACCTTTTCAGCCCTGCGCTCGTTGTCTTCTGTCTTCATTTGTATTTCCACAGAAGGTGAGGTAGTTTATGAACCAATTGTTTTAAAATCTTTATGACATCCTCTTTAAACATTGCAATGTACATGGTAACTTACGCTAACTCTGCAATAAGTAGTTGTAATTGGCTAATTACTCTTTAATGTAATGTTAGAGCGACAGCAAAAACGGAAAGACAAAATTCTAAAGATGGTTGCTTGTTTCTACAACGCATAAGGTCTGCAATTAAAGAAAAGTAGACGTTCTCAGTCTAGAAACCATTTTTTGGACAAAAACATTTAATATGCCCATAGTTAAGACGAGTCATGAACATCTTTGGCATGAAATTTTAAATGTGTAGGCTATCAGTATATGTGACCCATGGACCACAAAACCAGTCATAATTAGTCGCCTGGGTATTTGTAGCAAAAGCAACATACAGGTCAAATTATTGATTTTTCTTTATGCCAAAAATCATTATGATCCATGGGGATATTTTGTGAATATCCTAACGTAAATATATCAAAACTTAATTTTGATTAGTAGTTGGTAAGGACTTTTATATTTAGATTTATTTATTTTTCATTTTTTACTCTGATACCATATTTTCAAATAGTTGCATCTCGCCATTAATATATTTGTTCAGCTTTCACATGTACAGTATAAATCTCTATTACAAGAGGCATACAGGGTTTAGTTGGCTTTATATAAGCTAAAATATATTGATTAAAGGGTGTTCCTTGCAATTTTATGCCTAAAATGTTTGTTAAATTAATTTAAAATGGCATCGTCATTGTAGTTGTTGCTTTACATCGACATACTCGTGCATATGTGACATTTTCTGGCTGCCTGTTTTTATACTTTTATTTAATTATAATGTGAGTAGCACGAGTTTTTTTGTTGTTGTTGTTGCTTTAACTCATTTATTGTGGCTCTTCATCGTCTATGATGAAATTGTGACGTGCTGAATATTAGAGGCGTCTCACGCCGAGTCGCTTTTCCTCGGTCATTTTGACAGTTTAAAATAAGGGTCGCTCCTGCTGAACGGGAAAGTGACCGGCAGCATCAGTGTAGAGATGATGCGCGCGCTCTTCCTGATCGTTTGCGGAGGCAGCAGCCGCCAGCCTCACCGTCTCTAGCGCAGAAACTCTGAGAGAGAGAGAGAGCGCGAGCGAGAGGGGGAGACAGCGGGATATTCTCACACACACCGACAGATAGCTTACCTGAAAGCACCGGGGAAAATGGACCGAACCTACGCGGTGGATACGGGTCACCGACCGGGTTTGAAGAAATCACGGATGTCGTGGCCGTCGTCTTTTCAGGGATTTAGACGGTAAGATATATCCTCTTCATCACTGAGGGGTAGATGGGTGTGTGAAGAGGCTTTTGCGAAGTGCACTTTCTTTGTGTAGATCAGTTCATCCCCGGAAGAAATGGCTCTGTTTTTGGCTTAGAATGAACTTTAAAGTCAGTGGAGTTCGTTGAAAGTAATAGTGTCTTAAAGCGCGTGGAGTTTCTTTGTTACGCACGAGACTGCTCGCGCCTGTGATTGTTTTATATGATTGTTTCATTATTGGTTACGTTGTATAATTAGAGTGCAGATTTAATCTCTAATAAAAAACGACAACCATATAGTATTTTTATTTATTTATTTTATTCAATCGTTTTTAAAGTTACTATCTTTCTTTAAGGGGTCTGGCGACGATTTTTTTTTTTATTGCGCAAATATTTGCAAACGTATTTTTTTTTTAGCACAGTTTAGTCCTCCTGGTCTATTTCTTTATTTTATTAGATGGATTATGCTCTATAAAAGTGGAATGCAGTGAAGTGTGAGTGGCAAATAGGGGTTATATGGGGTTTATGTCAGTTTAGTCCGGTTGTATATGGATTATCTGGGTAATTGCTTGGGCGGAACCAGCGCAAATTCACATGTGCTATCAGGTAGAATTAACTAACGCTGGTGGCAAGTGTGTTGCAACCGTTTTGTTTAGCTTATGGATGTTTATTTATTAATCAACTCATATGTGGTTGTTTGAGGTTGACTGACATTGGTTTTCTTTTTCTTTTCAAATTATGCAGATTTTAATCTTTGAGTGTTGATATAACCATATTAATGTTTTTGTTTTTCTGTTATATTAGTTATATTATAGTTTCATTTCTGCTTTTTTTTGTCACAATAACACCTTAAAAGACCATTACACTACAAAAATAAAGAACATAATATGCATAGTGAAAATACAACGAATATTCGTATGCATTATTATAATTTTGGCATTATATTTAAAGTTATTTGGCAGTCTAAATGGTGTCTACGTTCATTAATCTGCACCAAACAATAGTCAACTTTAGATTACACTGATGCCAATCATCATGGACAGTCTCAGAGTTGCCTTGTGAGGCACCATTCTGTTTTGCTGATCGTAAATCATAGTTGTTGTTCCACCTTGAGTTGTCCTCAAGAGGACAAACCTCTCCACTTACAGACATAATTAATGTGCCAAAGTGTCTTTCTCTCGTAAACCTCAAACCACGTCCTCTCATTCTCATGCGTAGATGAAGAAAACTAGCAAGGCAAATGTTAATTGCCTACTTAGCTGCCGTTGAATTTTTTTTTCACTGTTACATGGTATTTCCAACTCAAGAAGGATTTATTTATTTATTTATTTATTTTTTTTACCCCTTTGGAGTTCGTTTCAACATATCTTGATGAACACAGTATGGGGCCATGCAGAGGTCAGTTTTTACTCTTATATACAGAGAACGCTTTGTCCTATGTTATTTCTAGGCGGGCTGCCTTGGGTTCATTCATTGAGTGCAATCCAGAGAGTTCATTGTTGGGCTAATCCAGGGATAGATAGATGGATTCTTCAGACAGTAGAATAAGACACAACTCCCAGGTATTTGACAACTTGACACTGTCTGTATATATTTTGTACTGTTTGGTCAAATTTGTGACCAACCACCAGTGAAATGCCCTTACTGTCTAAGAGTTGGTTATGCTCAGGAGTTAAAAGACCATTACGTTTGCATTAGAAAGTGTACTTAATACCCCAGCCTAATTAAACTTCAACCAACATGGTGCTCGCTTTTCATTGACCTGTTCTGTGCTGGGGTTGTTTGTTGTATTTAGGGGGCTTGTCAGATTCATAAGGTTGAGTTGTCATCCTCATTAGGGTGTATGTCCCTGTGACCAGTATACCCAGCCACACATTACCTTCTAGCTATAAAATGAAACCTCATCAGATATATGAGCATTGTGTAACATCATATGATTCATGAGGGTCAAGGGCATGTCCAATTACATCGTTGTTCCTGTGAATGCTTGTCTCATTTGCAGCAAAGATATGGCGATATGATGTTTCTACCAGAACTCTGGATAATTCAGTGCTGTTTGTCTACTGGAATATCGCTCATAGAAATTCCATCAAGAAGTCTTTGAGATTGTTGACATTTTGTAAGAAGCTGGAGTTGTGTATAACTGTCATTTTATATTTGGTTGGTGCACTTCCCAAAAGTCATATTTGACACTTTTTTCTTTTTCTTCTTCTGCAGTTCATGCTCCCAACATTTTTACTTGCCTCACTTTACAACAAAATTCCGTCTTGAACAGTTTTTATCTTTAGCAATGCATATTTATATATGATAGTAACATTATGTAAATTTAGTATATTATGTAGTTTTAAAAACAAAATTAAATTAAACCTTTTCTTTAACTTTTTGTTCACTAAAACGTGTATATATATGCTGTTTATATTATTATTGTTAATAATCTAACTAGTCTAATAATGCTTTTAAGGACTCACAACTTGCAAATTCAACAAAGCCATTCATTGTAAGGCAACAAGAAGACATGGTCTTAGTGACTAATCAGCATTTTTTGCAAGAACAACATGCAATTCAAAACACTCTTACACTGGCCTCGAGCTAGCAGACCATCTTTATTAAGTTCTGGCTGAAGTTCTAATTTTTGCAGTATTTAATTGTTCTACACTTCTCACTTGAGCAAATTTTAAATGCATGACCCTCGCGATGGAAGGTGGCACATTAGCTATTAAGCCCGTAGGCCTGTCTGTCAGCTTATTGACCAGAGCACAGGGTGATTCTCAAGGGAAATTTGTGTGCTGCAATAGCCTGGTCACTGTAGCTAGCTTCACATCCCTACACGGTTTTTAACCGAGCTTCTCTTTGGATTTATAAGCACTCTTTGGATTGTATGAAGGAGAAGTGAATATTTACAAGCTTTGAGCCAAACTGGGTCAGATTCTGAAGGTGCCGTACAGTTAGTTCTCCGTTGGGAAGGAAACTGATGTGCACAAAGCAGTAAACAGGGAAGATGCAATGGTTGCATCTTGACATGATGGGTGACGATGGCTTTGCTGTCAATAACACTGTCCCTGTACTAGGAAAACAACCCATTTTACCACCTGAGCATCATCTGTACGACTGTGCCTCTGTAATTTTGCAGTATGATGTTGGCTCACACCACAACAGAATAATTTCCTTCTGAGTTTTGTAATATCTGGAGCTGGAGACAACTGATGAATTTTGATAGCATAATAAATCATTGAAGATCTACATCCCAAACTTATAATTTGAGAGCAGGCACGCTTTGGATGAAGGGAAGGACCAGATATTATTGTTATTATATGTCATCATTTTAGGCTAATCATCTTGAGACATTTTGGGCACTTGAATGGTGCTCCTTCACTGAGATCCTTCAAGTCATGTGAAGTTGCTTTAGGGAGCGCTGTCCTCTCGACTCTCTTCACAGACGGCTAATTAGAAACAACAACTGCAAAACATACAGGCCGACTCTGTAGCTTTGTCCTCAGTTGTCATGGCCGGTTTCGCTTTGTAATGAAGAGTCCAGCTGGAGCTGAGAGGAAGAATAATCCATCCTTTCCATTTTTTATGTTTGTCATCCTAGAGTCAAGATGCTATTTCAAAAGTGGGAGTTTCTAGACTCTTCACGCTGCTTGAGTAGTGCTACTACTTTCTGAAGTGCTAATTGAAAGCACCACTGACTGTATCAACAGCAGCGTGCTTGAATAAAACTCGTTCGAGGTGTGTGCGGTTAGGAAGGGTGGTAGACTTAAGCAAGCAAATGTGCTTCCGAACAGTCCTCGGAGACCTGTTTTGTATTCGTCTGAATGTATCCATACTTCCAGACCTTTTGGGAAATCAATACACCGCTGAATGCTTGTCTCAAACCACAAAAAGAAGATGGATGCTGGAAGTATTTTAAATAATTGAGCGCTCTTGTTTTGGCATGCGGCGTATGGTTTTCACTGGATTCTTTTTCCTGGGTTACTTTTGTTTGCCGTGATGGTACTGTCGTAGTCGTGTGGGTTATTATTTTGTCACGTTATTATCTGTTGTCACCTTTTGCACAAAGAGGTCGTGGCTGAAGGTGGTGCTCATAAGATGGATGACTTTGGGTAACACCATCTGTGTGTCTAGTGTACAGGAGCTGAATGGCAGCTAATGCATGCTACACTTCCTAATGCATAGAAAACACATTGTGTGATGTCTGTAATTTGCAGCGATGGAGCGTGAGAAGTGGGGATGGAGGTGTATCTGCTTCTATCCATCAGGGAGTCTATCCATAGATTCTGAATTAATGACATGGAGCATATGAGTGTTCAGAATTAACATGTCTCACCTGCCAATGGTGAATTGAGAAAATATAACGTACTGGGCTTATACTACTTATATTTATAAGGACACATTAAAGTGAGGAAAATTCACAGTAGGGACAGGAAATTTGTAATGTTGCAAAATAATCTGTTTCAAATAAATACTGTTTTGAAAGAAATGCTGACATTTCTCTTCATCACAGGTCCCTGAAAAAAATGCACAGTGGATTTCTTTAAAATATGAAACCGTTTCCTGCATTGATAGCAATAGGAAATGTTCTTGAGCACTAAATCAGCATATTAGAATGATTTCTCATGTGATCATGTGACATTGAAGACTGGAGTGGATGTTAAAAATTCAGCATTTTATATTATATTTAAATCGTAAACAGACCTTTTACAGTTGTAATAACATTTCAACAACATTACTGTTTTTACTGTATTTTTAATCGAATAAGTTTAATTTGTTCTAATAAATTCAGCTTTGAACCATAAATCATTGCATGCCATTACAGTTCCGTTAAAGTAAATAAATTAAATTAAAAGATTTTGACAAAACCATGATTGTTATTTGCCTTGATTTTGTGGTTGCTATTTACAATATGTTACATAATACTACGGGGCCGTTGAATGCATGAATCTGATTGGCTGATGAACGATCTATGGTGTGCAATTATTTTCAAGGAACCGCACAGCGAACGTAGTTCCAGGCAGCTCTTTGACCACATCACAGTTCCATATCACTTCGCCAAATGGTTTCTATTATTTCAAAGGTCTTACAGCCAAAGATATATACAGTATACGTGTATGCTTAGAACAGCAAAAACAATTAGAACTCACAACGACACTGGCCAAACAAATAAATAATAGTAATCCGTATGATAAAAACGACAGCTCATTTCCATGTATTGCCACAAAAATATGTTTTATTATGTACCGCACATACGTTTTATTATGAACCCGCTCTCACTCCCTCAGAAACGCACACACACACATTAACATACATGCTAATGTTGCTAGCTCTGACAACTTTATCCTTAACATCAACTTAAAAACAGCTTGACTTCTCACAAGCGAGGTAACAGCGGTGCTGTTAGTGAAGAAAATTAACTTAAAGTTTCACTGTTTTAGCCAAACACTTTTGAGAGATGCACAGACTCGTAATTCACATCTCTCTCTCTCTCTCTCACACACACACACACACAAACACTCATAACTTAGCTATTAAATGCATTACTGCTATCAACAGGTCAAGCCTCAGACTTTTTGGAATTGACAACAGAGGCTTTGAATGAGATGCAGAAGAAATAATCCTACTCCCAATAGTGTTTTAAGTACAAAAACCGGACAAATACCTTGAAATATATCATCTGATTGATGTCTTGAGGTGTGGCAACCATAGTATAAGTGGAATAATTGACTCTGGGCCGTTGAATTATTAAAAAAATAATGCACACCCGTGTTGTGATCGCATCACCACCTTGGGTGTGCATTATTTTTCTAATAATTCAACAGCCCGGAGTCAATTATTCCTTACGCATTTATTTTGTGTAAGGCAGCTGCATTCTTACAGGCAAGATATTGAAAACAATCTTATGTTTTTGAATGTCATTATACGTAGTTTTTTTTTTGCTTGTGTTTGGTGATGTAACAAAGAAAGTCAAACGTGCATTTGTGGATGAAAAAACTGTTGGTTAAAACTGTTTCTTGTAAGCATATAGACTAATTTAATTGTCTAGGACTGGCCGTTGCATTTATGTGTTTGGTATTGCATTCTGGAAAAATTAAGTGTCCTTCTAGTCTCATCTATTCATAAGACCTACTGTATAAACCTTCACACTTCAAGGCTTTAAAAATGTGTCTTTTTTTTAGAACTTTAAAACAAGGCTTTGTTAAGCCAACACCAAATTTAAAACTCTAAATTTCTTAGTTAAGTTGCAATTCCTAAAAGTATTACTGCTTAATGGACAGTATTGTTTTTTTAGCTGTATGCCAAAGCCAATTTTTTGCCTTATTTGGTGCTTGGCTGTGTTAATTTCTTACCCTCTTGTTCAGCTACGTCAGGTCATCTTGATTTCTCAAATGGTGTCTTTCATTAGTTCCAACTCCCTTTTCTCATTAACACTGATTGCTACATGGCCTGAGGAACAATAGTTTGGTAAATGTGGAGTGAATGAGCGTGTTCATGTGTCTTTGGTGTATTTTTGAGGTGGGTCAGTACAGAGATAATGGGTGCTGAGAGCAGACCTAGAAGAGAATGAGTGAGTGAGTGAGTGAATGAGTGCTCGCTCATGTCACATGGCTGAAACAGCCCTCGCCGCTGTAATGGATTTCACAATAACAGGTTTCTGCTGTCCATCACTGCGCGCAATGTCAGTCAAATCATATTTCTGCATGCAGGGCCGCTAAACAGGAGACTTTGCTTTTTGTACACTACTCGAGACTAAGATTCAGAGGAAAAAAAAACAAGAAGTCTCCAGAAAGGAAATAAAATTATGCGTTTTTGATGTTTATGACATTTTCTTTGTCCTCCATGGTTTTGAAAAAAAAAAACTGGATATAATTTATAAGGGAATTTCTAAAGTGTGATTTTTAAGGCATGGAAAAGTTATTATCAATATTATGTCTTTTTTAGTCCAATAGTTTTTAATTTTAAAGATGCTTCAAAGTCATTTCAAACAGGAAAATAAGAAATAACATGATAAATCTAGTTTAAATTTTTTTTAAAACAAGTGATACATCTGCAAGTGGAAAAACACAAAATATCCTAGATATTGTTTTTCAACATATGTGCCACATCAGATCTGTATGTTTCAGAAGTATAAAAAGCTCATTTTGGACAGGTTTGATTTAAAATATTAAACTTTTGGTGTAGTTTTGAGCAAACTGTTCCTATAAGTAGGCCTATGCTTTTTTCTTCATCTGAGCTTTTCCTCTTAAACCTGTTTAAGATATATATGAGATGTTGTCATGTTTAATTTCCATATATATATATAATTTCCATTTCATTTATTTTTAACTTTACTCTCAAAGTTTATCATAAAACTCTTATTTGTACGCATTTTTGTAACTTCTATTTTTATGCTAGAGCTTGCACATTACCACAAATTTCATGTTCTTCAGTAATAAAGATAACAGGAACATTTGTAATCACCCCCCTCGTGTGTCTGATTAATAGCAATTTTAAGAAAAATTACACTTGTCCATTATCTGTAAGACCAGATTGCAGAGGTTTCCAGAAAAAAAGCCTCATGGAGTGCCATTATTATGCTAACAAATTGTTTCTGTCATTCTGTCTGTAGAAATGCCCCGAAGTCGCTGCGTTCACAACATATCAGGGCTCATTTGTTAAATAAACAAGAAGGCAATTACCACACTTTATTTTAATGACTACTTGTACCCTCTGATCCTCACCACTGAATGTTTTTGTCGTATAAATGATGGTACACAAACCTAAATATCTATTTTTGTCTGGGACCATTAGAAAAGCCTTTCTTTAGCACTAGTCTGAGGGGATTCATTTTATAAATGATGTTTAAGTTGCAATTATCAACAAATGATGTCTGGATGTGCTCATTATAAAAGTGCTGTGGATGCATGGTGAAATAAACAACACTTATATATGTCTTGGAACATAACTGTACTATTTTTACATTAAGTGTATAATTAAGGGAAGGAATTACCAATTACCACCACCAGTAATTTTACTCACCTTTATAATGAAGCTGCACCAGGCAATGCAATGAGAAATTAAGCTTTAGTTACGGTATTCAGTGAAGGTCAGAATAAATGAGGAGAAGTCTAGAAAAGAATATAGACATTTCAATCCGCATGGGATTTGATTTCTCTGCGGACACCAGTGGTAAAATTTAGCTCCATAATTTTTGGGGGGAAAAAACACTGGATTTAAGTACATCAGTGAAAGATGAATTTATCAGCCTCCTCAGGTCCCTCTCCAGCTTTTAAGTAAATTCACGTCCCTAAATGTGACTCATCGCTGTCTTTCACCAAACTTCTAACAAAGAGCCTGAAACCTGACGGCAGAACTCGACTTGACATTTGCTCAACATTTACATTTCCCCCCGCAAAAAATGACTCCTGTACCTCCTAGATATTCACTCATACGCTAACCGGGTTTGTTCAGTTTCACATTAACGGGATTAATTAGAGAGTTGCAGATGCTTAGGAACGTCCCATTGAGCCCTACCTCTGTCTAATTAGTGACTAATATGTATGCTCTTTAGTGAGGAGCTGTTTGCATTCAAATTAGAAACTCCAGGACGTTATTTTAGTAACACTGAGATTATGCTATAGTTTCTATTAATTTATTTATTAAAAATAAATTGCAAATATTTAAAAATCGGTTTTCACAGTTATTGTCCTAATTGCTGCACCAAGTACCTCTACTTTTGTCAGTTTGAGTTAGCTTGTTCACTAAGTGCAAAATGCCTCATTTAGTTAATAAATTTAAAACAACAGCAGATTTCTTGTTCAGCAAATTGCCTTGTGGAAACACAATTTATTTATTTAGCCAGGTATGCATGTGTAAGCCCCTATTAAATCTGTTTAATTTTTTTCCCAAATTTCTTTTTTGTCTGTTTGATTCTGTTTTTTTCCCCCCTATTTTCCTGTTTTAATTTTTCTGGACTTCTGGACACACCTTGTTTTTTACCAAATGTTGTTTTAGCATGTATAATTTGAATAAAATTTTTTTTACATTTATTCTTACAATAGCCATATGAAATTATGTGTTGCATATGTGTTGCGTATTTACATTTTTCTGGTTATCAAATGAAGACAAAAATATGAAAATGAAACATTTATTTTTCTCCCAACAAATGGAATTTTCTTGTTAAATTATAACATGGAAGAAATGTTGTGTGATTATTCCTTAAAAAATGCATTTTTTAATTAATTTTTCAACAACGGTAGTATTAGTAGTCTATGCCATTCATTCACACCGAGACAAGCAGAACATTAATGATTCATATTTAAAATGCTTTTTTGCGGCTTAATATTTACAGAGACTAATCCATATTGCATTTTGATTTTGAAGTGTAATGATGAACTTTCGATTTATTAATCCAAAATGTTTGACAAATTCCATGATATTCCGTGTTAAACTGTAATTCCATTTTTATGACTAGATTCCGTGATTCAGCCATGTTTTCTGCATTGCAGTCCTATAGGACACTTAATATGTTAAGTGAGCTATGTCATCTTTGTGAAGGAAAAGTCATCCTATGAAACTTCTATCCAGGACATAGTTTTACATTTTTGAACATACTGCAGCCCTCAACACTCGACACAAACCTTGAGAATCGTGAAAGTCAACAAAATTTAAATGCTCTCAACACAACAAATAGCTTTTTCATTTTTACAAACAAAACTTATTATGTTGGCTGGCAATTTAAACTTCTTATTATTCTTATGAGACTAAAATTTTCCAAACGCTACTCCTCCCAGGGCTTTAAAGCCACAAACCCCAAACTCGGCAGACACCTGGGCCCTCACGTCTAGTTTGTTGCTATATCTTTTTAGACTGATCGGATGTACATTTTTCTTTTATTAGTAATTTTTAAAAATGAAAAATGTCCCATAGATTTACATTGGATGAGGAAAAAATACTACCAGAGTTAAAATTTTAAGTTAAAGTTTTAGTTATTTTAGTGCATCAAGGGTATGTTTACATGAAAACAATTATACTAAAAACAGAAGAGTTTTTCCTTTAGTTTACAGAACAGAAGACAATGTACAGTATGATCCCAGTTCACATGGATCCATGAAGAAAATGCTGTATTTTGTCTGGGGCAGGTGATGCCAGTTTGTTAAAAAAAACAACAAAAAAAACCCCACTAATGACTAAGCAATGACAACATGTTTTTCTATTTTTTATTTATTTATTTATTTATTTATTTTAGTTTTAGCTAACCCTGACTGTGACTCCATTATATTTATCCGTTGGCTTAACTGTTTTTTGTTTCTGTACTTTAGGTCATGCTCATGACTCTCAGAAAGCCTGTGGAAAACTGACATTTATGGCTATAAGTGCAGGGACTGCTAATGTTATGTTGGAGCCAGTATGTGGCCGGTCCAGCGCTAAAGCTTGTGATTCCACCCTGAGCTCTTGGGAAATGTATTTTTCCAAGTTGTCAACTTAGATTGAGTGCTCTGCCATTCGTGGCTCTCAGCTCATTAAAGATTAAAGCGTCAGGCTGTTTAGTTACATAGAGCGGGACGTGTTCAGCAAGGACGTATTGAAGCAGAACATGCATGTGTGTTTGTCTAGATGACACACATTGATGAGTGGAATGGCAAATAAAGCTTTGCTTAACAGACTGATGAAAATCAATGGCATATATTTTTAACATCTTAATATGTAGATGTACTACTGTACAGGTTGATTTTCATAAAAAAAAAAAAAAAGAGTAAACACGAGGGCTTATAACAAACAAACTGTTTGTATCAATATGATACACATCGCAATACATGTCATGATTCAATACATGCATGACAGAATCATAATTGGATTATGCAAACGGCTTGCATCTTTTTTAATTGAACTGTGCATATCCTCATTGCCCTTGTTCATATAATGTGGAATTAAATTTGCTTGCCTGGTTAAAATGATCATTACTAGAGTTGAGATAATAGATATAAGTTTCACAAGGAAGATTTTGGCATTTTTTTGTAGCTGTACTTTTGAAATAATGTGTGTTTTCATTCGAAATAGTCTTGCTTTTGTCATTTGGCTTGACACAAGAAACAAATGCTTTTGATTAAAGTTTAATTTGCAGTGAACCTAGAATATTCCTTTAAGTGAACTGCAAATTCTCATATTTGCAATCATTTCTGTTGAACGTTTATTGTTCTGCTGAAAGATTGTAATATCTTGTTTTACTGCTTTCCTTTTTATGGTTATTAAACCTGAAAAATGACCTCAGTGCGAATGAAACACTGCTGGCATTGTTCAAACGGTTGCCTTGCAGCTCTAAATGTCGCTGTATGTTCTTCACTGTGTGTGTCTTTTTATGTTTTATGTTTGTTAAGTCTACACATATGGCATTCCTCTAGGATTACGATGTTTTGTCAGTTGATAGCAATATCAAAATACACCAAAGAGTTCTTTTATGTGTTCGTCTTCTGCTCCTCCTTTTCCGTCTGTGTTCAGCTCCCACTGTATGTCGCCTGAAATCACTTAATGCAAGACATTTACTTGCTTGTTTGTGCTCTGATTCTGTCACATAGGCTCACTGCAAATACCTGTTGGTGTGTTTGTGCATGTTTTTTTGGACTTGTTTTATTACTTTTTTTTTTTTTAAAGCAAAAAGGCCACATTTTGGGTCACATCCAGGATTTTGTTGTCCTTCCAGGAACTGGAGTTATAATTTAATCTCTCATCATTATCTTTTTAATGGCTTGGCTGCTCTCTGTAAGTGCTTTTGCTCTTCTTCATAGTAGAGCACATGTTGACTTCCCTCGGTTTAATCAAATCAGAATGACACTGGAGATGACATTAGACTCACTCCAATTAGTTCAGAAACAGGAAGGATTGAAGCTGAGTTACCAACAGGTGCGGGTTTGCTGAATTATAGAAATTGTTGGCAGAATGTTCAACCCATAGAAAAGAAAGTCAGGTCTGCTAAATTTCAATTCTGTCTCCTAGAGAGCGATTTCATTTAAATTAAAAGCAGACTGAAAGGCTAGTAATCTGATTTATGTTCTGGCAGTTTTCTCTAAAACAGCTTTAATCGAATGTGGATTATGAATAGCGATGGGTACCGAAACTCTGTACTCAGGGTCCGAAATTAACACTCGCCACTCGCCAAATGCGAGCAAATTCTGTGTCTGGCGAGTAAAATTTAAAGGGCCA
>JAUMHE010000059.1:15273224-15290241 GCA_032359235.1 Enteromius mattozi
ACACCTTGTCTTTTCACAGAATAAATGCATGAAGTGTGTAAACAGGTGTGTGACCAGGTGTAAACAGCCTCTAAGTGGCAGTTTTTGGAATTTAGACTATACTGGTTGTAATGCAAATGCAAATCTGAATCTCAAAGAAGAACTGGTTCATAAGAGTCACTTGTTTGCGATTCGAACTAAAATGGTTTTAATGTATGTTTTTGGTTCATTAAGAAGAACCAGTTCATAAGAGCCATTTGGTTAAGATTTGAACTACAGTGTTTGTAATGTGTGTTTTTGGTTCACTAAGAAGAATCTGTTCATATCTGTCCATTTGTTTAAGATTTGGACCATACAGGATTTATTTTTGGTTTATTAAGAAGAACCCGTAGTCATTTGTTTACAGTGTAATATAGATCATTTATTAGAATGTGTATCCTCCAAAACAATTTTATTACTGGAACCAGAAACATTAAAGTTCTCACGATTCCCACTCTAGACATCTAGCCTTGTTCGTTTTGTTGAACAATTCTCAGTTTTCTCTTACCTGGACCTCATGAATATTTATTTTCATTGTGTCAGCTCGTATACTAGGCCACTTTAATCTTTCATTCCAGCTGAAGTGTTTGATTTTTCGGAAAGAGGAGCACATGTAGAACCAGAACAAACACAAGGATTAGAGCGATCGTTCACCGTAAAGCCCTCGCATCTCAATGAGGAATTAACCCCCGCTCTCTGCTTGTGACTTCTGCTCAGTGTTGGAGGCGCCATCAATTATGCTATTGGCTAATAGGAGTCCGTTAAGTTTGGCCTTCGGAAAGACTGCTGTACGGCTGAAGCGCTCTGCGTGGGAAACTGGATTAGCCATTAGGCTGCCAGCGCTTCAGATCGTTGCTCTTGTCAGCTGTAGGTGTTGTCAGGGCTCATGGAGATTTATGGGTAATCAGTCATCTTTTTGGTTCGATGAAGAGCAGTGTGTTATTTATAATTGTAAATCTAGGATGTCTTTGGACTGCACTGAGTGAGAACATTAATCGTAGTTGAGGTCTTTTTTTTTGTGCATTATTGTACTACAATATATTTTTTTAATGTTATTATTAAAGTGCCCCTATTATGGGTTATAAAAGGTTCATATTTTGGTTTTGGAAGTCTCAAACAACAGGTTGACATGCATGCAAGGTCAAAAAACACTTTCATTTTTGGTATAATATGCATTTATTTTTACCTTATTTACCCAACGACCAAATGATTGATCTGATTTCATGTAAAGCAGTGGTTGTGATCTTTTTAGCATTTAGCTTTTAGCGTTAAAAAGCGGCACCTAGTGGCAAAGAATGAATTTGAATTTTCATTTAGACCAATGCAAAAATCAATATGCTAATATTTCATGTTGAGGTCAAATCCATAATAGGGGCACTTTAATAATATTATAAGCAATAATATTTGTTTTTTCAAATTTTAGTAATAACAATTATTATTGTTGTTGTTGTTAAGTTTAAATTAAAATGAAAAAATATGATTGATGATGGTGATTATTAAATAAATTAAATTAGATGTTATATATTATATGCAAATTAAAGAAGTATATAAAATATATTATATGTCAATTTTCTTATGTTGTTATTGTTCAATTTATTTTGTTTAACTGTGCAAATTTAATTTAGTGATTTAAGTATCAATAGTTAAAAATTAATTCAGTTTTTTAATTTAATTTATTAAAATGAAACAAGATAATAATAATAATAATAGTTGTAGTTGTTATTAATATTTGTTTTTATTAATAAAGTAATTTAAAATAACACAGTTACAATAGTCTTCTAGCATCATGTGGTGACTTTTGCACATAGAACCAGTCACATTTTGTTCCCCCACACTGTGGTTTGAATGTTTCTGGTATCCAGGCCATTGATGGCAGCTTCAGAGTTCCTCTGAAATAAATATGAAACACCTACTCCTAGATACTCAAGCGCTTGATGGTGAAACATGTCAGAGAGGCACTCGTTTCGAGGGCGCTGTTTGGTAAAAATATGCATCCTCTCTGGTGCTCCTCGTACAGTGTTTTCATGATGATTTAGCCTGCGTTTACTTCCCTTTGAATTATCTCTAAGTTGGGCCAATGTTAGAGAGTCTGAGATGTGTGTTTATTGTTTTCTGGACATTTTCATTCCCCCCAGTG
The DNA here is from genome assembly GCA_032359235.1 of Enteromius mattozi. Classification (NCBI taxonomy): domain Eukaryota; kingdom Metazoa; phylum Chordata; class Actinopteri; order Cypriniformes; family Cyprinidae; genus Enteromius; species Enteromius mattozi. The sequence continues at coordinate 15,275,380 of JAUMHE010000059.1, forward strand.
ATGAGTAGAATTACAGTGTATGTTCTTCTTCACTGGGCCGGGACCTCCTGGACTATCACTGGCCCTAACTGCAAATGTCACGGGACACTGACTGTTAATGAATCACACCAACTCAACACTCTTAAGAACGAGAGAGGCATTTTTAAAATATGCAAACCCATCAGATGCACCATTTCCAGCTCCTTGCAGATCATGCATATGTTAGTGCGTTTCCTTCATTCATACGCCGTTAGTCTCGGCTCATAGCTGTAATGTGCCGTCTGCTTTGTTTTGAGGTGCAACAGTGTTGAAGTCAATTACAGAATAAAATTAAGCACTGTGTAGTCGTAGCATTTCTCCGAGGTGACTCTGTGACCTTTGGAATTCACATGGGCATTTGTTAAATGTCTTTTAAGGTCACAACATTTGATGAATCATGGCTCTAATTTGACAAAGCTGTTGTTTTCATCCTAATCATCATTCTCTTTGCAGCATTTTCATGTTCGTCATTTTTTTGCATTTGAATGGAAAAGCACTTATGGCATTGAGAGCTGTGAAACAGAACATATTTGCACAGGTGAAATGCAACGCCCTCTGTAACGCATGGTTGTGACTTTCATACATATTCACGTTTCAGCAGATTGACTCTCAATGTGAGGCATGGCTTGAACGCAGTAATTCTATGCCTGCATTCGGAATGCTAGCTGATTGATTTTTACGGATTATTTTATTTAAAGTGTTTGGCAGATTTTTTATTTAGCATTTTTCTTTAAAAATTAAACCTAAGCCCTATGAGTTATCAGAACCATCACAATTTACGTTTTAACGTTCTTCAGCCTCATCTAATAAGAAGTTAATAAAATGTTAAATATCGCAGCATTTTTTTTTTTCTGGTTATTTTTTTATTTAATAGTTTAAAATCAAATTTGAATTATAATTTTAAATAACATTTTATTTTACATTTTTATTCTAATTTTGTGTAGAAATGTCTTAACATTTGACAGTTTGAGTCAATAATGAAATGTTAAATATCTCAGTATCAAAATAAATTTTTAGATTTCCAAATTATATTTTTTAATTTGCATTTTGTCTAGAAATGTCTTAATATTCGGCAGTTTGATCAGACAAGAAATCACTTATAAAATGTTAAATACTGCAGCATATTCTGGTTAATTTGTGAAACTGAATAGTTTTGAAATCATTATAATCAGTAATTCTAAATTATGTTAGTATCTTAATTTCTATTTTGCATTTTAATCTAATTTTGTGTAAAAATGTCTTAACATTCGGCATGAAATAAAATGTCAATAATGAAAAAGATTTTTTTTCTGGTTAATTTTTCAAATTGAAAAGGTTGACTTTAGTGCATTGAATTATGGGATTCAGTTCTCCATGCAGTGTACTCTGTTGTGTACTGTACTTCACATTTTGCAAAATGTTGAATGTAATTTGAGTATTCTGTGCATACTGAAGGTTTATAGTATACAGAACATACTAGCCTCTAACATGCTAATGCTGAACATCCAGTATTCAGCAACAGTAGTATAACCTCAGAGCGGGAGAATTCCCAGCATTCACAGCACAGATAAATGAGCGCTGTGTCATGGTGATTGAAATGCACCAGGCTAGAAAATAAACTCCATAGACCTTGAAGATTAAGATGGATGATCACATTCTGCTGCCCGTTGGTTAATAAGATGCTAAAGTTTGCGCTAACTAACTGAAGCTGAGGCATGCATCACGACAAAATAAAATTGCCGATAAATTTTATTTGCGTTACAGGCGAGCACTTTGTATCTTATTACAGACTCCAATCACACGCCCTGCATTTGCGGGCTATGAAAGAGAAAGAAATGCAGAGGTTTTGTGTGAAATTAAATTTGGTGCGGCAAAGGTGATCCTTTTATGTGATGCAAAGCCTTTATCACACAGGCAGGGGAGCTGAGGAAGGACAAAAACGCAAGCTAAATGACAACAGCACTAAGTGCCCTCTTCTCTCCAGCCATCTGTATGTCTCTTGAACTCCTTTTGAGGTCAAACGCTCCAGGGCTTGCGCAACACGCTGCCCCTGTAGGGGAGAGTATCCCAGAATATCAATGCTGCGTTCACATGTCGCGTTTTAGATACGAAGGTCGGCCAAAAAATGTATTGCACATTTGACAAGATCAAAAAACATACTAAAAATAGCAGAAACACAAAGCAAAATAACACAAACTTTAAAATGAAAATGGAAAAAAAACACTTAAGTATTAAAATATTAAAATTATTATTATTATTATTTAGTCTTAATGCTACTAAAATAACACAAATAAGTATATGCAGTTATTTTAATTGAACTGTATGTATAAATTTCAGAAGTAAGTTTAAAAATGCTTTTTTAAAATTCCTGTTTGATTCTTGAGTTGAATTTAATTTCAATTTGAGTTACAAATGGGATGCAGAATTGCATTTTCAATTTAATATTATATTCAATTACAATTCAAATGATTGTAAGTAAGTTTTGAAAAACTTGAAACATGAAATTTAAGTTTCTTTAGACCTTATAGAAATTTGTTTTCATATTTACTTGTATTAGATTACATTTAATATAAAATATTTTATGTGCCAGGTTTAAAGAACACTTTATTACATTGTATTGCATTACATTGTATTTTTGCAGTTCTATGAATTGCTCTTCCTGTCATTCTAATTCAGCTTCCTATCTGTCATTTTTGATTCAATTAAAATTTCAACTCATCCCACACAGGCTGTGTCTGTGGATCACATATCCCCTCTAAGTAGATAAAACTTTTCAATAATTTCTCTGCCTCTGATAAGAACTATGTTCTATATAGAATGAATGTGTGTAGTATGAATGTAATCTGGACGTATACATTCATAATGACCTACCAGCGTCAGCTGTCTGTCCACTGGATGCACACTTCAGAATGGCAATCTGTTTACTCTGCATGCTATTTTAGTAATACTGTGTATTAAGACATACTACTCTGTTCACATACTGTTTTTCGCCCACTGTATAGCTGGGTAGTATGGAATTTCAGATCAAAGGAAAGACTAAAGCCATAAATACAGAGTATGCTGATAAGAAACCACTAACTAATCACCCAGAACATCTTAGCGACTCTATAAAACACTTGGAACCCGTATAGGAATGCTTTGGTAAGCACTCAGAGTGCTTAAGTATTGTGGCATTGTGTTTTGCACGAACAAACACCACAGAAAATCAAAAAATCTAGTATATCCAGTGCATTTTTCATATCTGTTAGTGGCTTTGGAGGCGTTTCAAATCCAAGCACTTACGTTTGACCATAAAATGTTGCCGTGATTCAATAACAGATGGTCAGTATGCATGCTGCCATTTGAAGAGTAAACCTTTAAGTGCCTCCAGCCTCACAGATCTGCATTTTGATCATGTGCTTGTGTATCGCTGAATCATTTAAGACAATCCTGTGGGCCAATTAGTGGTGAATTGAATCAAGGCGAGAGCAGCTTTGAGATCAGGGTGCTTTGAGCAAAATGCAAGAGCCGAGCCGCCTAGGTTGTTTATGCAAATACAGCACCTCAGCCGTCACATGCACTCGAATGTTTGTTGTTGTCGGCATCTTGCATTACGGTGGGCAGACAGGCTGGTTTTCCAGCATACTTGACCACAAGGGTCCAATTTTCCTTATAACTCACTGTGATTGCATGAAAACACAGGCTTTGCAATAAGATAACTCTGAAGCCCCGAGTAACTACAGCTCTGCTGACTGTCGCTGATGAGAAATAGTCAAATAGAAATAGGTCTTGTGTGTTTGAGGCCATTTTTGTCCCCCCTGTTGGTCTGAATGAGTGTTTGTACTACAGAAAGCGATGAAAACAATTATCTTCAGTTTGGTGTGCTTGTGAAGTAAGGGCTTTTCTGAGGCAGTATGATTTTGGTTGTACTGTGGAGCACTGCCGAAATGTGCCCGCAGCATTTCGTCCCCTGCACAGATTGTGTGGGTAGGACAAGCTATATAATTTCTTCATCTGAGTAAGTGCAGTTGCCAACACTCGGTGTTACCTCATAACAAAATCACATCCAAATGCCTGAGCAGGCTTATTGGCATGGATTCCTCTTCTTGTCTGTATGTGCAAACTGGAACCTGGCTTCATTCATTCTGCATGGCTTCTGAAGCGCGTTTAATTTGCAGTGCTTTGGTTCCGTGCCAGTTTCCAGGTTCAGGAGTGACCCTCGTCCTGGATAATGGATTTATGCATCCTGGCAAACAAGTTTATGTTGTAAAATGTTTATTTTTTTAACATTCTGCTTCGGTTGTGTGTCACAAATGTCAATGACTCTTGTCATCCAGTCAGTGCTGTTATTAACTAAAACAAAAACTATTACAAATCTAACTAATTCAAAGCTGAAATAAAAGGAAATGTAGATATTATGTGAAAAACTTATGTGAAAAACATACACGCGCACACACACACACATTTATTTATATAGTGTTTATGTATGTATGTATGTGTGTGTATATACAACAATTATAAATAATTTTGTTATTAATTAATTATAATAATTACGCAGCACATAACAAAGTTACATTTACTTAGAATTAAAATAAAAAATAAATAATAATATTAATGAATACAAAAAATACATCCATAAATAATAATAGGTTTTATTTTTAAATTTTTAGTTTTTACTTTGGCCTTTGTTTTGGTATTTTAGTGATTTACTGTGTGTAAACAATTTTCTCCATACAATTTATTTTTCTAGTTTGATTGAATTACTTTATATGCGTTTTTCCACACTAATTAAATAATTAATTAATTTATAATTCAGGATAAATCATGTATTTACATATACTTTTAATATATTTATAATTCATAAATTTTTTGCAAGAGTGATTACTCTGACTTGTTCAGGCAACCTACTTACCTAATACCTTCAGAAAAATCATTCAGTATAAAAATTATGTAATTACAGTGTAAACTTGTTGTCAGAAAGAATCTTTTTGGTTAGTTGCAGAAAGCAGCATTTCTAAACTGCTTTTCTGCAGACATGGGGATGCTTGGTAGGCAGCTCAATAGTTTTAAAAATGCAGCCCGCTGGTCATTTTTCATAATTGTGGTTATTTTAATTCCAAGAAGCTCCAGAGGAGTTCTAGGACAGGCGGTTTGGAGCCAAATGGGCTTTATATAAATCACGTATGATCGCAGAGTAGCTCTGTTTCAGCTTCCTCAGCAGAGGAGTCCAAAAATGTCTGATACAGATGTCTCAGACCTCTGCAGCCTGTTTAAATACGCTCCAAACGGCAGGATCTTTAGCTTTTACAGGTGTAAGGCACATTTCATTCACAGACGGTGTCGTGAAGCACGTGAAAGTGATTCCAGGACACAAATGAGATCTCACACCAGGGGGAACACTACTTTACTGCAGCTGAGAAAAAGATGTGAGAGAATGAGACATTTCTGCCACAGTCAGCAACACACAGGCCTCGATTCCCTCCCGTCGTCCTCTTCAGCTGGACTGAAGTTGTCAGGAAATAGATTAGTTTGAATCCAGCCTTATTTCAGCCCGGCCAATCACCTAGCACATGTTGCCTTTTCAAATGAAGGTAAACGCTGAGCTTTTGGCATGCTAATCACCTTCAGCTCTGTTTCTGCTTTGCGTTTCGCAATCTGCCAAGATCTCAGTTGTTTGTGTTTTTTTTTATTCCACACTTTTAAGTAGGTCTGTTGCGCATTTTACATTATAATTTACATAAAAAAAACCCCCACATACTTTCTTTAAGAAATTATGGCAGATTTGTAATAACAATAATTACTACTACTACTAATTACTAATAATAACAACAATAGTTTATTAAAACATAATTTTTAAGGCATATCAAAATATTTTTCACTGGTGAAGTTGTGCAGCATTTTGTTTGCTAAAAAATAAAATGAATTATTCACACTTTAATTACTTTTGGTTACATTCTAAAAGATAACTTAAATTGTTCAAGTTTTAAGAATTAAAGGCAGGGATTTCTGAAAGCCAATGTTGATATTTGAAATTACCAAAACAAAAACGTCCCTACCCCAAAAGGGTCTTGCCCCTTTGACAGCACCGCCCCACACATATGTAGCTTAAGCAACCCAGTCAACGAGATCTTTGAAATAAAGCAGTACCACTGTTACACCGTCTATACGGGACGCGAGTTGTGTGACAAAGTACTATAGAAGTCATTATAATCAGTGATGCTAACTTGCATGTGATCCGAGCGGGGAGACAAATCTCAGACAGAAAACTGTTACTGCGTTCTATTTATGATGCGCTTACATGAATTTCAAATGATTTTCAACTTCGCTTTATCCCGTCCAGTGTAACTCACCTATCAAGAAGAACCAAAACAACCTCGGCGTCCGATCGCAGGCCTTCTACTCCTTTAGTTCTCTCCAGCGCTGGAAAGCTGATACGATATACGATTCGTTCCACAGACATTTTACTCTTTTGTTTTTATCTTTCTGTCACTGTGCTCGGCTGTTCACTGTCTCCTCCACATCATGAACAGGCACGCCCATTACTGCTGCTTGGCTACAAGTTTGTTTTGTTTTTAGTTGAAGGTTTAGGTATTATGACACATTTTTTGATTATTAAAAGTTAATTCAAATTGAATTAAAATGGAGAGTGCAAAATGTGATATTTGACTGTCATTGACCAGGTTGTTGAAATGTTTCCAGAAATGTTTTTTTGTGTTTGACTGCAGTACCATAGACCAAAGAACAATTTTGGGTCCCAAAGAACCAGTCGGTGAACAATTAAACAAAACTATTTTTATTTAGTGTAAAGAACATTTTAATGATCTAAAAAAACAACAAACAAAATTCCATTATAAAGATCTTTAGTGAAATGGAAAGATTCTATGGACGTTAAAAGTTCTATATGGAACCATAGATGATACCAATAAAGAACCTTTGTTTTTAGGTGTTTTGAGTGAATGTTCATGGTGTACTGGGAAAGTTTGCATTTGTGAATATGTCCACATACTACACCAAACTCTTCAAAAGATGAAAGAAGAATCCAGTTTTTCATGATATGACCATTTTAAAGCGTGAAATGACAGAAGTGTGAATTGGGACACTTATACTGCGGGCTGAAACGCATCTCCTGGTAACAGACCAGAGAGCCTTTATGTCTCATAGTCTTAGTCAAACTTGCAGCCGAGGGAGGAATAGAAGGCGCTGAAGTGTTTATTATTCGCTAATCATCAGCAGGAGAACTCCATGGCTCCTGACGACTGTGTGTCACAGACCTCTTATTCTGGAGGACAGGAAAAGTGGCTGCTTTGCACTTTATTTCAAGTGGACGTGACCCATGTCCTCGTGTTTCCTGATGCTTTTAAACATTCACTTTATGAAGGCTTTCTCAGAAGGAGCTGGAACTGCAAATACTAATGAAAATAGTAACAGAAGAGGCATATATAATGTTTAAATGATTTCTATTTCAAATAAATACTGTTCTTTTAAACTTTGTTCATCAAGGAATGCTTAAAAATATTATCTGTCAGTTTCCAAAAAAATATGAAGCATCAAAACTGTTTCAACATTGATAATAATAATTCTTGAGCAGCAAATCAGCATATTAGAATGATTTCTGAAGGATCATGCGACACAGACAAATGTAATAATGCTGCATTAATAATTGTGTTGCATCACAGGAATAAAATGCATTCTAAAATTTATTCAAATAAAAAACTTATTTTAAGTTGTAAACATATTTCAAAATATTTCCATTTTCACATTTATTTTTTTTTAAATCAAACAAATGCTGCCTTGATTAACATAAGAGATGACTTTTAAAAATCTTACCAACCCCAAACTTTATTGACCAGGGTTTATTTTTTTGTGGGTTAGGGAACATGTGACATTGCTTTTTAAGCCTGACCTAATATGCATATTTTGACAAATTTATTTGTTTATATGTTTCTTTTGTTGCTGTAATGATTTAAATCAATTAAAATGATCATTATTGCTTCGTTCATAAGCTTTGTTATGTTAAAAGCAGAGCATTGGCCTAAATGGAAATCAAATATAATTAATCAATTCATTGAGTAATGGATTGTTTAAACAGCTGATGGATGCAGCTTTGAGATGCACTGCATAGCCAGCACAAAGATCTATAGGAAAGTGGGGGAATCAAACAGGGAAATGCAAATGAGCTGAAATCAAGTCAGTGCGCTCCCGCAGTGCCGTGCTGAAGCTTTACACCTGCGCTTCTTTCTCAGGTTTCTCACAGGATGCTGTTAATTGTGACGTGCTTCTCAGGAAATGAGTCTTCTGATTTAATAGAACTGACATATGTTATATGATATGACACACTTCGCAAGTGCACCAGAGACGTCAGCGCTTAATATTCAGCTACTTTGATTTACAAAATGTGATTAATGTTTATCATTGTGACTTTAAAGGGGACATGTAAGGAAGTAAAAGAACAAACAAAAAACTTTTTGATAGTAAGAGTTTGATGTGCTATGTAGATTTACTCTTATTAACTATGTTGACTGAGCAGTGTAGTTTGCATGCATTTCATGTACTGTTGATTTATGAATAACTAATAAGCCACACAGAAAGAACAGCTCATCTTTTTTTAAGCAACAGGATTTTAAGTTATTTTAACAGTTATTTTTAATTTTTGCTTTTCAGAAATGCAAAGCATACATTTCTGGATTTAAAAAAGAGAAAAGATGTATGATGTGCCCAGTGCTGTCCATTTCATTATTCTGATTGTGAACAGCCTTAAAGATACAGTATATATACAGTAATAGAATATAGATACATATATTGTGTATATATACACTTATAGATTAAAGGTACAGGATGTATGGGATAGTAAATTTGTATAGTAGCCTTACTGTAAACACACACAAACACACAGATAGATAGCTTAAAGTTAGATTGTATACAGAGCAAGTTTATATATACATCAGCATGAAAAGCAGTATACACACACACTGTATCATCTTACAGGTACAGTAGCAAACATTTGTAATACTAGGAGTTTGATACAGGCTGAAAAATAGCCTTGGAAATCTGCTATATGACTATATAAAATGTTATACTATCATTATAAGTAAACTTCAAGGGAGAAAAGTGTAGAATATGTCTCTTTTGAAGTAAATAGCTGGGAGAGCACAGCGCTACAGACCTTTTACAACCACATTTGCGGCGAGACGTCTTTGTCAGTGTTGAAAACAATAAAAACAAACTCAATGTCTCTAGCTCACGTCTCTGCGGTCTGAACTGCGTAGCCTCTTCTCTTGTGTTTGCCGCTGGGAGAAAAAGCAGCTAATTGAGTCGGAGCTGCAGGAAAAGGTGGACAGTATGTGTATAGAGGGGGTTGTGCACGACGTGGCAGCTTACGCTCGTTTTCTTCCCAGGGGAGAGGTGTGTGAGTGTAGGGCACGCTGAGAGGAAGTGAATGCTTCCAGCTGTAATGCTCTTCACGGCTAAAAAGGCCCGAGGTGCACTTCCTTCAGAGTTGAAGGTCAGACACCACATACTAGTGACCCATGTGACCACATTTACACTGAGAGAGAGAGAGAGAGAGAGAAAGAGACAGATTAAAAGGGAAAACAATGGGAGAGAAATGTGTAGAGTTGTCGATGCTCATTCAGAGGCCTTACTACAGGTAATGTAGAAAATAAATAAGTCTAGACAGAATGTGCAAATAGATTTTTATTCTTGCTTCTAGTTTCCCCGTCATACTGGAAATGGATGTCAGGTTGAATTTTGGGAAATATAGTGTTTTGTGCAGTGTGGCTTTGGTTTTTGCATATTCATACTGCAAAAGAATAGAGTAGCATGATATTATACCTTTCTGAACATAGCTTTGGTCTCCTAGTTGTCACACTATCTGTGTACTGCTGTTCAGATTGTGAGAATGTAACATGATGGCTGGAGTCCACAGAAGCCTGAATGTGGCTGCAAATTCAAACTGACACCGATAATGAGCGGCTCTTTGGCTCGTTTTTAAATGTTTTCGGTATAGTCCCCAGGCCTCGCATTTGGATTTCACTGCCACTCTTGATCAAGGCAAATAGAGGTGCCCCTGATAGTAATTGAATAGTATTATGCTGATGTGCAATAATGACGTTTTTGCCTCTCAGAGCAAAATGTTACCATCCAGCAGAGCAGGAGATTCATTTCTAGAGCTTTAATTCATGTTTTTATGCTTTCACATGAAAACGTCAAGCATGTAGAAGGCATGTTTATGCCATCATGACACACTTTCCGGAGGTATGTCTCATTTACATTTCATGCAATATCCATGAGGTTTATATGTGCCCTACATTTCTGGTCCTGTTGATGTGTGCATGTTTAGAGTGAAATACTAGTATACTGTATGCTGTGTGCTATTTTTTGCAATGATGAAAGTTTCAAACAGCGCTACACTTATGCTACACTTGATGGTGCGTGTATATTTTGGCAAGTGGCATTTCTAATACTCAAATAATGTTGCATTTTTAATCCAGTTTTGTGTAAAAATGAGATGTTGTGTTAAATATTAAAGTTAATATCTCTTGCATTTATTTGTCAAACTGGAAATGAGATATAAATTCAAATTCACTGCATTATGGGCAACTGTGTTTAGTAACATAAATGCAATAGATCACCACAGTATTGTATACGTACTCTTCCTCACAATATCGAGGATGTAAATTAGTTTGCTCAGAAATGGATTCTCTGCAGTGAATGGGTGCCATCAGAAAGAGAGTCCAAACAGCAGATAAAAACATCACAATAATCAACACCACTTCAGGCCATCAGTTAACATCTTGTGAAGCAAAAAGTAGTGTGCTTGTAATCAGCAAATCCATAATTAAGGTGTTTTGACTTCAAACCATTGCTTCTGGCTAAAAATACAAGGCCTCTATCCATAATATTGCTTTCTGCAGCCATATTGTCTAAATCAGGAGAGAAACATGCACAGATCAAGCACTGTCCAAAACAGTTTTAAGCAAATATGTGGAGGATTTGATATGAGAGTACAACAGAAGACAGACTTTTCACTGGAGGAATTGTTATGGGTTTTGGACTTGGTGATGGATTTGTATCTTACAAACCCACAGCTTTTGGCTTCACAGGATATTAGCTGATGGACTGGAGTGGTGCTGATTACTTGTGATGTTTGTATCAACTGTTTGGATGCTCATTCTGATGGCACCCCTTCACTGCATCTTAAATGTTTCAGACTGGATTATGCAGCATCTTGGATGACCTGAGGGGGAGTACATTTTCAGCAAATTTTCATTTTTGGGTGAACTATTCTTCTAATTAAGCCTGATATGCATTTCTGCTGTGGTTGCATAAGTAAACTGCACTGCTTCATGTTCTCGACAGTGGTTTTTGAAGCTCATTGAAGCTCGTTTATGCACATGCAGAAAAAAAACATCTAAATTTGTCACAGAATTAACGGCATGGCCACGACCTACACGTTGTCAAAGGTCTGGAACGTTGGGATGATGAAAGTAGCTAAAGTGTCGACCGTAACTTCTGCAGTGTTTAATGAGCCCCGTGTTCCCATCATAGCTGACATTGCTAAAATCGCAAAAGTGCAAACGCCCCTCAAAATGGAAGCGGAGAAATGCGCGTTTACTTTACTGTGCACATGCAGACTCTTAATGAGGCTGAAGGTAAGACCTGCTGATGTATCCGTGGTGACTATTCCCGTCAGACAGACCCCTGCTCAGGAAGGGTAGATGTTCTCACTCTGGATAGGACACGGGTGTTAATAAGACCACTGCTGTTTCTCACGACTGGTTGCGATCAGATTGTTCGTTCGCTGGTTTCACCCTATGGTGAGCCTTTAGTATAGAGTATAATTAAGAACAGTGGTTTTGACAAGGATCATATTGTTAAAAAGCCAAAATCACTTCTTTTTCATGCAGTTTAAGTCTGCTGTCGATAACATGACATTTAAGTGCTATTATTCACACCACCAGTAGAGTTACTTTAAGTTAAAGGGTGATTCAAGTGTGAGTTTGGTGAGTTGTTAACTAATAATAAATCATGGAAGGCTCTTAAAATGCTAAATACGTTTAATAAATTGCAACGGATGTTTTCAAATGGGCATACTAGTTTTGAATAGCAAAAGAACCAGGCTTATTACATGGCTCAGAAACTTGATTGTAATTGGAAATTGCATTCTGCAGTTAAATATTTAATGTGCTGCTTTCATGTTTCTGACATGACTTCATGTTCTCTCTTTTTTATTTGTCAGGCAAATGCAGGTTAGAATAGATTTTTGGTGCTATCTATGTTAAAATGGTTATCAAATAAAGAATAATGGCCATTGAGGACATTATTATTGCTTTTATGTTGAACATACTCTGCCATTCAAAAATGTATTCTAACAGAAAACAGCTATATTAACATGTAAAATCTTTCATGTTTGTTCTGCATTTTTTATCAAATAAATGCAGAGACTAAACAAGTTCTTTCTAAAACATAAAAAAACATACTGACCTCAGACTTTTGAACAGTGTAAAACTTTCGATTAATGACTAATTTGTCCAAATAACCAAATAATCACAGCGAGAACAAGAAACTGGTTAAAGACGAGAGGAATAAATATATAATTTCAATTCAAATCAATAATTTATGCCTGTTTATTTATTTATGTATTTGTTAAACTGCATTCAGTGCTGATATTCGACTTTAATTTATAGCGTCGCTTAAAAAGGCATTTAAAGTATCGCCACGGGCCCTCCTTTTCAGTCAATGTGATTTGTTTTAAATGCAAATGTGATGACGCATCCGTACCCAGACGCACTCGCAGTGCATGCGCCGTTATGTGTTGATGGCGACTACAAAAGATTCTTCCAGATTTGTCCCTAGTAATTATGAATAATCTGGTGACGCTTTTATGCCTTGTGAGATTCAATCAGTCCGCTCTCAAATAAAAGAGCCAGTGCTTCCACGGGCACAGCAATTTCAAGAATCTGGGACGTGAGTCATGCACATCAATAGCACTTTACAGAAACAGACTGCAGCCACGTTCACTAACGGCAGCTTTATTGATTTACTTTTGCATACGTTCATTAAAATTTATTTTTCCATATTCAAGAAGTACAATAGATATTAATGCAAGAGCACAGAGCAGTCGTCAAGCCTTGTCTGTGAACAAAATCTGAATTTTTGCACATCACTATTGCTCGTACTTCAGGTTACTGATTTGAACAAACCCCTACAAAAGCTGTGCTGGTACTTTTATGCATGATGGGAACCGGCGGTGGATAAAACGATCTACAGACTCAGACCAGATTATCATAGAGACTTACATTTGCATTCACATTTATTAATTTAGCAGATGCTTTTAACCAAAGTGACTTACAAATGAGGAATTCAGCAAGAGCCTTGTTGACTTTTTGATAAAACACCCTAGCAACTACATAGAAACACTGTTTGTTTTGCATGCATAAGCATCTAGTAAAAACTAATATAAATATATTTTATCTGAATATGTTAATTGAAATATTTAAAGGGACTGGTCAGTGTCTAAGAATTTAAAATACTATCGTAAAAAATATGCTTGTGCTGTAAAAATGAACCACGAGCTAGATATTTTTCATGCTGTCACATGCATGGGTTGTGCTGTCTGGGCCAGAATTGCATCAGGTATGAGTAACCTTTTCATAAAGCAATGGCATTGGAGGACAAATCTTGTTTTGTGATGCTAGTCTGTTCTCTGTTGGTCATGAAGGGAACTGCAGTCACACATTTTTGCATTCCTTTGTTTTGTTACAGCAAACACCATTATACATGTGTTTCATTTATATCTGTAAGTCGTTTTTTTTAAGTGTATTTCTATGCAATACACAAAAACAACAGATTTTTCATATCAGTTTAGAATTTGTCTGTTGGATCAGTGTCAGTTGTTAACACAGGATGGCAGCAAAGACCTCATGCTGAAGGCTTTTGTCCGTCTTCTTTTCTTGAAGTGTTGAATTTTTCTGTTCTGTCCATTGGTTTCAAATCCTGAATGCACAGCACCTGTCACTCACATGTGATACGATCAAGTCGCTGTGCGATCAGGCGATATAGTTGTCTTCTGGGATGCATGGGTTGCTATAGTAATGATATAGGCGTCAGCAGACTGCCACAACTGGGTGATGCAAGCTGGCGTTTGGAAATTTATCCTCTGCTTACGTACATGATGGCATGCAGCCATGCTGAACTTAATGAACTCGAGACGCCGTCACCAAGGCTGCGATGTGCCATTTGATATTGTGCTGCCTTCATTACCGGCATAATTAGCTGTGTGATTGACACACACAAATGACTGTCTGTCCTTAATGAACAAAAAACCACTGTCACACAGAAAAAATATATTCAGAATCAAAATTTAAAGCATATATATCTGTCAGTCAATTTATATTGTTAATCGAATTAATTATAGGTTGCTGCGATTAAATAATGGAATTAATTGCACACTAAATATGGCTGTGAAATACCCCCAAAATATAATTGAAAGCTATTATAGTGTTAATTGTTAAGGCTAAAACACCTAACATAAAGAAGATAATTTGAGAAACATTAAAGATTTTTTTTTGGTTCAGTGAAATGCAATGAAAGTCATTAGTGATCAAAACAGCTTACCAACAGTTTTTAAAATACATTGGTTTATGTTGTGCAAAAGATAATAAGTCATTTAGGTTTGAACCAACCATTAATGGTTTGAACTGTTGTGGACCCAGGTTTGATTGACATCAGAGTTCGGTTCTTTTGGATGGTGTGAACGTTGTCTTTCAACCTCAAGCTGTACCCGGGTCTGCTTAAAAAGGGTGGTCTGTAGGGGTGTGCCAAAAAATCGATTCACAGAAAAATCTAGATTCTCATTTGCAACGATTCAGAATCGATCTGAAATGT
>JAUMHE010000059.1:15300357-15319331 GCA_032359235.1 Enteromius mattozi
CCCGGCCCCATCAGAGACCACATCACCCCTCGAGCACCCTTCTCACCTTTTTCACCCCTGACCCATTTTCATGCCTGTATAATAATGTTAGCGTTTTCAACTTTATTATATTTTAATATATGTATTTCTGTGATACAGAATTTCAGCATCATCCTGCAGGCTTCAGTGTCACATAATCCTTCAGAAATCATTTTAATATGCTGATTTGTTGTCCAAAACAAACGTTCAGAATTACAGGATTTATTTGAGATAAAAATCTTGTAATATTTAATGCATCCTTGTGGATTAAAAGTATTAATTTCTTTCAAGAGTGTCATGGAGGTCTGTGGTGGATGGGTAAGCGACATTGCCGTGGCAATGGCCTAAGCATCGTGGCAGTAAGTTTTGCACAGACATTTCCATCAGAAAATAAAATAACCTAGTTAGTTTGAGCACTACTCCCGGTCCGTCAGTTTGTGGTGAAACACGTTGTCCCTGGGTAGGTATAATGTTTGAGTGAGGTCTATTTCAGTTTAGCATGTGTCCCTGTTTGATCTGTTCTCTGATTGCCAATAAATCATGTTGACAGCTTTCCCAGAGATACAGCGATATGGACACTGGCTGTTGCGCCGGCTGAATATTCACTGTACAGTTTGTGTGTATTGGGACTGACAGTGCGATCTGGGATGTTTCTTGTTGCTGCTGTTTCTGGTTACGTTTTATAGAAAATAGGGATAAGAAATAGAGCTGTCCACACTGATTGATCGAGCAGAGAGAGGGAGTCATAACCACAACACTAGTGTGAGTTACTTGATTTCTTTTTGAACACTGACGCTCCAAACTAAGTCTGTGGCTGTGTGTTTATTATCACAAAAAAATAAATAAATCTGGTCTCTGTTAATTATTGAAAAATAAATGTAAAGTAATCAGGGTTTTTCCTCAATCAAAAAAGGTCTTGTTTGGTGGCTGCAGGCATCCATACTCAGTAAACAGTACCCTATCCACATGATCTTTGAGCCCAATATTGACCATAACTAAAAATAAATGCAAAGAAACAGTTTGTGATATTTGCTTATCATAACTAATCTTATTCCTAATCTGTCTAATTTCCTACCATATGTCTAAAAATATTAAAATAAAAGCACAATGGTTTTATACATTTTTATTATGTTGCTGTTTTATTAATTTGCTGTTACAGATTTGTTGCTGTTAATAATAGTAGTATGTGTTAATAATACCATTTGTTGATTATCTAATATTTTGGACTGGAAAAGTCAAATAAACCTCACAGTTTGAATCCAGTGCATGCTGATGTGATTATCACTCACATGTTGTCATGTTGTACTTTAACACGCTATCAGTGTGTTTATAGTGAATTTATTGTTTATTAATAGAAAAACACTGATGAAGTTTAGCATGTTGTGTTGAAATTGATTAACTGGCAACGGATAATCTCAATCAATCATGTATGAATCATAAACACCCTTCTCTGAAACAGTAGCAGATCATTTCCTGATACGGAAAGGGTTCAGAGCTCATGTTTCAGATAACAGATGACTAGTCTGAGCTCGTCTCCTTTGAGCGAGAGCAATAATAAAAAGCGGCGGCTCTCTAATGGGCAAGGGTTCAGTTCATTTAGCCCGAGTTAAGCTGCCGCAAAGGTGCTCGGGGAGCGAGATATAAAGAAAGCACGTAATCTTATCTCTTTCACATGGCCGGGAGAGAGCGTGATGGTCTCCTTTGAGAGCTCACACTCCAACCTGCTTCATTTCAATATGAAAGTGGACAGCTGCATCCAGCGCCGTATCCCAGCTCCCATTGCAGCAGTGGTCTGAATGGATCCTGCCCCTTCAGAACGCATCCCATCATTCATGTCTTCTCGCCTTGATAGTCCGCCTCATTAGCATTCCTCACATCAGTGCCGAGCTCACAACACGCAGCCTTTATTTGCTATTACTTGAGCTCCAATGTGCATCTTGAGATACGTCTCTGCTTGTTATTATTCGGTGGGTTGTATTTATATATTTATTTTTGGCCTCGCTGATGACATCCTTGGCATTTATTTCCCAGGCAACGGTGTTTTCCGCGAACTCCTCGTGCTTGTGCTCTTTAGCCCGAGGTCCTAATAGCGTGGCACGCTCTGTGCACTTTAATGGCCCGGCCACGGCCGACTGGACGAGGGGCTGTAAATGCATTTAGGAATCGATCAGACCATGGTGATGTCATCACTCTCCACAAAAACACAGAACTGGAGCCATGAGGGAAAACTGCCCCACAGCCAGTATTTACTGTCTGCTAAGTATGTGTGCGGCAGTGCCGAGTCCGCCTTGAAAACAGTCATAATAGAAAGGTTTTGTGGTTTGTTTTTTCGTTGCCTCGAGCAGGTTTTTAACCATGAGGTGCACAAGTATTTCCTAGAGATCTGTTTTAGCAACAGAATAGCTGCAAACACAGATCATAATTGCTCATAAATGCTTTTTTTTGTATTATTAATGTTGTAATTATTTAATTGTTATTATCTTAATGTTTTCCTTAATTTCTTATTTTTTATATTTGGGAATGTTTATCATTAACAACATAAACATTTAATCAATTTGTGATTCATACATTGTTTAACTAACCACTCTGACCACTTTGATTCATTGAATCAGCTCATAAGTGTCACTTGTTTGTGAATCAGACTTGACCATGATGAAACTGGCCCTTTTAATGTTTCATTCAAAAACACTCTGAAATTAAATCTGAATTTCCCCCCTAATTTTAAGTACTGTTTATTACAACAGATTTCATTTCGTGAATGTTAATTGTTAACAAAACATTGTGATAGGCAGACATTTTATCAGATATTAATTCAATAACAAACCTGAACGAGTCTTTTTGATTTGATTCATTAAAAGAAACGGTTCAGAAGAATCATTTGTTCTGATTTGTGAATCAGAATTGACTTTTTTTTTTATCAGTCAAAAATACTTGTAAGTTACTGTATCAGTATTATGAATGACTTTGCAATTAACTAAATCAACTCAAACTCAAACAAAAGCAGACTTTGAGAACCAATTTGAAAAAATAAAATTAAATAAATTAACAAATAAGTTATTAATATTAATAGTAAAATAATTTTAACGTTAATAAAGACATTAATGCATGTTCATGTTCATACTGTATATATTTAAATGTATAATTCAAACCTAATTTCTATAATAATTTCTAATTTCGAAGTAAGTAAATCAATTATAAAGACATTTAAACCAGGCGGTCAGTTGTGTTTTACGGGGTTAGTCCGGAAGAGCACATATGCAGTAATTTCATGTTTGTGTCACGTAAACATGCAGCAGAAAAGCTCCGCTTCATTCATGCTAAGCCAAACACCGTGATAAACGGCTTTCACTCAGAAGTAATTGGTTTTAATAGTGGAATAATATCCCCAGCATGTGTTTATCTGCGAGGGCTAGTTACCTAATCAGAGCTGGTAAAACCTGCTGTCATTTAATACCATGAGATGCTTTTCATTACTGATGTTTGCAAGGTCAAGCATCAATATTAATATAGAGCTCGTTCTTACAGTTGAGTGAATTAATACATTTTTTGTATTATTATTTGTATAATTTATCTTTTTTGAGTCAAACTGTTATTGATTGCTTTATCTTGAGAAACAGGAGCAATATCTACAGACCAGGATCAGAACCTCTCAGATGTTTATTGGCTTGTATGATGGTGACGCACTCTTTAGTCTCTTTGTTGTGGTAGTTGCTCGTGTGACCCCTAGGGGGATGCAGTGGATATGGTGTTGGATGCATCGGTCATGACAGTTAGGCTAGGATTGAGCTCAAATCCTCGTTTTGGCTGGTTCATTGCCTTGTTATTTCAAATGAAACCATGTTTTCTATGTAAAGCTGCTGTCTTTAACCTGAAAATGCCGTTTCAAGCAGCACGTCCTAAAATGACAATATGACATGTGCTAAATGTGTTCCCTAATTTCTCCTGCTAGTTCTGTACCTTTAGAGAGCAGAATTATTAGGACATGAAAGTGAATTTGTATGCATCAGCAAAGGTGAAGTCGTGCGTAGGCTGCCTGTCAAGCTAAAGTGCTCCGTTAAAAGCAGATTGGAGCCCTAATTAAAAAAGGAGCCCAAAATAAATGGGACACAAGGAGGGACTGATGATTCTGTATTTATTTTTTTTACTCACTAATGTAAAAAAGACCTCTAAATATCATGCTTGTCATAATGAGACTCACAGTCAGCTGACACTGAGCTCCAAGTGTTTTATGTTACAGGTCAGTCTTTCTGTGTTTCTCCGCCATGGATTGTACGCCCTGTTTGCGCGTCTTTTACGACTAATTGCATGTTAGCTCAGAATGCAAAAGCAAACATTTACCATGAAATGTTACGCAAATACATGAAGCCAGTGACCCCGTGGAGTGCACAAAATAAAGTTTGTCTAGATGTACCCATGTTAAAAAACAACCCTCATTTCATCATATTTTATATTTTTGATTTGATTTAATGATAAATTGCATAAACATGTTTTTGCATTTATGTATATATTTATGCAATAGTTTGTTAATGCAAATGAAATGAAATTTAACTGTGTAAAATGTTTTATCAGTCTTTAAATGCAATTTAAATGCAATATTTTTCTTAAGAATTGAATTGCATTAAAATTGTATTAATTGTCTTTCACACGATACACTGAGCTACTGAAGTTTTAAACCATATAGAAAACTTAATTGATTATTGTCAGTCAGGTTACATCCACTGTCAGTAATTTTTTCCATTATTATATGAGCAAAATAATTTCCATTAAGTCATAGTTTTATTTGACATTTTTTGCTATATAGAAAACAGAATTATTCATTTTTAATTTATTTGTATTGCATTGTGGTAGTATAACGCAACTTCACCATTACACACTAAACAAAAATGTGTCACAGTAGAGTAGTGTGCTGTATTTACTCTGTTACTATGGAGTGAACCATGTGACTGAGTGTTTGTAATCACATATTTGGCACCGATGAGGCATTTTAATATTGAACGTTGCCAAGAGACTGTGTCTTGTTTGCAATTTGACTGACGTAGTGCATGGATATGCTTATCATAAATATCATAAGATAATAAGGTATTGTAGACAAGCAAATACTTGTGCACACATGGCGCAGTCTGTCAACAATCGAAAAAGTGTTAAAGCATGTGACCTTTACAATGCTAGCTCATCTTTGAACTCTGGTTGTGTCTGAAAACTAATTTGCTATCCATCGAGTTACAGCTCTAGTAACAAATGCCACAGGACCAGATTTGGTTGTTTTAAACACGCTTTAACCAGAATCAAGTATTAAAAGATTTATAGCTTCATTTATGAGAACTGGGTGCGAGGTTTACTGTCACTATGTGGCTAGCATGCTAAAATGGATTTCATATTCCACGGCTTAGCTTTGATCCGAGCTGAGAGTGGCATCTGGCCCAACCCGTCTGACACTGCTTTGCTCTGTAAAGTTGTTTTATACACTTAACGGCCTGTTTTCTGACGCAAGCGGAGACCAGCATACACCAAACCTCATTACAAAGCTTGAAATAATAGTCAGGTTGGGCCTGGTGAATATGAAAGTATGCAGTGTTACGTATTAAAAATATGTTTGCAATTAGCTGTGGGCTCATAATGCTTTATGAGACACCTTAGAAAAGGATGGTGAAGTTAAAAGACACCCAGACTGTGTTTCAAGATTTGAGAGCTTGCTGAGATTGTGTATATTTTTTTTAAAAATCATGTTTTTTATTGTTATGATTTATACACACACACTCACAACAAACATATATTTCTCATGGCATTATAATGCTAATATTAATAGTGTTATGTTTTTAGATTAAACAGTTGTATGTAATTGTATATATAATATGTTTTAGAATAGTTTTAGATTTCTGATTACTTATTCACAATATATTAAAATTATTACTAAATACAAAAGTTGCTAATTACTAAAAAGTTACTAAACTAACTAAATACATAAATAACATAGGGTGGGTTGCACCAACAAGGATTAAATTAAGCAAAGTTTAGAGCTAATCAAGGATTTGTTGATCTGGGTTTTAAATCGAGTTGAGTTGCACAACTTAATTTTAAACTGAGATGAACAAATCTGGGATTACAATTCTAACCTGCGATTAAAACCACCATCTTCTATTAATTTTCTTCGCCGTGATGGATTCGTCATGTAATTGAACAGCAACAATGTTTATATTCCTTATCCTCTGTCTCTGACTTAACTTGGTTTTGTCGATAAAGTAAATAAATAAACTTGTACAATGTCCATTGTCTTTACAAACCACTACGTAAAGAGACCGTTGATCAAACAGCTGATCAAGCAAGCAATAAAACTTTGAGGCAGTGCATACGTATTTCATAATCCTGGACATATATTTACTGTATCAATTAATGGAGTATAGCTATTATGACGAAACCGAGATAAAAGTATATAACTGGCATGATTCGCATAGCGACTACCTCTGCTTTTAACAGCGGCACACTGTCTGTTTGATTACGTTTTTTAATATTTTCACTTGCATTTATTTTTATTGAATATATTTTAATGTATAATATAATATGATATAATATAATTATTTATGTAGTATATAAATATGGCTGCTGATGGACTTTATTGGCACTTTCATCCAATCTGAATGCCGGGGCCCATTACGATCTTTCAGGATCTTTTCAGGTATATTATTGCATGCTTAGCATGAAAATCAGATTTTTTTTAATTGACCCTGGCAGAGTATGAAAAGCCTATCAAAGCGCACCAATCCATGTCTGGAAAGTCGTTTCAGCTGGCTCCCACAGCTCTTTGTTTCTGCCGTGCGAGGATGGATTAGTCCACCCTCCCTCTCAGGAGAAGGCCACGCGTAGCACGCCGCAGACGGAGAGAGAGGGGACGTGTGAGGGAATTATTGGGAGCAGCCAGGATGCCTGGACTCAGACTGACGCAGGCAGGACAGCTGATGACGTGGGGAGTGAGAGACTCGGGCTTCTGTGCTCCAAAGCTGCCGCCACGTTCCAGCAGCAGAAGCATCTGCTTCTACTTTCACATCAGCATTTTTAATACCCTCCTTCTCGCGAACACCACAGTGTTCATTAGGAGATGTTTTTCTACCTGCTGGAATTCAGACGTCATCTCTCAGCACTTTGTCAGATGGAGTGTTTGTCTTTCATTCACCCACACACACATTTTAAAGCTGTGGATTGAGAGCTTTAGTTGTTTTGATACGCCACCATGAGCTTTTGGCCTAAAGTGACACAGATGACAACCATAGCTGTCAGTATAGTGCTACTAGTGCTTATTTTGTAATGATTATTATTTTCTTTATATACCACACTCAAACTTTATTTATAATACATTATAATAAAATGTATTATAAATAAATTGTAAACAATTGTATAATAATAAATATACTATATTATATTTGTATTATTTTTTATTATATATATATATTTATATTTACACATATAATAATACATTATAAATGTATATTTTATATACTATAATATATTTAAAATTAGATTTTCCATGAATTTGTTAAAACTATATATTTTTTTTATTTGACAAATAACAAAATAATTAAATTTGGCAAATTTATTTCCATATTTCACCCAAAAATTGTTTTTATTAAATAATGTGATAATTCATTATAAAAATGCACATAAAAAGCAATAATGAAATTCCAGATGTGCTTATCATGAAGGAACAATGACAAATCACCTGCTCTTTAGTACGTATGGTGAGTGATTTGATCAAGCTTTTATCCCTGGGTGCATAACTGCATTTATGATAGATTAGTGACAGTCAGTTTAGTCATTTTAGAAGGTATTTGCACAAGTGTTTTGGCTGTATGTTGCAAGACTTGGTGTTTAAACAAGAAGGAATTCCTTGGAGTGTGAATGCGTGTTTGTTTAAAGTGACAAGTGATGTATGTTCAAGGAAATGCTTTTGGGTTTACTTTTTGGGGTGTGACAGACACTCACGTATGCAAGCATACACACACACACACACACACACACACAGAGCAGCTGTTAGAGATGCACTCATCTCCTCACCTTCATGAGCAGCACTAGCTTGAGTCACTTTCAGTCACTCTGTTACCAAAATGCTTATGAGTTAGAACAGAAACTGTTGCCGTGCAGACCGTTGATATGGTTGTTAGTGGAGTAATATGCGTTTGCTAGGATGTTCTTGGTGACTTCTAATGTGCTGCTAGTAGGTTACTAGGGCTCAAGTTAAAAGACGTCTCTTAAATTTCTAGATATGTCTCTGGTTCCTCTTTGAATGGGAGTCCAGGGTAATTTTTAGCATTTTTTTTTTAATGTTCTTTCAAGCAGCAATCTGATGTGTGATCAGTTCATCTGATTGTACATTGTGCAGCTTGACAAGTTATGGACCAAAGAGTAATGCTTAGATTTATGGTTTTGTTCAAAGAGCTAACACTTAATAACTTAATAATTTTCAATATTGATGATAATCAGGACTCTTTCTTGAGCAGCAAATCAGCATATTAGAATTATTTCTGAAGGATCGTGTTACACTGAAGACTGGAGTAAAACTTAGCTTTGACCCCTGGAATAAATTACATTTATAAATATATTTTAAAATGTACTGTTTTACTGTATTTCTGATCAAATTAAAACAGCCAAATTCATCAAACATTTAAAAACAACATTTAAAGAAATCTTACGGACCCCAAACTTTCAAACAGTAGTGTAGGTCACAACTTTTTTTTGTTATTGAGTTTTGTTTTTATCCAAAATAAAGGCAAGCAGTGGTGACTTCGTGCATGCTGGTGCACGACTGATGAGCGAGGCATTAATTAAAGACGAGGTGAATCCACAGGCTTGACGCTGATGGTGCCATGTGTGTTTAATTGAGAGGACATGCATGACGCACCCACGTCCCTTTTGTTCAGCTTCGCTCATCATGTCAGCGGTGCTCATGTGTAAACACAAGCACGCACTGTAAACCATTATTTACCTTGTTGTCTGTCACTGGAGCGCAAATGGTGCAGGAAGCAGAGTTTGTAGTTCAATGAGACCTAGAAAACACAACTACAGCTCAATGCTGATCCCTCTGTCTTTATCACAGACTCTTGAATGCCTAGGTTTTTTCCTCTTGGCAGCAGATTTTGAATTGTTTGTGTAGCACTTTTGATCCATTTTTATTCTTAGCCTCACATGCTCATTACGCTCAAATCAGTTATTAGGTTGAAAGAGAGAGCAGTTCGCGAAGTGAACTGTGTGCGGAGCAGATTAATTTAGCGTTAAGAATATTAGGTTCGGTAATGATGCGGAATGGGTTAGGGAATATGAGCACAATCCAGACTATTGACGTCAACACAGCGCGAGTCTGGGTCTCATGGCATCTGATGAAGAGGCAGCCGCTTGTTTTCTTTCTTTTGAGAGAGCGAAACTTGTTTTGACATGCTTTTCTTTACTTTGCATATTTAATAATTGCAGATTTGACAAAAGTCGGTTTCATCTTATGACAACGTGAACTCTGAACAATGAAATAGATCCTTATTAGAATATTATTATTATTACTAAAACAAATCTGACATTTACAGAAACATACAAGGCATTCTTGGAAAGCTGTGGAAATCGGAGATCCCTGTGGATGTTTAATTAGATTTGTATCCATATACGCACGTAACTCAAACAAAAGATGCAGGCGATTACCTTGCATTATATAACACAAATCGCGAATGAAGCTTACATAAGAAACGGTGAGTTGAAAGACAAAGAGGCTTTTCATTTCGAGCATTAATTTTTGAGGATTTACTCAGGACCAGCCCCTAGTTTCACCTGGGAAGCTGGATTCCCTCAAACACTCTCTTATATTTAATCTCCATATTTATGATTTATATGTGCATATGCATTGAGAACAGATTGCCGTTGGATTTACTTTGAAACAGTACTCACTTAGAAATTGCCAACACCTTGACTTAAATGTGAAATTTTGAAGTAGAAAGACTGAAAATGTATTTTCTTGTAAAACATACTCCAATCTTGAAAAAAAACAACTACAGTGCACCTACTGTATAATCTGTAGGCTGATGATCTGAAGCAGGAGCTGTAATGGAGGGTGTTTTTGAGTTCAAAAGAGATTTCATCCCTCCGTAAAAGACCTTTTAGAGCTCCGATACATTATTTAAGAGATGCGTCTGCAGTGCTTTCCTTACAGTGTTTCATTCGAGAGGAATCGGACAGACAGTCCCCTAAAAAGACAGCAAAGGTGGAATTGATAGCGTCATCTAATGCTAAGATGCAGTACAAACAGTAATAATATTACATTATTCTAGTATTATATTATCAACAGTTAAAAATGTGATTATGTTTTAAAATGTAATGTATTCCTGTGATGCAAAGCTGAAATTTCAGCATCATTACTCCAGTCTTCAGTGTCACATGGTCCTAATATGCTGATTTGCATCTGAAGAAAACATTTCTTATAATTTTAAGTTGAAAGCAGTTTTGCTGCTTAATATTTTCATGGATGCGTGCTTGACAAAAATGCTTGACTTTAAAAGTGTTTGCTCGTTGTGTAATGCTACAGAAATGTATATAATTATTTTTATATATATATATATATATATATATATATATATATTTACACTTATGCATTGTAAGTTAATTTGTATGGGATTTTGATGGATCTGTCATTGTTTCTGTAATTAATTCATACGAGTGGCTTCACGACAGAGAGTGAGGGATGTGCAAATGAAGTGATCCAGCCCCAGACGCTAATGCTGATACAGTGTGTGTGTGTCGCTAATTACGTGCAAAGACTGCGAGTAACACACTATAAATAGAGCTGTGTGAAGGGCTCTGGAGAGAGACACAGACAGACAGACAGACAAACAGAAATGGCTTATTAGAGAGAGAGAGGATGTGTGTGTTTTTGTCTTGTCACACATTATTGACATTATTGGGTCATCTCTCAGTATTCAGCACTGCTGTGTGTGTGGGAGAATTGAATATTCAGACTTTTTAGTCCACTTCATTAACACATATTTCTTTCTTTTTCTGTTTTAGGTAAGTAACACTGGTGAAGACACATGCTGTCACTGCTGCTTCTGTTTCGACCTGTTTTACACTAGAAATCACTAACAGTGAGTGCGGAGCATTTGATACTGTATGGTGTGATTTGCATTAATAGATTCAATTTATTTTGTCAATGCTTTATACACAGTTTAAACTTGGTTCTTTTTACTGTTATTAATGTTGCAAATCTCTCAAATATTTTATTTCTCTTTGTTTTCATAGTTTTTTGCAGTAAATTCTGTTTAAACCGACTCCATCAACTTTTTGTTTTTAATCTTAATCTCTATAATAAATGTAATTTAGTGCACTCATATAGTTATGTTGATTTGTGTTAGTGTTGATTAGTGTTCATAATAGTTGCTGTTTAGTTCTCAATCTTTTGCAATGTATATTTTTTATTTTTAAAATGTTAGTTGTGTATTATATTAATATATTATATTATTTTATACAGTGCTTCACCATACTTGTGGCGGCAGGTGACGTTACATATTAATTTGCATATCTCTGACGTCATTGCGACAGGTTTGCGTTCAGATGAGTTTGGCACTTCAGATCTGTTTTACTCTATGAACGGTTACATACTGTAATACAACTGAATGCCCAAAAAACTTTTCACATCATATTTTTCTGTTGTCATACATAAAACCGTAAACACGACCCAAGTTTACCAGGAATCACTCGTCAGCGTCTGATAAAATCATTATATCTAACTTACGCTAAAAGGCGACTATATGCGGTGGTTTTGGCTCATTCAACGCACTATTAACAGACAGATTATTTACATATTTAAAAGTGCATATTATTTACATATTTAATATATCTGGGCAGCCCAGGTGAAGTCTATGTGTGGGAAGCACTGTTACATATTTAAATATATATATTTATTTATTTTGTTAATTATCTGGAGGATTTTTATCCTACTGAACATTGAGCAATCCCCCCCAGCCTTTTTTTAATAGTAGTAGTAGTAGAAGCCTTTATTTGTCACATACACTGTTACATATGGTGAGATGTGACCCCTACGACCATACACAAGCATCACATTTGGGGGGGAAGACAGGTCAGTCGAGAAGTAGCATAGAAAATAAGGAAATAAGATATATTAGGAGAAGGAGGGAAAAAAAAAAACCTCCCAGACTGTCCTTCAGGAAGTTCAGATCTGTGTTCTAATGCACAGGTTAATTCTTGATCTGTCTTTTTACCCTTTATACACAATTAAATGTTGATATTTTTTTATTTTTTTGGACTCTGTCTCACAGAGAGAGACATAAACCCCCATTAGCACCAACCTGTGTGCCATATCTGAAATTACTTATGAATGGTAAATACTGTCGGTCACGGTTTGCCTCTTATTTTATTTCTTAGATCAATGTAGCTCAAACTAAATCAAATGCCACAGAATGGGGTTTACCTTAAGGTTGCTGCTAAAATGAGACATATATCGGACATGTTCAACCTCTCCAAATAAATCATGTTCCTGCAAGACAGATTATTGATCTTTAAACATAAAGCCTGAGGCTGCTGTTTCAGAAAAAGGGAGGATAGACCTTATTCAGAGAAGATGCCATATTTAATTTGATCGTAACAAAAATACGGTGATCCCATGTTCTCATCTCATGCTTTTTTTTGTGTGTGAACATTGTATTATTAAATATAATTGTATGTCTTTAGAGGCTTTTTGTTTGTTTTGGTGTGACTGCACTTGAGTAGATTGCTGAAAAGGATTTTTCTTCAGTTTCCTTAGAATTCATTATATGCATTATATTTTGCACTACTTTCAGTAGTATTTTGTTAATGTGACGTCATGAGAATGAGTCATTTCTTGAGTACTGTGGCCTAATTTTATCAGAACCTGTTAATATTAATGAATGTATCCATCAAGCGACTGCGTGTTCTCATATTCCTCTGGCTGTCTGTTCTTTTTGCTAAAACAGTCCCGGTTTCTTCGGTCTTTTTTGGGAATTGTTCTCATCATCATACGGCCTGCAGGATTTCATGGATTTGTGTGTGTGGGAAAGAGGCGTTTTTGTAGAAAATGGCAGGCTGCGTTTTCCCATGAATCTGACCAAACCACAGCAGCCCCACCCACACCAAGTGGTGAAGATGTTCATAAATAAACACAAGTGGGACACCCATGAAAGAATGACTGTGTTCAGCATCTTCCACCTCATAGATCTAGAATAAGCTGAAGAAATGTCAGTGCTGGTTTACAGTAGGGCAAAATCTCCTTTACAAAACAAACAAACAGACATGCCATTAGCTTGATGCCACAGACGCCATAACTCAATGTGAGGGAGATCTACCAATCGGAGAAGTCGCTGAAGTACTGCTACTGTACCAATAAAATGTTATTTTCTTTATACACTACAAAGCAGCAGCATCTGACATGGCAGTAATGTTTGTTTACACACACAGTCTCAAAGGTGGCATACTGTATTTACACAACAATTGCATAATGTAATTAGCCATAAACATGAAGTATATAAATAATACAATTAAAAACAGGAGCAATATTATGACAAAAATCGTTGTCTTTATACTGTTTGTGCAGGGGCATGTTTGAGCCATCATCTTGACTTTGTTGGGCTTTTTTGTTCATTTTGGTGGCATTTTGTGCCTATTCATTTCCAATTTTTCTAGATGTTGTTAAGCATAAGCAAAAATACATTAGTGGTGTTTTCTGGTAAATAAATTAATAAATGCATAGATATTGGCCATAACTACCTTGAGAATTGTTGAATAATAGTGAGAAATATTAGCTGAAAACATACATTTAGCTGCTTTAACTTGGCTTCCCATTATTCTTTTTGGCAGTATGCAATAATTTCAATGCAAAACAAATGTAGCTACATCTTTAGCTTTTAATTTTTAATATTAACAATACAAGAAAGTGTTAATAAGTTCCTCATCTTTGTCAGTAATCAAAAAAGAGAAGGCTTTTTTTCTGAGTGAACGTCTTTGAAAATCTATAGTATAAGGCAGCAATTAAAAAGCATGTTAAACCCCATGCGAGAGTGCATCTAATATCTTTTTTTCCTCCGTTAGTCGTCTTGTGTTTATCACACTAGTCATTTGCGGCGGTGGGGATCTCCAGCACTGAAAGGTATGTTCCTGTTAAGTGCACAGTGGCTTGTAAATGAGCAGGTAGATGCTTTTCTATTTCCTGTGCAGTAAATGATGCAGTTCTGAGATCAGCATGAATGATTGATGATGACAAAGTGCTGCTTTACTGCCGGAGAAACTGCAGGGTTTCTCCACTCCACCTGTTGATCCACCTCTTTAATGGCAGTGCATTGCGGGTTGCTGGTCAGGGCAGAGTTTCACTGTATGCCCAAATCATGAGTAATGCTGTGCTCCCAGCAATGAACCATCTGCTTAAATCTCTAGTACTGTACTAGCACTGATACCAGTCATCATGGCTTCGGCTTTAAGACTAATTTATTTGTTTGCTATTTGATTACAAAAGTGTTCCAACTGTAAGTTACTGATGGGGACGCACCTTGACGCAGAGCAACGTTTTCATCTCACGTAGGTGGCCATCATTTAACTTTTAATATACCTTTTTTTGGTATAGTGGAATAAAATGACAAAGTCAGTGAACCAGTTTTACTTCATTAAAGCCTTGCATTTGCATCATTACCCCAGTCTTCAGTGTCACATGCTGCTGAAGAAACATTTCTGTTTATTATCAATGTTGAAAACAGTTGTGCAGCTTCATATTTTTCTGGAAAGCATTTATTTGAAATGGATATCTTCTGTGTGGTTATAAAGGCCATCACTTTTGATTAGTTTAATGCATCCTTACTGACTAAAGGCGTTCAATCAATCAATCAATCAATATTTAAATCTTACTGACCCCAAACTTTTGAACATTAATGTATATAACTTTTCGTCTGTTGGTTAGCATAGGTTGTCTGACCTAAGTGACATCAACAGAAAACAAACATACTTTTACAGTAAATAATGTCCATTTTGATGAATCTTGTCTTGATTTGTGTTTCTGTGCTGTAGTCTTTCTGTAGTTTCCTCTAGCGTGTGTTTTTGCGCAGGTGTAGGCCTGCAGGTCTCTGTGTAAATGGTGAGTCAGAGAACGTTTTCTTTTGCTTCGCTCTTTCTCATGCAGCTGAGCACCGCTGAACCAGATGTGTCATTAAACGGCTCTCAGCCTGAGAGGAAGTCTCTCTTTTTGTTACTCGAGATAATTGACTGGAGGCTCTTGACACGTGGCACTGAAAGCACACTACCATTTTGCTAAAATAACCCTTGTTTGTCTGTTCATATTAGTTTGTGATTTTCTTCAAACGCTCTCAGATCCGGTACTCAAACATGTGTGTTCTTGTTTAAGAACTTCATGTGAGTGTGGGATTTTTCCCATGCTGGTTTCATCATCTGTGTTCAAATGCCTGAAGGCTTTTTTTTGGTTTTACAAAGACAACTCTGATCATGAGTAGGCCCACACAGAATTTGCACATTTGCATTTGATATCTTCTACATTGATTTTGGAGGATATTTGCAGAAAGGCTCCTTAATAATTCAACAATATAATTATTATTAAATAACATTAGCACAGTGTTAAGTAAAATTAATGCATTATTATTTTTTATTTATATTGTGAATAAATTATTTTTTTCAGGTTTCATTTTAATTTCAGTTAAGCTTCTTTGAAACAAAATGTATTATAAATGTAAATTGAATTATTATTAACTAATTATTGTTAGTGTTGTAATTTTTTTATCTAATATTTGTATTTTATTTTCATTTCGCATTTTTATTTAATCTTTCATCATATATTTGTATTTAAACTTTATTTCAATTATCAGATATGTTTTTTAATAATTTTATTCTAATTTTCATTTTTCATTTTTTTGTTTTATTTAATTTTTTCTTTATTTTAGTTATATAATTAGTTTGAATAGATTTGGGTTTTTATTTAACAATTATAATCCAAACTAAACCCTTTTTAATTTTAAATTCTATTTTTTTTTTTTTAACTTTAATAATTTTAATTTTATTTCCATTATTAATTTTTTTTTTATCATTTTTAAAAGGTTTAGATCACTCTGCTTTAGCAACTTTATTTTTATTTTGCCAATTTTATTATTATATACTATTTACTTTGTTATTATGCTTACTTTAATTCCATAATGTAACATTTCTGTAATATTTCAATAAGAGCAGGTGTGAAGAGTTAATTTTGATTACATGTCAATTTGAAGTAAAGTATGCAGGCTGTGTGGAAATTTATGAACGATGGCTATTAAAATACAGCAGCTCTTTTTGTACATTTCTGTTCAGACCCTAATCGTGAGGTGAAACCCTCTGACAGCCTTGACTTGACATCAGTCGTCTGCCAGCTGCATGTTGCAGGCTGAGCGAGTGAGATTTGCATAGACGTTCTCACTCAGAAAGGCCACCAAAGTGCACAGCTTCTTCCTAAGCAGCAGCGGAGCGGTTCTGGAGGTGAAGGCTAGCGTTATTTGACTTCTTAATTGCTGGAAGGTCTCTCCAAAGTTCACGGCTCCAAACTGCCAGTGCTAGGTGCCAGCAGAAGTGGACTGTCCGCATGCTAATGAGTCACGGTGAAGTGAGCGGAGTGGGTAAATGTCACCCGCTGCGCTGGCACACAGACCTGCACCGTTGACGTCAAGCGGTGCAGCACGTGCCCCTGTGCCGCTTTGAGTTCTCCACACACATTACACATGCCTGTCATGGCCTGCGACTGCATGCAGGAGGTCAAGGTTCCTGTTACTAGGGTACAGTTGCTTTTGTGACGGAGTGCAGAAAGAAGATGTGATCCGATGTCATGAAATTTGAGGACTTATTTTCCATGTACAGCAACTTACACTGTACTACAGCGTGAATGCTGTGCGAGGTGTTCATGTAGTTTTGCATAGTGCTAATTGTTAAAATTACTTAATGATTTTAGGGCTGCTAAAATTACAGGCCATCTTAAGATGTGCTACCTGAGATCCATAATATAAGCTAACAGCTACAGTAAGCAGTAAGCAGGAGTCTTGTTTTCAATGACTAATATTATATTCTAAATCACAAATTTCATTGCCAATAATAAGTTTAAATAAGAAAATATATTTTATAAGAACATTTATATTAAATATATTTATAATTATTTTCCCTTTGTATTAAATGAAAATATGAAATAAATATAGTACCATAAATATAATTTTTTACTTCATTTGCTATCGTTAACATTTTATAACCACATATACACATATTTACATTTTTTCTACTTGCAGTTTTGTTTTTAATTCAGTGTGTTTCTCTTTGTAACTTTGTAAAATTAATTAGCATTTTTATTGGTGATATGCAGCTGTATATTACAAAAACTGATCGATCAGTCTTTCAGTACTGAATGAGTGTTTTGGGTTTTGCTCGAGTGTCTTTGTTTTTGGCCTCTGAATTACTGGTGCGTACTGTCTCTTTAAGACGTCTCTCCAGCTGTGCTTTTCAAGGTGGTCATTTCCTCACAGTGAGAGCCTTTGATGAGAAGCTTTAATTAGAGCAGCGCTGTACATTATAGACACATTAGATGAAACACAAAACAGTCTGAAAATGACAGTCTGTAGCATGCAAATCTCCCTCTGAGATGAAGTAAAGCTGTCTTTCAGTTAGGTCTCTTCCATTGAGAGATTGTTACATTTTGACTGCAGAAGACTTCAGTTTTTGTTTATTTTTTGTCTGCTGTACAATTGGAAGATGCTGCATTAAGTCACTACACATTTGTAAAGTTTAACTAGTTTAACTTTTTCAGTCTTGCATCTAAACATTCATTTGGAAGAAATGAATTTGTTGCAAATCTTTCAAATCTAGATTCTGTCTGTGTAACTCCAGATGAATCATGTACTTGAACAGGCTTTATTCACAGACAGGCCTAGCACCCCAAATCAGCAGGAACTCTTTAGGAACATCCCGTCCAGTTGGACTTGCTTTCTGATTTCTCTTTTGACAGATGGTGTTGGACTTTGCTTGCAGTAATTCACAATGTATCTGTAATTGCTCCATCTGTTGTGAGGCTGGGTAATAAAAGCATTCATCTCTACGGATCATTCATTTCCTCCTGATGCAGAAGCCTTTCCTCCCACATTCCTTATTCCTCTGTCATGCCAAAAGCACTGTAAATACTATATATCAGGGTTTCCCAAATGGGTTTCGGAGTTAAACTTCGGAGAAAACTTAAGAAAGAATGAAATCAAATGTAACATTAAAGCTGCAAGCAGTGATGAAAGGGCCCTCGCACCCAGGCTCACCGCCTCCTGTGGCTTTATGAAGACAGGGAACAGTGAGTAATATAAATTTAAAGAAGCAAATATAGAAATGATATGTAAAAGGTATTTATATGTGTCAAACTACCTGCTGCCAGCTGGTGGCTGGTAAGTCTATAATTGAAAATTGACATGTAGATGTCTTCAGAACATTTATCAAACATATTAAGTTTGGTGCAGTTTGAACATGGTATGTTTTGAGTTATATTAAAGCATGACATATCCTGTTGTCTACAGGTGGTGCTATGATTATAACTGAATATTGGCCTTTAGATGTATTCAGGCCAGGACTCATTCAACATGTGAAGTTTGGGGCAGATCATGACTGAGATACAACAACTTCTATTCCCATGGCAAGACATCGAACGCCGCCACAGACACGCCCTTCAACGAAAACTCAAGATAAATTCGCAATTTACCTTCGGAAAGGTCTTTAGATTAGACTGACCAAATGTTATGTTGACGTCATTAAATATCTAGGAGTAGTTCATTACAGAGTAAAACATATCACTTCCTGTTGCCAACACTTCCTGTTGAGCTGGAAATTAGGTGCTGGGCGTCCGGCCAGAGGAGAACTGGACCCAACTAAGTCTGGTTCTCACAAGGTTTTTTTCCCCATTCTCTCATGGATGGGGT
>JAUMHE010000059.1:15319431-15329739 GCA_032359235.1 Enteromius mattozi
GCTATATAAATAAAAGTGACTTGACTTGTTGAGCAATATGCATTTAAAGAAGCAAATATAGAAATAATATGTAATTTATTTATTCCAACGTGTGTGCCGATTTTCAAGAGTTTTTGAGTTCTTTAAGGCCCCCCCCCTCCCCGATAGTAGATTTAAAAAAATAAATAAATAAAAATAATCCTTAGGAAAACAAGAGGGCCTTCCGAGCACCGCAGGCCCTAAAAAAACTAAACAAATGGGGTATTGCTACAGTATGTCTTATCAAATATTTTTTTTTCTTATACCTTTTACAAAATAATACGATTTTAATTTTTCTACTTCTACATTTTGAGTTAATTTCTGCTTTTTTGTAATTTTTGGTGAAGTTTGCTTCAGCAGTGTAATTTTCTTAATGGAAATTCAGAGCAAAGAGCAGCACTGTTTTCATTTACACACATGCGACTCATAATATAGTGTTTTCAAAGCGTCTTGTGCTGCATGCTCCATCTCTCAAAGTGCTGAGAGTTTAACATGCATTTGGAAACTCGTTATGCACTTTGTATATATAATATGCATGGTCTCCTCATCCCTTTATGTCACATAGAGTCTTGTATTATGTTTGCAGAGGTTTTGGGTATCGCCTCGAATTGCGTCTTACAGTCTGACACGCGTTAACGAGGAGAACGAAACCGAATGCTGTGAGAAGCATGTCAGCGGGAGTTGATG
Organism: Enteromius mattozi; assembly: GCA_032359235.1. Lineage (NCBI taxonomy): Eukaryota > Metazoa > Chordata > Actinopteri > Cypriniformes > Cyprinidae > Enteromius > Enteromius mattozi. Next base: position 15,320,137 of record JAUMHE010000059.1, read on the forward strand.
GCAGGCATATAGCCTTTCCTACTGCTTTTCTAAGAATCCTCCCACTCTTGCACAGTCAGCGCGATGCACTGAATAAAGAGCTCTGTCTGCAGAGATGCAGTAAAGTTTGAAGTAATCCACGCTGGGTGGCATTCAGATGCATGTGCAGGCCAGTGGTCTGTTCGTCATACACTCGAAGCGCCATCGGGTTTGCTCAGCAGGGGTCGGGATGTGACCTTGCACACCGCTGTAGCATATACCTGCCCCGGCTGCGCTTGACATTTCTCGTTTTAACCAGCCGGCATCCCAGAACAGCTAGTGACAACCCCTCGCTGCACTAACACAGCCACACACACACACTCACTCTCTATTGGCCTTTCCAGCCTTTCCTGTTACATAACTCCTGACCACTGCTATATTTGAAAAACATACAAGATCAAGCATCTGATATTTTGTCAACAGGGAGATATGAAGTGAAAATAAGCTGCAGTATATGCACTTATAGCATTCCCAGAATTTATCTGACTCTTTCAGTTTGATTTTTAGAAAAGAATGGGTTTGAATCTATTTAAATTTGACAAATCGTTTTGATTTGTTAAATAGATTTGTTTACATTTGAATCAGTTTGAATTTGATTCAGGAAAAGATTTGGCTCATAGGTGACTCATTCATTTGCGAATGTTTTTTGTGTGTGTGTGGACCAAATGCCCCCACAAGGATAGTAAAACCTGAAATTTTTGACATTGTGGAAACCGTCCTGCGGTCCCCACAAGGGGAAAAAAAAAGAAGGTTGATAAAATGTGTAAAAATGCAACGGAGAAAAGTAGTGAGATTTATAAACTACAGTTATTTGTCTTTACTTACAGTATTGCACATATCACAGTTTCCATGAAAATATTAAGTGCCATTTCTGTTTTCAGTGGTAATAATAATATTTTCTTGAGCAGCAGATCGGAATGATTTCTGAAGGATCGTGTGATACTGAAGACTAGCGTAATAATGCTGAGAATTCAGCTTTGGTCGCATAAATTACATTTTATTAAAATAGGTAAAATATATTCAAATAGAAAATATTTATTTTTAATTGTAATATTATTTCGTAATATTATTGTTATTATTGTATTTTTGATTAAATAAATTCTGCATTGGTGAGCAAGAAAAAAAAAAAATCCCCGACCCCAAACGTTTGAGCATTGTATGAAAGCTGAAGTCCCTCCCTTAGAGACTCACAGAGGAAATGTGAGTAGTTTGGCTGATGGGTGTGTGTGTGTGTGTGCGCTGGTGTGTAGTTGTGTTATCAGGCCGTGTTCCTGAAGGCAAAGGATGGGTGATAGGCAGAGGCCCTACTGAGGGCTGTAGATTGTAGACGTACTACAGCAGCAGATAGAGCCACGAGGGCCTTCAGCAGGAAATATGTTCCTCTTTATCTTCAGTGCTTCCACCCAAGGGGGACTGTTCTCTGGGCCCTGAGGAAGGACAGGAGAGGTGGATAGTGTCTATTACGAGCTTCACCCGAGGTCATAAGCTATTCCCTAAAATGCACATTTTAGCAATTCGTCCAGTATTTCCTGTGCACTTTGACAAATATTTAGCCAAATTAGGCATGCACTGAAATAGAAATTGGGCAAGTCTGATTTATTTTAGCAGATTGCTGTGTTCAGACAACTTACTTCAATTAGCAGATTCCTTTGAGTCAACCAGAAATTGAGTTTCTTTTTAAATATAAAATGTTTCATATAATGGATAATAATAATCTAATCTATGTAATCTTATATAATTAAATACAATGTATAAATGCAAAGGTTTTTTGTTTCTGGGGAATGATAAAATATCTAACAAGTACTACTAATACAGTACTACTACTACTAATAACAACAATAATAATAAAAATCATCTGATTCCGAGTTGCTCCCATTATAAATAGCTTTATTGTAATGCAGCGAACCACTTTTTCTTAAAGCTAATTTGACTTTAGTTTAATGACTTCAAGCTACAGCTTCAGGGTTGCTCACCATAAGCAGGTATGAGTCCTGCAGCTCTGTTTCTGAAGATGAGTTTGCATGAGAGATGAAGGAAAGCTGTGCTGTGTGTTGGTAAGATGCTGCAGAGTGGTTGGGGTCACTGCGGCTCTCCGGCGCTTCTGTGCGGTTTGTGTGTTCACATTGATCTAAAGTGACTGTGGGCATCAGGCTCTCGCTTGACTGCAGAAAACACAAAGTGACATTTACGCCCAGCGCTGAGCTACACTGAGGTTTTAATAAGTAAATACTGAGCCTCTGCTGAGTGTAATATAAGGCCACAGAGCTTATGTAACAAATCTCAGCTGAAGTAAACGTTCATGAAAGAGATGTTGATGACTGAATCTTGTAAAAGCCAACAGTGTTTTTAAAAAATAAATAAATAATAATTTCTAGTGGTGCTTTTAAGGTGTGCATCACTATTATTATTGTTAGAGATGAATAAAAACAAAAAAAGCTAATTTTCAACCATGCAAACTTTGCTTTTCTAGTTATCTTTCTGAATTTTTTCATTTTAATTTTACTTCAATAAATTCAAATTACAACAGCAAATTCTGTGTTTGCTACTTCAGTTCAAATTTAGGAACTGAAATGGCATTTAAAAGGCAAATACTGCCACAATATTATTATTTTAACATCTAGACTATATATATAAACATAACATATTTTTCTTAAATATATTCATACATGTGTTTGTATTTATATAAACAATAAATATACACAGTACACACACATATGTGAATGTTTTGGATGTGATTAATCGCAATTAATCATTTGACAGCACTAGAGACAGCACTAGTAAAAATGTTTTTCTTTGTTGCATCCCAAATTATTATCGCTCAGGTTTCAGGGTTTGTTCTCAATTTTATACTTGTATCCTACACAATTTGTGCTACTGACGCAAACTAATTTTCACATCTTTTATTGATAATATAAAGACAGTGCAGAGAATCATAACATGTGCACTTGATAGTGTCCAGCACTGCGGCTGGTTCCGATATGCATGCATGTTCAAACACTTGAATGAACCAAATAAGACGTCAGTCACACGTGGCTTCTAAAGCATTGTCTTTTAGCAACTATTTTGTAAATTCCTACATCTTCGTCCTGCTATGTCAGAATGATATTTTTGATTTATGACCAGGCATTATGCTGTGTTAGGCCCTGCATAAAAACATCAGTCTGATTTAGAGGTGAAATTGAATTATGTCACAGGAAATTATATGTCAGTGGACATTTTCCCAGTTACTTGAAGGGGAAAATTGAACAGGAAGAAGTGTTGAAAGTATTTAGTAAGGCAACATTTGTAATTTTTTAAGAAAGGCAGTTTTTTCGTTGTCCTAAAATGTCCCTAGTATCTTGAGTGTGCCTTAACACTAATGACACAGTCATAACTTTGTGCTTGTTTTAATGTTGAGAGATTATGGACTTGTTAACTTTGTTTCAGATGTTTCTCCTTAAATAGATACAAATTAATCTAGTGTTCACATATAGTAAGTGCATTGCATAAAGTTTGAATGAGAAGCTCACATTGATGAGAAATATTTGAGATCACACTGATTTCTGAATTTGATATGACAAATATGAGCACAGTAGGATAATTATCAAGATCTCTTCTGAAACCTTTCAGGAGAAACAAGATCTTTTTCTCAGGAGAAAATTTTGAAGCAGGAGACACTTTATTTATTTTCTCTCTGAATGCCATCCATAAGAAAACTCTAAAGATAAAATAGAGACCTCCTTTATTATTTTTCCATTCCATGGGGATTTTCTAATAGAGTTCGCATTGTGATTTCTGACTTTGAAATGGCAAATCTGAGCACAATCTCAGATCTCTTTATAGAAGAAACATGAGATCTTCTTTCTCATGAGAAACTGTAGAAAGAAGGAGACTCTCAATTTGCTCTCTCAATTTCTAGAGATGTGAAAGATATCTTGTGTATGACTTTTATTCCCCGTGGGGAAATAGTGTTTATTATAGAATATCATAGAATCATCATACTGCTGAGAAATATTTGAGACTACACTGAGAAATCCAACACTGATATAGCAGTTTGTGACAAATTTGAGACTTATGAAGTTATCTTTAAAAGAGAAACATGAGATCATTTTCTCAGGAAAAAAAATGAATTAAGGGACTCCCCTTTTGCTCTCTGAATGTCATCTAAGAGATATTCTAGAGATATACAAGACATTTTCTTTATGATTTTTCTTTCCCATGGGGCGTTTCTAATGCGAACATGGTGTTTTGTTCTTGTACCTTATACCCTAAGCAGCCCAGGTTATGTTTGAGCATGTTTGTAGTTCAATATTGTCTCACAGTATATCGTCTTAACTCTTTTCTTTGTTGTCATATCATTGTCATTGGTCCTGACCTTTGAGATATTATCATCTTTAATACCTTGCTGCAGAAACAGGCTCTTCCAGCTGTCAGGCGTGTGCTTTATTTAGCTCTGTGTGTTGTCGGCCGGTCAGAGTTTCCCTTGTGGGGCCCCTTGACGCTCACACACAGACAGCGAGTCACACAGTCTCTCCCAAACACACACACACACACACCCTGTACAGCCCAGAGCCGGCGCTGCAGCAGAGCGAGAGAGAGCAAACGGTCTCAGGAAAAGAACCAGGAACCATTGTATCGGCCAGAGAGGGAAGAGTGTGAGTGAGACGGAGAGAGAGAGAGAGAAAGAGAAACTGTCGGGTAAAGAAGACTAGTGATTGTCAAGAGGTTTAGCATGTGCTGCTTTCACTGCATTAATTGGATTCTTGCAGCACCTTGACCGCTGTCACCGCCTGCCAACTCTGCCTTCATGTGATGACGGCCGGGATCATACGGGAAGACGCAGGAACGCCGACAACCCTGAGGTGACACTCGCTGTGTTTTCTCTTCTCCTGCTCGCTGTGCTCCATCTCATCCCTTAGGCTACTCCACCCATTCCTTCAACAAACACCGCTGAATTAATCAGAGCTGTCTGCACTAAGAGGATCAATAGCTTACGTGGTGCTTGACAGGAGCAGAGTACTTACTCTTTTTTGGGGGGGTGAAAAATTTCCAGGACTTGCTGGATCGGACCTGTCTCTCCATGGCATCTGGGCTGTCTGCACCAGAAAGCGACGGCGTGCACCTTTGGGTTTCCTTGGGGCACCGCCGTGCATCTACAACGTCCAAATGAAGCGCTTTCCCAAAACGGTTATTAATGCCGAGACTTCACAATGAGGATGTACCACAGTGAGTTTCAAATCCCACACAAAAGGCAGCGGAAGGACCCTCGTTCTGCTCTGTGTTTGTTATTTTTGCTCTACTACTACGGAACAACCCCTTAACCCCCTGAGTTTTTCCTAACATGCCATTTTCTTGCCTTAAAATCTGATTTACACACACTGTCTGCATTTATAAATGGGTGAGGTGTCTTCTCGAGACTCTTTTATGGAATAGCACACCAAGAAGATGTACTCTTCTTTGCTCCTAGCGGACTTCTTGTTTCGGAGATGCTTGGAGCAGGTTTCAGTGGAGGCATGTAAGTAGGGTGTATAATGGCTATCCCGAGGCCGGCATAAGAGTTATTTATTCGTGAGAGAGAGGAGCCAACCCGAACCACACCTTTGCTTAAATGAAGACCGGCCGAAATTACACAGGAAGGGAGAAAAAAATGATGCACGTCAACAATTTCCCATTCCGAAGGCATTCCTGGATATGGTGAGTAGTAAAAAAAAAAATGGATTGCAGAAGGAAACGGGATCCAATAAATGGGTCTTGTGTGTTGTTGTGTTCCATGGAATTAGGGTCTCAACTGTTTACACACCAAAGCATTATGGTTCCCACATATTGGTTTGTAGATTTGTCTTAATCTTGAGGTAAATATGAGTGGGTGTCAGCGTAGTAAAAGCAAAGGAGCTGATGGTAAGCCATGCATGAGGTTTAGAAATCAAATGCACTGTTGCCTGTGAAGGCCTGTTCAAACCAAGAACGATAACAGGGTCTTAAAACGCAAATCTTCAATCAAAGCAGAAAGCCATGGCATTAAATGTGGAATGCACTGCAAAAAAAGAAAACTTCTTCAGTGTTGTTTTGTTTTTTCCAAATATCTAACAATCTTAAAATTGAGATCCATTTACTTGAGATGCAAATTAAAAATATAAAGTCTTGAAGTTTTAATACCCAATTAACAGATATCTGTTTTTGTTCTAAGTTGATTTTTGATTTTTGATTATTTCTTTGTTTTAACCATAAACCCTTCATATCATTTTCTCATAAAAACAAGACTTTTTATCTTTATGTAATTTTGCTTCTCAAATAAATGTATCTTGATTTAAGATTCTTTGGGTATTTGGAGTGAGAAATTAAAAAAATACAGAGGGGAAAAAAAATATGTCTGATTAACAACACAAATATTGTCAGCCAATCAGATTTTTTATTTATTTTTTTACTTTAAAGAGCTTGAGCATTTAAAGTTTGAGATGAAACTGCAGCTCGTGCTTGTAACAAAATGTTATTGTACTTTGCTGTGGATGCTCATATAGTTATTGTTACACAGCACAGGTTACTATTAGGCATTTGCTGCGAACATGTCACATGATAATGATGTTTATTTTCGCTCTCCTCAGCTACATGTGCGGCCACAGACATTTTTTTTAGGACTGTAGGCCTCATGGGTTCTCAAAACAGCTTTTGAGGCTGTCAGCACCCAAATATGAACAGCAGGTTATGGTGTCATTACCCTGTTGTGGAAAAGCCGAAAAACAAAACAGCGCCACAATGAATCAGACGTGACAGCGGCGTGCTTTGGGTTTCATGCTTTGCTTCTCTCTAGGGCTCTGCGGCATCTATAATGGCATCGCTCTGACATGCAGCTTTACTATGGTGATAAATGAGGTAACAGGAACGTTAGTGTGGCACATGAACAGGGATTCGGTCCAGGGAGGTCCGTGTTTCTAGTTTCTTGTAGGAGTGTCACACTTTAGTTTCCTTATGTCACAACTTAAACAGAGGCGTCATAAAACAGGCACTGCATAGACTAGCACATGACAAATGACATTAAACAGGCCTTTGGCGCCAGTTTAGTTCATGTACCAACAGTGCTTCCTAAATATTTGGAAGGAAAACAGACTTGCAATTTACATTTTTCTTCGCTACGATCAAATTACAGAGTTGCGAAAGCACCATATGATTTCTTTCCCACCCTACAGCAGGACGGTATTGTTCTGTGAGAACTGAAAGCATACAACCGATGCTTTGTGCATGTGTGGGTGTGTGTGTACGTTTGTAAACTTTTACCTATTTTTTCACTTCCACCTACATTATTTCAGAAGAAATTGATGTGATGGGTGGTAAAACATTCAGCTGGAGTTTCTGCACTCTTCTGGATTCAGAAACTACAGGGTTGAGTTCAGATCAGGAACCTGCTGCCTTTAAGGTTGTGTGTTATAGCCTTAAGACAGAGCTCTCATCTCAGTCATCTTCCCTAAGGCAGCGCCGAACACTTACCATTGACGTTCGATGTGAAAACCAAACATTTCTGTGCAGTGCTGTATTTTCAGCAGATTTGTAATACATCAGCTTCAGTTAATGCATGTGTCGGGTCAAGACATGTCAAAGCTCATTTCCCCGCTGGTAATAGCAACACATCTTCTTATTTTAACCAACTTCATCCTTTTGCATTTACAAACACACATGTTTGTTTTGATTTTTATATTATAGAAATGGACCAATTATGTTGTTTTAAGCAATGAGAAGTAAACACTAACGTACGTCACAAGCAGAACACGCCAAGTTTATGCAAACATGCGTCCCAATTACAGAAACCGAACAAAGACAAGGTTCATTTGCTTCTGTTTGCAAAACAGACAAGTCAGCTTAAACAGGTGTTCGTTAAATCACCACTAGAAGAGAGGTTGTGCTTCCAAAGAAATGCAAACACTTTTTTTAACAATAGTGTCAACAATTATATTATATTATATTATATTATATATTAAATATATTTATGGCTGTCAGTTTAACGCATTAATGAATGAATGAAGCATTTATATAATTTATATAACTAGTTCTAAAAAAATCTACGCGATTTAAAAAAAAAAATAAAATTTTACGCAGTTAACACACTGGCCCTGCCCCCAAGACCTGTACATAATCTTATATTTCATACAGTTCACTGTTGATAAATATGATGCAGGGCAACAACTCCATGAATGCAGTTATGCCCGAGGTACATAATCAACATACTGTATGAGTTTTTGTCTCATATTTATATCATATCACGTGAATATCACGAGTTTAAAAGTGATTTGTATATACAACACTTGTTCAAAGAATATTACCTATAAAGCCACAGCAGAATTGTAGCGTGTTTCTGAGCAGCGCAGCGGTGTTTAGTTTCTGAATAAACCCGTGTTTTGAACGAATTGTGTGAATCAATGATTCAAAGGCCCATTCATAAAGAGAGCTGTTTACAGGATTCCTGAATGAATCAGCTGTTTGAAGGAATCAAATGAATGACACATAAAGACATTTAGCCCCACCTGCTGGCAGATTTAGTTTCTTATTTATAGTGTTATTTCATAAAAAAAAGGGGGTGGGGGGGGGACTTTAAAGGGATAGTTCATCCAAAAAAAAAGTTGTCATCATTTACTCAAGCTTGAATGTTAGCATCCTGGGGTCAGATTGAGGAGGCAGAGGTCATTATTTAATATGGCTCACAGTGCAGACATGAGCTAAATCAGAAGAACTTAGCAAATCCTGCATGCACTACATCTCAATACATAACTAAATGCTTATTTTAGCTAGGCTTTGGGAGTGTTTTGGTTACCAATGACTTCCATTGCATAAATAAAAAGTAAAACTATATTTTAAATTATCATCTTTTATGTTCCATAATTTATGTTAGGCCATTGTAGCCTAAACATTTATGTGTAGTAAATTTTATGTTGAATAAAATATATATATATATATATATATATTTCTAAGGCTACAATTTGTAATTTCTACTTTAATACTTTCCCGTTTAACATAAAAAATATCTTTAAATAATCTTTTGGGGATATTTTCTCAGCCAAATTAATTAAAAAAATGATTAATTAATCAACATATTATGTAATTAATTAATTATCAAAATAATATGAATATTATATGCATCAAGTCTGAAATTTTAATGGAATACCTGTGAGAACAGCAAACATCTGCAGACAATAAAGGAATTTTAAGCATTTTATCACTACTGTGTGATTAAGCCTAAAATCTCTTTTGGACACACACACACACACACACACACACACACACATTGTTTGCATTGAACTGAATGCCTGCTCCCCTACTACAGTATGTTGTTTTGTGCATTAAGAAAGCTAATTTTTTGTTTCCTCCTGAATATTTTTCAGGAAATATTGAAGAGGTTACTTGACGTCAGATGAATTATGGGTGCTGCATTTGTTAAATCAATGGAATTGATTTACTGAATAGCTTAAAAAGGACAGAGCTTGTCAGCATGCAACACCTTATTCAGTTTGGTTTCACTTGATTGTGCTCATCTATTCTGTCTAATTACTGCAAAAAGCAGTTCAGCAAAATAATGAAGGATTAACCAGCAGTGAGCTTAGAGTGTGTTTTAGAGATGCT
>JAUMHE010000059.1:15352367-15366508 GCA_032359235.1 Enteromius mattozi
CCAGCTGCATTTCCACCCCCTCCACTCCCTAAAGCCGTCCGCTCTGGTTCCCTCGCTGAGATACGGCACAAACACACACGCAGGACCCTGAGGGTTTATCCCCCCCTCCAACACACACAAACACACACACTCCCACAGCTAGGCCACTGCAACCCAGGGAAAAGAAAGTAGAGGAGGAGAGCAGGACTAGAAACGTGATATTGACTCCAGCTTACTTCCCCTGCAGACACAGAGAGACACAGAGACTCTCACTGCAGCCGCATAGTTTGAGCACAGAGCTGGATTATCTCAGAGAGCATGTCCATCACGGAGCAGGACCGACTTTGACGAGCTCTAGAGAAAACCGAGGGACGAGGCACACGTTTGGCCATGAGTATCGTTATGAAACCGCGCTCGCGTTCCACCAGCTCTCTCAGGAACACGGAGGGAATCTGGTAAACTTTTACTTGTTCTCACTTTCAGGCATGGAATGCGTCATACGCTCAAAACCTGCTTACAGTTGAGTGTGATATCTGCCATAGATTTGTATATTAAATATAGTAATATTTTGGTGGGCACATGTAAATGTAAAAGCTTGTAATGTTTTTACTGTGTCCAACAATTTATATTTTGGCTGATTTTAAAGCTGTTTTAGCTCCAGTATAGACTGCAGTTTTTTGTTAAGTGTTTTTTGCATCAAATGACAGAAAAGGTTATTTTTATGGTATCATTGTTATTTATATAATCTAATAATATTAATATTAATAATTAAAATGTTTTTAAATAATATTTAATTTGAAATATATTTATTATTTGTTTAACATTTAAAGGATGGATGGATGGATGGATGGATAGAGAGAGAGATAGATAGATAGATAGATAGATAGAGTGTTTAGTCAACTTGAAACCATTCTAAGCAAAACAGGATATTTAACAAGAAATAACGCAGAATGGGACCCATTTTATCTATCCGGAATTGACTGGATTGCCAAAAGTGGGTGTCACATACCAGAATACAGTCAGGTGGTTGAAGTATATGTAGAAAAACAAAGGTTTAGTGATGTCACATGAAAAGGAAAGTTGTTTAGCCGGAGAAAGTAAAAGGTTTAATTTTTATATGGATTGCACTAACTTCCACTAATGAACCGTTGACGATAAAACCACCAACAAGAAAGTAAATAGAGTGGATTTTGTTGAGGACAGAAGTGAATTTGTGTAATTCTAGATGACCACTGCTAGTTCTTGTGTATGAGAGCGGGTCTAGTGTGTTTGTTGTTGGCTGACATAACTGTGGCATTAGTGCGGTGTAAAAATATCTTTGCCCATAGAAAGCCGTTGCTCTTTTCTCAGCGCTGACCACTGGTCCTTCGGCCTTTCATAATCCCGTCAGTCGAGAGCTTGAGTCAAATTTCAAATGTGCCATTAGAGACCGTTCACAACACAAGAGACCACAATAGCTTGTGCATTCCACCACCAAAATAAACATCTCAACACTTATTATCCAGCTTTAATGATGCTTACTTCCAGCTGCTCTATTTAAAGTGCAAAGTTTCACGTTATGTTTGGTCACTTGTTTAGTTTGAGCCGTGTTGTTGCAGGACCATATTAAAGAACAGATGCCCCAGCATGCTCCAGTGCACGTCTCTTTCTCCTCTCGGCTCACACCGTCAGGCTGCTCTGACCTGGAAACGTGCAGCGGGCCGCATTGCACGCGCTCACAAAGACGCAAGTGCATCCTGTCGCCTCATGGCACGTCACCAAAACGACTTCTGCCCCCCTCGTGCGCCAGCGTTTGTCTCTCTGGACCCGTCTCCTGCCTGCGATCTATCCGGGGACGACCTCTGCCAAAATAGGCCAAGGGCATCTCTCTTTCTCTCTTGCTGTGTGTCTTCGGCACCTTTTATAAATAAACTCATTGTCGTCTACGTGCCTGCAGTTGGCAGTCCGGCCAATTAGAAAGGGCCCTCTAGGAGCCCTGGGCCCCTGTCGTGCGTCAGCCTCTCAGAGATGGGGCCCTGGTGGACAGATACCTGCCAGCGCACCCCAAACTTAGTTGACCCGCTGTGCCTTAAAAGGGAAGAGGTGCAGCTGTTCTGTGACGCTGTGCAGTCTTTGATGTGGGCTGCGTGTGACGTTGAGCCTTCGGCATGACGTCTGGTGAAGCAGATCGGATGTGTCAGATCAGCCTGCTGGATGAAGGAGTTCTCAAGAGCGTGTGCTGCTGCCGCATGTGTGAGACACGTCTTGAAGGGTTATTCTTTCTTTATTATGTTTAAAGAGACAGTTCAGTGCAAATGAAAACTTCATCTTTACAACATTTTCCAGAAAACCTAGCACCAAAATTGCACTGGGTCTAAACTGCATCGCTGAAGAGGAAAAGCATAAAATTGCATTCAGAGTTATTTTGTTTAATAGTATTATAGTTTTAATAATGTTCTCTTTCAGTTCTACATTTAGTCATTTTATGTGCTTTTGTAATTTTAGCATCATTCATTTCATCATTTCGTTTGTCAAATATTTCTGTTTAACTTTATATTTACTTCGGTTTTAGTTTGTCGTTTGTTTAGTATTTAAATATAAGTTGCCAAAGCAACATTTCTAATTTTCATTGATTATCTTTTCATCTAATATATATATTTTTTTAATTTCAAGTACTGAAATTTTTTTTACATTTTTTAAATTTTTAATTACTTTTACTAATTTGTTTTTATTTATTTACTGTAGTTTTAGTGCTTCTGCTTGGCCAGGCAACATTTCCAATTTTCCTTTAGTTCTCATTTTAATTTTATTTTAATTATTCAAAATCAGGATCAGTGACGGAAAACACAGTACATAAATCACATTTCATTACATTCAGAAATAATGTAAAATACAGATAAATAAAATTAAGCATTTAAAAATTACAATAAATCAATAAATGTGCAATAAATCCTTTAAAATGAATGGTATTTAGAATAGGAATGAAAAATATATGTATAAAACATCATAAACATTTCCATAGATGGACACTTGCTTTTACATGCCTTTGCAATTTAAAGATGGCACTTGGTTTACTTTATAAATAAATTCATTACATCATGTTAACCTTAAAAAACTTTCATTAAAATATAACAACCTTTCCCCTAAAGTATCCAAGTGCCTGAGGTTGGAAAAAATAACATTAGACAGCTTTTGCTTTTTACAATCTGCAGTAATCAGATCCAAAGGATAAAATAAAGTTATTTCCTGCTGAACATTCATCTTCGCTAGGAAAAACATCAAATTACTGAAATGAAATGCATTGAGACTGACGCTTCAAGTAAATGCACCAGTCCGTGCATGTTTGTGGTTAAAGTGCCTAAGCAAATGTTGATGTAATATCCTTTCCCGATCCACACAACTGTTTGACATCACAGTGAGCTTTGACGTTTAGTGCACATTCCCATGGTGACTATTCGAGTTAAATAGCCTTCAGACTGGTTTGGTTATATTCTCACAGCATTGCGGGCTGGTTATTAGAGTAGGCAGAGAAGTAATACGGTATATCCGTTCTGTCCCTCCAGCTCTCCTCTGGAGGACGTATCACAATACACTACTCCGACAGTATCGGCTAAGGCTCAGGTATCTTTACGCACCCGTGGGGTCACGCACTTATGCAGAAGTGCATTAGGATGATACCATGCTAATGGAACTGATGTAACACTGTGGCTTTCGTCATGAATCGGAGGTCAAAACAGACCAAATCCCACAAAAGGACAGGACACGTCCCGCTGCGGGAGAAACGTCCCACGGAGAACCTAAAAGTGAGCGGTTTTCCAGTCTCCCAAATGTCTCATTTGCTGTGCGTCACTTGCCATCAAGGGCTTTACTTAGTGATGTTCACCATGCTGGTGCATTTGAGAGTCCCTGACCTCTTATTTTTGTCATATTAAATGAGCGAATGTTTGGTATTATATTGAGGCACAGCAATGAGAAGGCCAGCAGACAGAAGTCACACATGTGAAAATGACAAAGGTTAGGGTCTTACTATACTGTAGCGTGACGTGAGGGGAAAGGTGTCCAGCGTGTAATTGTATAGCAAAGACTTTCAGGACTTCACACTGAAGCATCTGGCTGCAGAACAAGAGGTCATTGATTTGTGCATCTCTCTTCTATTACCAGTTTCAAGGTCAGTCAGTCCGAGTGTTTGCTCTCATGGATGTTAAGTGACCTCACTGAGTCATGCATCTCGAGTCAGGCTTGTGCAGCTTTCAGAACTGAATGTGGAATGCCTTTTCATTTCAGTTTAAATTCTGAATTTGAATCAAATTTGAATCAGGCTGCAGGATTTCAACTTTATTTCAGGAAGCAGAAATAAACATTATTCATACAACTGTAATTTTCAGCAAGAAAAACATTAGTTTGTCAAAACAAACTCTGCATCTGGACTTTTTAGACCTACAAAAGGCTTTGTGTTTTTAAGTAAGTTTGGATGGATAGATGAACAAAGGGATGGATAGATGGATATGATGCAATAGATGGGTGAATGTATACAATGGGATAGATGGACAGATATAATACATAGATGGATGGATGAATATGATGTTATAGACATATAGATGGATGGATGGATGGATGGATGGGTGTATACAGTGCTATGGATGGATTGATGAATGGATGAATATGATCCGATGGATGGCTGGGTGGATGAATGGATGGATGGATGGATGTATACAATGCTATGGATGGACCGATGAATGGATAAATACAATCAGTTAGACGGATGGATGAATACAATGTGATGGATGGATACATGAATGGATGGGTACAATGCTATGGATAGACTGATGAATGAATGAATGAATGAATATGACCCAATAGATGGATGGATAAATATGATGTGATAAATGGATAGAAGGGTGAATGGATGGATGGATATGATGCTATAGATTGAATAAAGAATGGATGAATATGACCCTGTAGCTCGATGGATGGGTGGATGAATTAATGGATGGATGGATAGATGTATACAATGCTATGGATGGACTGATGAATGGATAGACAGTGTGATGGATGGTTGAATAAATAGAGATGCTTTACATGCTGTAGAAATATTTTGTATATTGTTTTTAGTTTTTGGGTCAGGCTTGTGATTTTTGCACAAGCTCTCACGTCTTGAGAACAGCGATGCAAAAGTGGCCAAAGTGTAAAACAGGAAGGAAAAGAAGTTTCTTGCTCACAGACCTCAAAAGAAGTCACGCCACCCTGTGCAGAGATCAAGTTACTCTCTCTTTACTGAGGACGACTCTCACTGTATATCACAGCATTTATATGTGCTTCAGTAAACCTGTTAACTGAATCTGGAGCCGTCATTCCTTCTCAGACAAGATGATGTGACAGTCTGCAGTTGTGTTTCGCTAAACGTGCAGCGATCTGGATTGTGTTAGCCAGCAAAACTGTAGGTGCATTTAGATCTTCACCGAGCTGACGGCTCTCATCCTTTTTAGGAGAGGAATTTAAGCTTGTTCCCCGCGATTCCAGATAGTCATTTATCACTGTATCTCTTCCTCTGCTTCTCATTTTCCGCTGGAAAGGCCTCATGCTTCTTGGGGTTTCTTGGGAGTGTATGTGCACAAGTAAACGTCTGTCTCTGCGATTCAAGCAGGCACGCTTTTTTGTGCAACTTCCTGTAATTCGAGAGCGTCTCATCCAAGCGTAGTGTTCCAGATCCATGTGTCATTGCTGCTTCACCTATTCAGGCTTTCTAGGAAACTGCTGCTTATCTTTAAACTGGTCAGAGAGTTTCCACTGGTGTGGAGTGAGTCACTGGGGATTTGTTGTAGTTTCAAACGGGGACGCTTGCGGGGAAACTCGGTCACCTGATGAATCACCGCCAGTGATGTGGCGATTAGCCGGTGTATAGCCTCTTAACACAATGGACAGGATTACAGAGGCTAAAGCCAGTGACAGTGTCCACCTGTGCTCTAGACGTCACTGGGAGGGAAACCCCTGTGTTTCCGTCACAGCTAGCGCAGGTCATTATGATAAGCAGCTTTAGGTAAGGCTGTCCCCATGTGTTCACCAACATGCTCTCTCTGGTCCACCTTCTGGTCCTGGTGAAGAGTGGTGCCTCCTGCAGCCCGTTTACATGGGTTCGCTTGCATTTGCGACATGTGCAAACTATAAAATGCATTTAAGGAAAAGTCTTAAAAAATACAATTCAATAGAACATTCAAATAAACATCTTAATTATCATTTTAAGAAATCTTAGATTTGGAGATGGACAAATGGTATGCCAAACGATTGCTTATGATTTACTTTCTGGTGTTTTCATTATAATATATTGCAAATGGTTGTAAGAGTGCATCTTTTGTCTCCCCTCATCTTTAGACGCTAATAGTAAAGCATAGACATTTCAAAATAAGAGTCCTGCTTGTGCTTGTTTATAATTAAAAGTCCTGCATTAAGTATTCTATTTTTCTTTTTTTGGTGGTTATTATTTGTGTACACACACAGACACAGAGTATATAGTTAAGTAAAATTTGATGCAGAAATATTTAAAAACCTTTTAAAGTGTACTTTTTGTATTCTAGTAAATTAACTTTTGTAACACATTATATGATACATTTTTATTTCAACCTTGGATGAACTTGAATGCACCTGTGCTGCTTGGGAAAATGTTAGCGCCAAACCCAGACTTTGGGAAAGAGCACTGTATTTTTTGACTAAACTTGCTTTTTTAACTGTTCATTGTTTGTTTCATAACGCCATTATCTCTCTTTCTCTGTAGCTTTGACGTGGACAATGGCACGTCATCAGGACGGAGTCCCCTGGATCCCATGACGAGTCCGGGTTCAGGCCTGATCCTT
The DNA here is from genome assembly GCA_032359235.1 of Enteromius mattozi. Lineage (NCBI taxonomy): Eukaryota > Metazoa > Chordata > Actinopteri > Cypriniformes > Cyprinidae > Enteromius > Enteromius mattozi. Next base: position 15,359,174 of record JAUMHE010000059.1, read on the forward strand.
CAGGCCAACTTTGTGCACAGCCAGCGGAGGGAATCCTTCCTCTACCGCTCCGACAGCGACTATGACCTGTCGCCGAAGTCGATGTCCCGGAACTCCTCCATCGCCAGTGACATGTGAGTATTAGAATCGTCTACAGCTATGTGCCATTCTCTGGTAACTGTTTACTTTATTTTGTTTTATTTTAATGTTTTTGGTCCTTTAGTTTCACTGAACAACAGCACACTAAAAATGAGATGTCATGCTTGTGTTGTGATTCAGCGTAATTTCATTTGTCCATGCATATGTGACACATATATAAAAATATACATTTTAAAAAATCTTAGTTTGAATTGATATAATTTCTTAAAACAGATAGAACTACAGGTCTGAAAAAAGGACCGGTTAGCCCACATAGATGTTTAGCTGTCTCATCCATTGATGAGATTGAAGGTTCCCTGTTGTTTGAATGTGGTATGTGTACGTTTGTGTGGTCATCAGTTGTATGTCATTTGCCCCCAGGTCACATGACTCTAATATCAGTCTCTCTCTCTCTCTTTCTATATCTTTTTTTTTGTCACACACACGGAAGAGAGTCTTTACATAGTTAATTTTTTTAAAAAAGAAAGAAATTAATACTTTTATTTATTAATGATGACTTACATTCATCAAAAGTGGTATTTATGATGTTACAGAAATTCAAATAAATGAGCATAAAAGGCTCATTTAAAAAATTACAAATTTTACTGACAAACTATTGAGGAGTAGTGTAAATATGGTATTAAAGGAGTATTTCAGTGAAAACTCACCCTCATATCAATCCATACAGATGACTTACTTTCTTCTTAGTGAAAGTATATAATTGCTGAGGGCTGTCAAGCTATAAAAAAAGGACAAAACACACCATAAAAGCACCATACATGTGGTCAATACAACTAAAGTCATACGATAGCTGTGTGTGAAGAACAGACTGGGGTGTAAGTTGCTGGAAATTAAACGTGCGCGTGATTTCGGAGCTAGCGAAAAGATTTCCAGTAAATGCTGACTAAAATTCCCGTCTGCTTCTTCAAAACAATTTCTTGCAAAATCGTTAGCCTGACGTCCTGGGGCTATTGTGTCTTCCAGTCAGGCTACCAAAATCTATCTCAGCCCTGCCCGTCGGGCTATCATATAGGGGGGAAAAATATATTTCAATGCTTTTGCATTCTTTCACAAATATAGTTGGGTAACTATGTAATTCTCGGGCATCCGGGCGCCACTGTCAATGTGTGAAGTATTGAAATTTTCGGGCTACTTAAATTTATTTTGGGCTACTAAAAACTGAAGAATGCCTGCCCGAAGGGCTACAAGAGATTTTAAAATTTTGCGAGCCCTGCAAAGCTTATGTATAAAACCGCAATTTTACCAAAGTGTTTTTCTGGGGAGCTTGATAGCCACAGTACACATTAATAAAAAAAGTTTGGATTGACATGAAGGTGAGCTGATGAACTTTTAGTGAACTATTAATTTAATACGACATGAAAAAAGCGAAAGTAAGTCACTGAAGAACCTGAGAGAGACTCAGATGACTTTTTAGCGGTTCGCTGACCTCTTTAGAGACACGGTCGTTCATAACAACCAGTTCTCAAACCGCAGAGGAACCGACGTGTGTGATGTGCTCTTGTGTGTGAGTGTGTGTGTGTTTGTCTGACAAACCTGTGTCCTTATCGATAGGAATAACCACCTGCCGAGGCCGGGCCTGGTCTCTCGGAGATCTGAGCCGGTTATTAGTGGAAAGTAAGTTCTGGTCCTAATGGCAGCTCCTGGCCTTGCTCTTCCTCAAGGAATGCTCTTGCTTGTCTAATCTGCATCACCTTGCTTCACCTGTAGATGCGAGCATCACGGTCCCACATGCATTGAGAAGCCTCACCTTACACCCTCACCATTTAATGCGCAGAATGACGACCAAATCAACCTGCGATGGGACAACAAAAACGTAATTTTCAGGTTGATTTGATTGGGTGACGATTCTGGGCATTAAAACCTCTGTGTGTCGTAAGATCGTAGGGGAACGTCATGAGAGAAAACGCATGAGGAAGAGAGTTCGGATGACATGCCGCTTGTGGCTTGGGCGTGTGTGTGTGTTTGTCAGTCTCCATCTTTGCCATGATCCTGCATTGCATGTGACACTGATAATGGTCGTTCAGAGGTGCACATGTGACGATTATTATTCTTATTTCCTCCAGTCACCGTGAATGGATTCGCTTTATTGTGTCGCTTAATTTAATGTTCTCAGCGGATTGATCTAATAAGCGATAAAATGCTCGACATTTAAGAGAGATGGATGCTTTGTGAGCTCTTACGTCAAATGTCATGTCAATTTGATGAGTTAGATTTTGGGCTGCATTCTTCACATTCGAACAATAGGGGGAGCCAACATTGCTCCAAAATGATCAGCTTTTGGGAAATACAGCACAGGTCTTCAGCTCTGTTCCAAAACATACTGCCTATGGCTTCCTTCTAGGACAGCATCCTGACTGAAATAGACAGTCATAAGGGACTGATTTTAAACACTTCACATTGGTTCATATTTGACTTCACAATTGGTTTCAATAGCATTTTGTTAAGCTAGAAATTCTATGCTCTAATAAGCAAAATGTTCCAAAAATGGACACACAATTAAATATATGTCAGTAATATATGTACTTTTTATTCATACTTTTAGTTATTCAGAAGAATCTATTTATCAAATCTCTTTCTTAAATAATCTATTTTTCTCACTTTTTGTATAATATATAATATGTATAAATGCACTATGTATGTGTTATAATTGCTATCAGTTCTAAACATTTCTATTAATATTTTCCAGTACTCAGTATGTATTTATAATCATTTTTTATATAATTACATTTGTAAAAAAAAAGATTTGTTTAAAATTGTATAATTATTAATAATTAAAACATTAACACATTTCAGTACATAACTTTTTTAAAATCAGCAAGGCATGCTTGCATCCAAAATTAAACACCTTACACATTTTTGCATGCTACTTATCTTTTGAGATAATCTTTATATTTGATGCACACTTGACACCTTTAATTGCTCCCTCATGTATGTTTTGGAATGAAATGTGAGAATAGAACAGAATAGCAGTGTAATTATTGAAATATATCACTTCGGTTGCATGATAAAACAAGCATATGAACAGCAGAACGATCATTGAGCCCAGATCGTATAGCTAAAGCAAATGGAACGGTGATGGATGATATCACAGGAAATTGTCAGATCAGTGCACTTCCTCTCTCTGGCCTGATCTTTGCAAGCACAGAGCGTTTCTCTATGTAACCCTGCACCGGCTCATGCATTATGTAGCGTCCCGAGGGATGGCGGGCACGCATTTTTGTTTCATTTCGCCAGAGAATCCATTCTCAACCCGGAATGGCAGGAAATATCATGTCGGTTCTTGATATTAACCTCTACCTTCATAACTGCTCTTGGAGGTTTACTAGTACGTTGGCCATCTTGCACGTAATGTTCTGTAATGATTACTGCTGGGAAGTCTGATTCATTTTTTTTTTTTTACCAATCACTGATTTCAAAACAGGCTCCAACCACAAAAATCTCACATTTCACATTTTTTTTTTTTCAAAAGAATAATTAATTTTCAGTTTCAGACCTGAAACATACTCATCTACATGTTTTCTAGGTATGCAAGCTTGATTTCATGTGTCATTTCTTTCCAGATTGTCAGAAAACAACTCATAACTCAACTCAAATGCGCTTTAAAAGTCTCTGTGCTGCCACAAGGGGCGCTAAAGTGAGCATTAACATGAACTATCTTACATCTGTGGTCAGCTTTCTCTTTCAGCTTAACTATGATGGAGCAACTGTTTGCAGTTGTTCTTAATAAGCCTGAATTTTATCACTGATTCATCTGATTTACTGGCACATTTCAAGAAAACTTGAAGAAAACAATGGCGCCCTTGAGCCCTCCTTGAGTCAACTCAAGACTATATTAGTCTACTAGTATACTATGTCACCTAAAAGCATATATGTGACCCTGGACTGCAAACCAGTCTTTCGTCGTTGGGGTGTATTTGTAGTAATAGCCAAAAATACATTGTATAGTTAAAAAATATATCTTTTATGCCAAAAATCTTTAGGATATTAAGTAAAGATTATCTCTGAAGATATTTTGTAGATTTCCTCCTGTAAAAATACTTAATTAGTAATATGCATTGCCAAGAACTTCATTTGGACAACTTTAAAGGATTTTTTTAATTTTAATTTTAGTAAAAAAAAATTAATTAAGTGTTTTTTATTACTCAATTTATTTCACTTATTAAATTTTTTATGTATTTGGTTAATTTATTTGCCTTTTTTAAATCTAAATTTACAGTGTTCTTGCCATGAAGACGGAAAATAGAAACAAATGAAGTATTGTCTAATGCACTGGCCAAACATTATACAGTTTTTAGCCTAATATTGCTGAGTGTCTTTTTTCAAAGAGCTCTCTTTAAGACGAGCCGGTGCGGTCTGTGTTTTCCGCTGAACTTACGGCTTTGATAAGCTGCCTGCTGCCTTTCCATTTAGCTCTTCTGAAAGGTCTGGCAGTCTCAGCATACTGAGCAGAGCGCTGATAAACCATAGTTAGTTCTCCTCTCCCTGCAACGCTGTCAGCATCAGAAACACACACAGATGTGGGGTTCATCTGGAGTTCACACACGTGATCTGGACGCTCTCATCTTCACAATCCCACTCTACTTAAAGCCGCACTGAAATGTCTTTAAATGAGCAGGTTGTCGGTTGTGAAATGGCAGCAGGTTGTTGCACTTGTCGAAGCCGTGGCCTTGTGCTATGTTTAGCGCTCATGCATACTGCAGCAGTTGGACGGGAGCGCGTGATACGCTACACATGCCTGCCGGTGACCTTTTCCTCCGGGACATGTAGCGCCGAGGGAAGCCGTCATGCATACATGCACACACATGGATGTACAGACACACGGCATCATGCTAAACTGCAGAAGCGTCAGTGACACACACGTGCTGAAACGGACTCGGGCCGTGCGTGAAATTGGCCGCTTCTTCAGCCAGCCGGATGACAGGCGGATAGGGTACGTGCTGTTTAAGGCTGTTCTGGGGGTCTCGTTCTTTACTCAGATATCCAGACGTGACCTCCACCTCCTCCCCAACATACTAGCATACTGCTCACTCGACCGCATACTTACTGCCTCCCCGCCGCAGCGACTAACTGCCCTCACACACGCTGCTGTCCTGCTGCCGCTCTCGCCACTTGCCGCTCACTAACTGCATTTCCACGTGCAAATGAGCCTGAATGATGTGAAGGCAGAACGCTGACAGGTCAGGTCATCCCGCTAAAGAGGCATTCACACCGACACAGGTTTACTACTCAAGTTTCTGTGCCTACAGTCGTGAAAAACTTAGAAAGCCATGGAAATGAATAAAATAATTTTTATTACCGACAGTTTTTGTAGTTTTGTACTCAACATCAAAAAGTTTATTGGTTAGAAATCATGCTGTGTTTTAAACGTGTAGCTGCTATAATTTTTTTTCTGTTTTATTTATTTATGTATACTAACTTTATTTATTTTTATTTATTTATTGGTATGATATAGTTTGTTACTGAAGTCTCACATGTATGCCATTAATGATCACTGAGATACTATTATAGTTTTAATTCATATTTTGAATTAGTTTTTATGTTTTATGTTTTAATTAAAAAAAAAGTTTTTGTTATTATTGCTATTATTTATTGTTTTTAATGTCTACAGCAGGGCACCCCTGGTCTACAGTATATAATTTTTCTGAACGTATTTAAAGCTTTATTTATATTTTTTGTGTGGTAAAGGCCTGTAGGCCTGCTGTATGTTGTCACAGCACATGCAAATTATGTTGTATTCAACATTAAGTATCTCATAATTACAGGAAAACATTGTTTGTATGGCGTAATATCTTGTGATTACAAAAAACATATAGTTCTAACAATTTGAGAAAAAAACCTTAACAAATAACCCTGCTATAATGATCTAATCACTGTCAGTTTGAACAATTTATATTGAAAGCAACATGTTATTAAAAAATGTATTTTCATGTATGGCCTTTAACGGATAGGAAAATGGATGGACACAGGAAAGTGACTGTATTCTCAGGAACATCACAGCTCTAATGGGTTGCAAGCATATGCATGTCCTGCTGTGTCACAGAACTAACAGTTTAAGGAGGAATTTACCAGGATGCTTAATAAAATTGAAGATTTTTTGCATCATTTTCCACATTTCTCACCATATTTCCTCATCAAATCAGGCTGCTGCCTACCTAGTGAACAGTCAGCATTTTTGGGCGTTTCACGTATTCATGACTCAAAAATGCGGTCTACTGTAGACAAGCAGCTTACTAGCTAAAGTAAACATCTGGATCTCCTAGTGATTGATGGAAAGGCTGGTGTTTGGTCGTTTATGATGTTTAAACCTAGTGCAGATTATTTCCTCTCTCTATCTTTTTGTTCTTGACTTTGTGGATCTTTATCGTCGCTATTGTTGCATAATGAAGGTTTCCTATATAGTACTGTATTCTGTGCATTTTTCAGTGGAATTGTCACTTTTGAAGTGACTTTTGGTATGAAATCTGAAATGATTAGACATGAGCAGCATGTGTGATGCTAACCGAATGTGTTGATGTAAAGTCTGACGGTGAGATCTGAATGAATGGGGGTCGTCCACTCACTGGTAGTGAACATTCACTAGCATTGAAAGCATTAATGCAAGCGTGTCCCTGCCTTGTTGTCTCTTGTCACACAGACAAACCATATCTCCCTCCTCCTGAAGGACCAAACGCAAGAATATCATGCAATCTGACTTTTTTTTGGGAAGAATCTGCACTTTTATTAATGATATGGTTCGTTTGTTATGACAAATGCATGCAACATTATAAACATGCGTATCACGCGTTAAGAGAGTCATCATTTTCTTTGGCTGTGTACCTGAGGTGTGTATGTCACATTGCTGATTTTCTCTTGCAGTCATGGAGATGACCTCATCGTTACGCCGTTTGCACAGGTCAGTGACACAGGAAGCAGTTCAGGGTGACTTCTGGGATATGTCTCATCCAGGCCCTTCTTCACTGTTGAAGTTAACATGAAACTCTTGCTTCCGTAATATTACGTACCACACATATTCAGTGAGAAACTTGGTGATTGGTGACATTAGCAGAAAATCAAAGTCATTTTAGTCATTTCTTTTTGATAAATGATTACAGAGTTAAAATTTTTTTGGTTTCAGAATAACATAAACATGAATAATGCACAAAAAGACATGAAATGTATGTCATGTTTATTTTTGCCCTATTTAATAATACAAACACT
>JAUMHE010000059.1:15375299-15397877 GCA_032359235.1 Enteromius mattozi
CAAAATGTATTGATAGTATATAAAATAAAATATATAAACAACTTAAATTTATATATATATATATATATAACTTATAAAACAAAAAGTAAAAAAATAAAAAATTATTTTTGAAGATTAAACAAATTGACTTGTTTAGATATATATATATATATATATATATATATATATATATATATAGCTGTTTATCTTTCTGTTTGGGACCAAGATAAAGTCTTCCCCTTACAGCAGATCTTGATTGACCAAAGTATCCAGCTTCCCCTCCATGAAAGTTCCTGAAACACCACACCACACCCCGTGGCCCGAGGCCTGCCAGAGCCGAAGGGAAGAAAGACAGAAGGAAAATGAGACATATGGGTTATAGAGGGGGGTTCGGCATATGGGATGAGGGGGTATCTGTGGCCAGTGGCTTTCTTGAATGATTTGGATCCTGCACGCGCGCTGTGGTGAAGCCTTGGCGTCCCATTGGTCCTCTCTGAAGTGGCAGCCGCAAAGCACGAAACTCTGAACGATACTCAAAGAGTCCGCCAACGGCTTTAATCAAAGCCACACGAGGCCTGTGTGAGCCCAGCTAAAGGCCTCAGATCCTGCCAGAATTCACCAGACTACTTCACAGAAAACCACAGAGCTCTGTTTCCCTCACCAAAGAGAACAAACGGCCTTCATATGAGCCATACAGACACATAGTGTACCACAATTTTGTGTCAACAATTTCAAATTTCTGCATCATATTTAGCCCTTTTGTGCGTTTAAGCCGTGGGTTCATCCAGGTCCAGGATGCATTTAGTATCTGTCAGATGTGTTTGGAATTATGTGTTATTATGAGTGTGCATGTTCCCAATAAAACTTGACGTGGCGATAATTAGATCTCCAGAAATAGCATTGCCTTTCTAATGACGAGCATGAAAGTGGTCCCGGCAGATTTTGGGGTGTGGTCGGAGGTTTTCCCCCTTGTTTCCATAAGCATGACACTGGCCTCAACCTGCAGCAGACACGACCACACTGCCTCTAGTTAGCGCTAGTCTATAATTAATCATAATCCACTGTACAGTAGGATCCTGTTTCATGTTCACTTATAACTGCTCCATCATGTCACTCAGTCTTCAGTAAGACTAGTGGTGGGGATCAGACCAGTGTATTGCGGTGTGTGTATATATATATATATATATATATATATATATATATATATATATTTTAAAAAGTAATTTTTACTGGAAACGCATCACAAAAATATTTTCTATATAAAGTTACATAATTATTTATTTTGATTCATTTTATTGACTTTCTTTTTTTATTTCAATAATTAATCTTTTTGGCAAAAATATTAGATTATTCATTTATTTATTTGTTTATTTACTTGTTCACATTTTTATGTGGCCAAAATATTAAATGATTCATAAATGAATGACAAGTCTGACAAAAACAGCTTCAAATTATGAAACAGCTTCTCGAAGTGAATCAACATAGTAAATTACAACAATAAACTACTAAAAATACAAACAAACAATAAATAAATAAACATACACATCCTAAACAATAAATAAACATACACAAAACTAAAACCAAACCAAAATCAGATTTTAAGATACCAATAGCTTTGACATTTTAATTTTTGACAGACTCTTTATTCTTTATTAAAACCTTATATTAAAATTATATTGTCCAGTTTTTATCTGCAGCATCAGACATGCATTTATGCAACAACATGTGATTTTATTATCGGATGAGTGCAGGCATAATGATTACAAAGGCTGTGTTTTGGTCTTATTTTTGAGTGTTGCTCAGTGGGTTATTGGTTATACAACACAGATAAACTGACATACACAGCGATTCTCTCCAGCTTTATTTCCCTGTTTATAAAGAACCACATAATGTGTTGCTTTGCATAAAGAAATGCTTTGACGTAAAACATTACCACAGAGGCTATATATTTCTCCTGATAATGTAGTATCAATGCCGTATGGTAAAGGCTCGGGTTCATATTCAAATCAGCCACAAACAAATCCGGCCAATGGCTATTGCTTTCATAAAAGAGCCACTGATCTATCATTTGTTTTTCAAATGAGAACATCTCCCCTGGCCACATAAAAGCCTTGTGTTATGCTCACATGGGGGTCGATATCTCCATATGAATGCTGACGTGTTGTTTGTTTTATTTTCAGTTCACAAGTGTCATCAAAGACCCCCACTTTCGATTAGCCTTTGATTCGAGAATGGAGATGGCGGTTACCTAGGCCCTGTTTATCAGCAGGTCAATATTTACACTCAAACAGGAGTTTGTTTTACAGTCTGAGAAGTTTAACTACTTCCTCTTTTTGACTTATAATGGATTTGAAATAATTTGTACACTTCTATGTGACAGTGTACAGTGGCAGTTTTTCTGTGGCCAATGTTGATGAAAGAAAAGAGGCCAGTAGCCTAGTAAATCACTGAGCATTAAGTATTTATTTGATTTAAAAATATTTTATTATTTGAGATGACATTTTATTTTTTTATAGACATTCAACACAGATTTTTAAATATATGTTAAGTATATTATATTATGTAAAAATCCAGTTTAATCCATTAGATTTTTTTTGTTTATTTACTTGCTTTCATTTTTAGATATATTTATAAATTAAATTGTATTAATTTATTTTAGTTTTAATATTTATTTATTAAATTTGTTATGTAAGACTTTAAAGATATGAGGCATTGTTTGGCCTGGCAAATAAAAGGTTCATCTTCCTTTAGAATCTAACAATAAAATAGACAAATATTCAGGAGATTGTATTCACAAATGAGAAAAAAAACAATTTGCAAATAAATGAGGATTAAATACTTATTAAATTTAAAATTATATTATTGTTTCAAAGGTAACATTTTTATTTTATTTTATTTCATTTCTAGAAATTCAACCCAGAAATATTTTATATTGAGGGGGGAAAAAAAAACAGTTTGCAAATAAATGAGCATTAAATATTTATTAAACCTATTATGATTTTATTGTTTTGAAGGTAGCATTTTTATTTTATTTCGTTTCATTTCTAGAAGTTCAACTCAGAAATTATTATTATATTGTATTGTTTATTTTTCTTGGCAATTTTATTTTAAGTTTTATTTTTGTATATATATATATATATATATATATATAAAATATGAAGTTTATTTTCATTTGCATTCCAGTTACTCTCAATCAAACTGGTTAAAAAATAACTAATAAATACAGTTAACTAACACAATAAAAACATGACAACATGTTTTTGAAAAAAAAAAAAATTATAATAATTATCTGTTTTTGCAAATAAATTATTTTTGCAAATGAATCACCACTACATAACTTTGACAAAAAAAAATTTGAAAACAGGATTTATCATCCCTCAATTTTGTGGACGTTGATGTTAGGAATGATGGGAGAGGACGCTCCTGCTTGTGATCAGTGATTGCCGATAATAAGACGGAAACATCATCTGAATTATATCTGTCTATCAATACTTGATGCGATAACGTCAACAGATAGGCCACACCAGGAGCCGTTCATGAGTCATCGGAGCACACTGCCGCTCTGCCATATGACTATACCAGGTACAAGGTGAGCTGTGAAAACAGTGGCGTTCTCCAAGGCCTGTATCCTCCATCAGCGGATGACGGCGCTCCTGCCCCCATCTCTCCCTCTCAGTAATTGGCTGTGTTGAGGGGCACGAGCAGCTTCCATTATAGCAGCAGTCCCATATTTGGAAGGTGTTGAGCAGCCCAGCATCTTTCTCACGGCTCAGAGGAGAACAGCCAAGCCATGTCTGCCAGCCTCCGCACCTCCATCGCACCTTCACCTGATCCCGAGATGCAGTTTTTAGACTGAGACAGAGGTAGAAGCATTCGCGTGCCATTGTCTGAAGGATTTAGGAGTGCTTTGTTTCTTGCTTTTCTGTTTTGGAGCTTTAACGAAGATGCCTGAAGCCAATTATTTACGCTCAGTCTCGTGGGGATATATAAAGGTATGGATCATGAAGCTGATTTTCTGTATCTCTAGTGATGGAATATTTAGGACAAACAGAGGCTGCGAGGCAGCAAAATGCAAACAATCAATTTTGGCCTCTGTGTGTTTACTTCATTTATTGAGGCTTTTGTGTTGTCGTGAATTGATGTATTCAAATAATGTGCGGTACACCACATGTAAATCATATACAAATTAGCAGAGATGAATATTTTATGCAACAATCCAAACAGGACCGTTTCTGTACGCTGTGAGTTTTGAAAGCTTTAGCTTGATCTATTCTGTCATACACAGATATTTAGTTGTAATGGTGTGTTGTTGTAAATCAATGCATTTGTTATGTAAGACAGTAAAGAGGAAAATATTTTTAGGCCTGGCAAAAAGATTTGTCCTCATTTGTAAATCTGACAAAAACATAATCAGGTTAAGTTTCATCACAAATAAAGGAAAAAAGTATGTATTACATTTTGCATGATTTAGCATATATTTTCATATATTATACTATTTTTCTTAGTATATATATATTTACATATGGATATGTTTTATGTATGTTTTCCTTAAATTAGAACTATTACCTGTTTCTTATTCATGATGGGTTTGCAAATATGGAATTCGTGAAATGTGCCTGATTTCTAGATGTGGCTATTTTTAGATCTGGTCTGGTTTTATTTGAAGGGTCTGAGGGTGTCTGTTCTCACACTGATTAGAATAGAAGGTTACAACTGATTGATTTTAAAATTCAGTTTATTGATTAATTTATGCAATGTCTTTGTGTCACCCAATCAGGAAGCATTACCATGACTGATTAAAACTCTGCCTTTTGTCCTATCTATCTATCTATCTGTCTATCTATCTATCTATCTGTCTATCTATCTGTCTATCTGTCTATCTATCTATCTATCTATCTATCTGTGCAGTTCAAGCGGATGTTGAACAGGGAGTTAACCCACCTGTCTGAGATGAGCAGATCTGGTAACCAGGTCTCAGAGTACATCTCCAACACATTTTTAGGTAAACCATCAATCACAAAACACAACGCGTTTGACTTGTAAGTGTTATGTTGAGGTTTGGGGCTCCAGCTTGTGCTCATACTTCTCCATTGTTTCTCCAGACAAACAGCACGATGTGGAAATGCCCTCCTCGCAGACGCAGAAGGAGAAGGAGAAGAAGAAAAAGCCCATGTGTCAGATCAGCGGGGTGAAAAAACTCATGCACAGCACCAGCCTCACCAATTCCAACATCCCTCGCTTTGGGGTCAAGACGGATACGGAAGACTCCTTAGCCAAGGTGAGCGGTGTGACGCCGGATGGGTTATTTTAGTTGGAGAGCTGCTTCAAACACTTCAGAACCTCAATCGTCTCAATTGAATCCTGATTGGACCTGATCGGAGACTCTCGTAGACCTTGACGAAAGGTCGTTGGTGCTTTTTTGTGCGATGACGTAGATGGATGACGTGCGATTGGAAAGATTTCGTACCCTGCTGAAAAGAGCAGCTTGGAGCAGCATGCGCTTCCATGCTGGTTAGTGTCATGCTGTTCACCAGGAAGCCTGTCGACCAGCATGGTATTTAACTCAGAGCATATTGCTGGTTAAACTAGTATTTGTCAACACCTTGGTTGATGATTGCATTCAGAAACATTAAAAAATTCTGCTCTTTTCAGCAGGTCAGTTTTCTTAAATTCACTGGCTTTTTCTAAAACGAGTTCCGAATCATTTCTAGAATATTTTGTTATATATATATATATATATATATATATAGCCTTATAATATTCAGAGTATTACAAAGCATCTTCCCTGTGATTAACAGGAAAATAACAGTATTGGTTGTTCAAATACAATTTCAGCTGTTCAGCAGCCCTAGAAAAGACAATAATGTCATTTATTCAGCTCAGTTTATTTCATTATCAATTGAGTTTAGTTCAGAAACTAAATGCTGCAAAGCTATGAAGCAAACACAGTTCAATCATAAAGCAGCTCTACAGAAGAAATAGTCATTATTCAGTTCAGTATTGATTCAGTTCAGTTCACTAGTGTCAGTGCTGTGGAGATCATCAGTTACATGGCAAACACATTTCAGCTGTAAAGCAGCTCTACAGAAGACAATAGTGCTCATCCATTCAGTGAATTCAATCATTCAACTCAATTCACTTCAGTGTTCATTTTAGTTTATAATAGTGTAAAGTTTAACAAATTATGAAACAAGTTTAATTGAACTATAGGCTGCTCTATTCAAGTTAATGTCATTAATAGTGATGCACCAAAAAAAAAAAACATTTAAATAAATTATAATAATTCTAATAATTTTTAGAACTTTAAAATAAAAAAAAAATTAAACGGTCTGTTAATGTAATACAATTGTATTAATATTGCATAGAATTTTTTTTTTTAATTTAGTCGAAAGCTGAAGCTTAAAAGATATTTTATTTGATTTTATGTGAATTTTGTTTTATTTAATTAGTCAAGTTTTTAATAACAGAATTATTTTTTTATTTTTTTTTTTAAAAAGTAAATTGCTATTTTGGCCAAAAATGTATGGTTGCCAAGATTTGGGTGAATCACTAGTTATTCATTTCAGTGGCATCTCACGTTCTAATGATTCACCGCTCTGTTTCAGGAACTGGAGGACATAAACAAATGGGGCCTTAATGTTTTTAAAGTCACAGAGTTTTCAGGCAACAGGCCTTTAACGGTGATGATGTACACTATATTTCAGGTGAGACCAAACATTCACAGATCACCTTTATTTACTTTGCTAATAAACATCTTTAGGTGCGCAATTCGTCCGTGTTTTTTTCATAACTTTCTGATGTAACCAAGGTCACATGGACAGGAAAAAACTGCATTAACCAATAATATCATAGCTTACTTTACATGACCTCATCAGTTTATTGTTTATTTGACATGCTGTGTCATGATGTTAAATGTGTTGCACGTTGTCATAAACGGACACTTTATTCATCTTTCTCTCCCACAGGAAAGGGATTTACTCAAAACATTTAAAATTCCCCTGGACACTTTCATAACTTACCTGATGACCTTAGAAGACCATTATCATGCTGATGTTGCGTATCACAATAACATCCACGCTGCTGACGTCACTCAGTCCACACATGTGCTGCTCTCCACGCCTGCTCTGGAGGTGAGGGACGCTGCTCACCTTGCCGTTTTCAATAGAAATTAGAACATTTATGGAAACTAAGGCTCCTTTGGAAATTACCAGTGTATTGACGTCACAACTGAAAAAGTCTACAGCCCACATTGACCTATTTAACATTCAACAACTGGGCGTTTATTGGTCATTTCAGATGCATTGAGCTTCAACCACAACAGAGGTTGTTTACATACTGTATAGAGGGTTGAAAATAGACACACAACAGCTAAATTATGAATGTTTTTGGTGCAACTAACATTATAAGCTGATTACAGGAGAAAAGTGTTGCACGTGAGCCCTTTAGTTCAGATTTGATTTGGTATGACCTTGTGTGCTACTTGCTGGATTTCTAAAAAGGTTATGTGGTGAAGATAATGTCTCCTCTAACTCACCGTACATCCACATGTTGTTCTCTTTCAGGCGGTTTTCACAGACCTTGAAATTCTCGCTGCCATTTTCGCCAGTGCTATTCATGATGTAGACCACCCAGGTGTCTCCAACCAGTTCCTTATTAACACCAGTAAGTGTGCGGTATGAATATATTGGTCATTTTTGAGCATTTGATGCGTTTAATTATCTAATTATTAAAATTTTGTACATTTAATAATATAATTATTTATTCAAATGTCTACATATAATAATAATAAAATGTCTAAAACTATTGTCTATATGTCTAAACTATTCAATTTACAAATATGGACAAATTTATAAAAACTGGACAAATATATTTCATTAACTCTATAAATACAACAATATTATTTTATATGTCTAAATATAATATATTTGTACATTTAAACAATTGCATTATAGAAATGTAAATAGATTCTAATTTTTATGCATAAATGTATTTACATTTGTAAATCTATTTACATTTCTATAATCTATTTAAATGTACAAATGAAAATATCTTATGTAAATATTATAATCTAATTTAAATATATATAATTACCTTTTTATTGAAATGTTTAAATATAATTATGTAATGAAGGAAATATAGTCTAATTACGTACATTTCTAAATATAATAATCAGATTACTTAAACGTATAACTAAGGAAATTTTGTAAATTTTAGTTTGGTCCAAAATATTTATTATGAAATTTATAATAACTTTTTGTAATTAACTCATAAGGTATGGTTTATTTATTACCTTTCTAATAATAATAATAAATATATATATATAAATACATTAAGAGCACAAGATTATCAAGTTATTCTTCCACTAACAGCGAATGTGAATAGTTACTTAGAATAAGTAAAATACATAATTTGACCAATCAGCAATGAGAACGCGTTCTATTTATTTGATGGGTTAAAAAAAAAAAAAAAATATATATATATATATATATATAATGCCCTGAATGGTAGCTCTTGAGGTAACCGCCGCTTACATAACTTTATTTTGACATAAGCAGCAGTGATTCGGCGATAGGCCAGATAAATGCGACTCAGGCCTCATGGGATTGTGTGTCTGCATCTCCTGCGTCACACTGTAATCTCTCACAGACAGTGATGGAGTCCTGCTGCTGACACAGCTGTCTGTCACGCTCATCTACAGATTAGCACAAGGTCACAGAGTTTCTGCTGTTTTCTTCATGTTTGCAGATTCTGAGTTGGCCCTCATGTACAATGACTCGTCGGTGCTGGAAAACCATCATCTGGCGGTGGGCTTCAAACTCCTGCAGGAGGAGAACTGTGACATCTTCCAGAACCTGACCAAAAAGCAGAGACAATCGCTGCGCAAGATGGTCATTGACATCGTACGTCCCACTCAAATGACATTTAGCTTTGATGATGCTTGATCTGAACTCTGGTTCAAGGTTTTTCTCGCACGTTTCTCCAAGGTCTTGGCGACTGATATGTCCAAACACATGAACCTGCTGGCCGATCTGAAGACCATGGTCGAGACCAAGAAGGTCACCAGTTCTGGAGTCTTGCTCTTGGATAACTACTCAGACAGGATACAAGTGAGTCTGATATGGGTCTTTTATGACTTCCTGTAAACTCTGGCTTCCTGTAAATTCGTTCAAGTGGCCCAACACAGCCACTTCTGGCTCAGCCAATGGTGTGAATTGGGGGCGGGACTTTGTGTCAGAATCAGAATTTGCTTTCAATTGTTGCCATTGTTTGTAAATGTAAAATAATAGTTTACATAATTTTTGATATGATTTTCTTTTGTTACTGATTTGTTTTAATTAGGATGTACTTTTTCTCAGCTGCATCTGACACATGATACAGTATTTAAAGGTGAATTTAACAGTGAGTTCTCAATGGTCCTCAGGTGCTTCAGAACATGGTTCACTGTGCAGACCTCAGTAACCCCACCAAACCCCTGCAGCTGTACAGACAGTGGACGGACCGCATCATGGAGGAGTTCTTCAGTCAGGGTGACCGAGAGAGAGAGCGAGGGATGGAGATCAGCCCCATGTGTGACAAACACAACGCCTCTGTAGAGAAGTCTCAGGTAGGGTCATCAATCCAAAAAGGAACTATGGAACTGTTTCTACTGCCAAAATAAAATGGTTAATTGTAAGATAAAGTGTAAAATAAAAAATAAAAACAAAAAGAGCATTACAAAGAAAAAATGGGGACAATTATATATATTTGTTTTTATGAAATTGTTATTAAATCTATCTATTAAACCATTATGAAATCAGCAGACAGAATCTTTTTTTATTTTTATTAAATTATTTTAATTTGTAGTTTAGGTTTTAGTATCTTTGTGATATACTTTAGTCATTCTTTAATTATTTATTATTCTCAGAAATCATGTTTTTACATTGTACATTCCAATTAATCTCAGTCTTAAACTGCAGTTGTTGTTTTTTTGACTAGGTTAAAAACTAACTAAAAAAACTAACACAAGCTAACTAACACAATAAAAACACGATAACATAATAAAAAAAAAAAATGTAAAACTGAGTTATCTGTATTTTTTTAGTTGGGCCTCAAATGTATCTGTGTGTCTATAATTAGTTTTATTTTTATTTCAGTTTTAGTACTTCATAATACAGATTATATAATTTTTTTCATAGATATATTTGGTATTACTTTTATTGGCAAAACAACATTACTAAGTTTTGTTTTTCATCTGATATTTGTATTTTATTTTATGTATTGGATATATTTCGTAATTATTTTTAGTAGTAGTACTATAGATAGTTACCAAGCAACATGTCATTTTCATCAAATATTTATATTTTATTTAATTTCAATTGTGTGTAATTCTCACAGCTGTCTCTGTGTCTTTAGGTGGGCTTCATTGACTACATCGTGCACCCACTGTGGGAGACGTGGGCCGACCTCGTACACCCAGATGCCCAGGACATCCTGGACACGTTAGAGGACAACAGAGAGTGGTACCAGAGCACCATCCCACAGAGCCCGTCACCCGCTCCTGACCAGCCCGAGGAGGGCAGCCGCTCCGCCGGAGCAGAGAAGTTCCAGTTCGAGCTGACGCTGGAGGAGGATGGAGAATCAGACACGGAGAAAGACAGCGGCAGCCAGGCTGAGGAGGAGGAGGAGGATGATGAAGAGGAGGAGGACAACAGCTGTAGTGATTCCAAAACTCTGATAACGCAGGACTCGGAATCCACAGAGATTCCGGAAGCGGAGGAGGGAATTTCAGAAGAGGTTTCCACGGAACCCAGCATGGTGGAGGAGGAGGAGGAGGAAGAGGAGGACGATGAGGAAGACGAGGAGGAGCAGCCGGCAGACACGTAGCAGCGCATCTGGATGGCCCAAACTAGCTGCCGTGACGGCAAAAAACGCAAATATTTAATAACAGACAATGAAATTGAGTTCCAAAGCGCACGTTGCACTCCGAGACCTCGGCCACTCCTCTCTCGCTCTCTCTTTCTCTTTTCCGTCTCTCTACGAGCTGCCTGGAGACGAGAGGACACTAAGACTTCGGTAGGTTGTCGTTTTATTTGCACTCAGGAATAATATTTAGTCCTCTGGTTTTTTTTCAAGCTTGGTTTTGTTTACCTTCGCCCTCCTCCTCCTCCTCTTCTTCCTCTGTGATTCTCTGTGGACGACAGTGAGGAAATTCCCCGCACAAAGCAATCGGAGGAGACGCCGGCGGGGATCGACACAGGAGCACGTTTCCTTGGATTTCAAAGAGACCTTATTTTCTACATTTTAAGTCTTCCTAAACTTTTGACTGAGAAAAATTTCACAAAAGACAAAAAAACAAACAGCCCAAGTGCTGTCATGGCCTCTTTGATGATTTTGTACGGTATACATACAGATTTTTACATAATTACTTTTTAAATAACAAAACAGCAGCTGTTGCGTTTTCGAGGAAACTTTGCGTGAAGGGTAACTTGCAAGTACGCCACGTGGGTCGTGCGTTCGCCACCATATTCACATCACTGCTGTCACACACCCTCCTTTCAGAAGCTGTCTTTACGTTGTCATTGTTTTTTTTTACTTCATCGAACACTTTACCTCCAACGAGCCTCTTAATACACCTAACAGATGCTTTATGTGCGCTCAACTCATTTCTGATTTATTTCTGCCTTGTTTTGGAGCAGATATTTCAGCAACACTGCACTTGAAGCCTGTAATACAAAAAAAACTATATATATATATATATATAAAGTGTAAAATATACAATGTTATAGTATTACCAGGCATTACAGGCACCAAATTAATATTAATACACATGTTCAGGCTCATACATATATATTGGTGCTGTCAATTGATTAATCGCATCCAAAATAAGTTTGTTTACATAATATATTAATGTATTTATATATGCATAATAAATATACACAGTACACACACATTTATTCTGTAAACAAATACTTTTATTTTGGATGTGATGAATGGTTTGACAGCTCTAATTCATATACAGTACATTACAGGCACCAAGTAATGTGTTACCAAACACAAGAACTTTATTATTGACTTTAATTTTGTTTTAATGCAGACCGACACAAACATCCCGTTCAGGCTTTATAACTCCAGGTCAAGCTTAGCTTCTTTTACTGGCAGCATCCTGTTATGGGTGTATCAGAGCCATTTATCTGAAGCACTTCTGTTATAAAGACATCTGGAGATTTTCTTTTAATAGCGTGTGAGAGACTGATTTTCTTTCCTTTCGCCGAATGCGCGTGAACCTAAAAACTCCCAGAAAGCACATCCATCCCGCGCATGCGTATTCTACAGTGATAGAGTAATGCCTTTCAGAATCACCTGCGTCACGATTCATTAGATCAGAGATCTTCTCTTAGGGCTAGATGCAGATTAGCGTCAAAATCCACATTTTCATTTCATGCCAAAACCTCCCTCCCGCTCTGGACACGCACTATGCGACACATGGCTTTTAACAAGGACTTATTTATGTCTGTATGTGGTTTTAATTTATTGTTTGGCTTCTGTTTGAAAGCAGTACTGTAGACCATCAACTGTAGCATAGAGCGTGTGGACTTGCAAGTTACTGGCCTCCTGTTTTTTTTGGTCGTGTACATAGAACAAACTTTTTAAAGTCTGTAGTTAATAGAATACGCTCACAGAAACTTGAAACAACCTGGTTCGAGTAGTACTGATTTTGTTATATATATTTTTATTTAAGTTTGTGCCATGATATTCTTTCCTCACCAGATGACCTTACCTGATTACCGATTTTTTTTTTTTTCCGTTGTTATATGTATATTTTTTCTTTTGCTGTTTACAACAATGTATTTATTTTGCTGTATATATTGTAATGTTTGTTGTAAATGATGACAGATTCTAAACTTCATCCCAGATGGAGTTGCTGTATTTGGTAAACTCTTGTTGAGAGAATGTTTATTATTATAAATACTATCCAATGTAAAAACAAGAAAACGATGATGATGATGATAATATTCTGTATAAAAACAAGAAGGTCACCTTCGAATGTGTGTTTCTGGAGATCTGGGGAAAGCCAAACCATTTGAGACGAGTTGCCACTGGCGTTTGGCCCCAGGGCTGTGCCTTAACTTAAAAAACTCTTTATTTGTGTGTGCGTTTGGTCTCTCTACGTGTTTCAGAGAACGATGTCTGCTGCCAGGGTATCAGGGCATCTTATGCGCTGCATTTAAAGCTAAAGCTTAGGACGCCTTGGGTTACTTCTTTTCATTTGTAAGTCCAAAAAAAGTGGCACATAGCTTACGCCGCTGTGGACGCAGCGGCTGCAATAGTCCCGGGACGGTTGGGTTTGCCCTAGAGGTGCTTGGCTGCTTGTGATCTTCTACTTTCATGCTGTTCTTTAACTTCGTTCAGGTACCGTCTGCTACCTTCATCTCATCCAGCCTTGTAGATGTGCTTGTTCACTAAACTGAACGAGTCCTTAGAGTTTCAGATGTTAAATAAGCATACTTTCTGACACGCATACTGTAGATTTTAGCAGCCCTGGACCAAAGCCAACCGTGGCTATTATTATTAATTATTACTGGTATTTTTTCAATGTCATTAAAGGGATACTTTAACATTTGATTCATAAGTTCTGCTGATTAAAAGCTGAAACACTTCTTTCAGTCTCTTACAGTCTTTTGCCGGTACTGTAGATCCATCTCCAATCGGTTTCAAGTCCACAAACTACAAGAAAAAAATAATTTTATATGCAACAAGTGAAATAAAAGCATGGGTTGATTCCACACGTGTGTGGCGTGTTTGTATCTGTCGCAGATGTGAAGAACATGATTTGGTTTGCTCTCATCAAAGTGAAAGTCTTGTGAAGGCTTGCTGTTTGTGCGCCATCTACTGCACGTGCAGCGAACAACGTCATGCGTCACTCTCGAGGTTTGCTCGTGCAAAACACGCTGTTGTATTAAATACCTATTTTATACAGTGAGCCTTTATATTTATAATGACATCAATGAATAATAAACCAAAAAGGTACATTAAATATTCCGCATCAAACACGGACCGGAGGAACTGAGCTAAATTAACGTGTGAAATCAGTCATGCTAAAGTATATAAACTGGACAGTTTTAATGTAAATCTAGTCAAAATTATTTCCTTTAGCACATTTATCTGAAAAAATATATCAGCGCAAGTAAAACAGGAGTTCTGGCTCCACCTGGTGGCCACAGAGAGTAACAACTACGTTCATTAATATTAATTCGTTGCTAGGCGACGGATAAAAAGCAATAGTAAATGTATTATTTTTAAGATTGATCATCTTATGTATCAATTTATGTCCACTCGTACTTTTTTGTCACCTTCTAAAATTAATCAGTCTATTGATAGACGCTTATAATAATAAAGAGATTCCCTTTAAAATATATGATGCATGGATTTTATGCTTACACCAATAAATGCATCACACACCAAAAACTATATTGCAGCCTTGAAACGTTTCCAAGTGAAATTATATTGTCTCTTTGTGATAAAAGTACTTATGCATGGACATCACGTAGATATAAAGCCTGCCATCATTCAATATGCTGGTACGATAATGCGTTTGAAAAGTATTTCCCTGATATTAAAGACTGAAATACGACTGCCTTCGAAATTTCACGAAAATGAAGCCAAGTGATTGACGTTATACAAAAAGTTATACACACTAAAAAAAATCCATGTGCTTTGTCATGCTTGTCATTACCCTGCACTTCCAGCAGGTGTCACCAAAACAACGCCATTAAAACTGACCTTTAGAATGGAGATGGTCAAGGCCAATCTAAGATTCCTGCAGCTCCTGAGATAAAAGTGTTCATTTAAAGCGAGTTCACCATTTTTAAACTTACTGTAACTTTAATGCAGTATGCTTTATAAACGTATGTCTAAGTTAAACTTGATCTTCGAGGTGTATTATGTGCAATGAAACAAAAACATACTAATATAATATAAGCTACAAAGGAATACCAATGAATTGAACACCATTTTCCAACAGCATTTTCAGTCTTTATAAAATAATAATAATAACAGAAAACTAAAAAGTGAGTTTACCTGTTTGGTTTGATGTCCCATAACCTCTGTTGTCCTATTAAGAGACTCGTTAGCAAGCGCTGTTTTCAAGACAAGCAAGCTTCTTTAAAAAAAAAAAAAAAAAGTCACAATTGAATAATACGAATGGATTTTGTAATGGTATATAACGTTAAAATACGTCGAGTTCATGGTAAATACCTTATTTCAGGCATTTAAAATCAGGACCATGGAGCCGGAAGTGTTAAAAACACATTTCCGGTTTTCGTGAAGAAAATGAATCATCTGTGTATAACTGCATTTTGTGTTTTATTGCTTATTTAAAGCTATTTCAGGTCTGGATGACTGGGTTAGCTGTCAAATATAACAACCATGAATGAAATCAAGTCATTTTGATGCAGAAAGCTAAATCAATAGATAGCTGTGATCACTTTTTGGCAAGTGTAAAACTGCATTTTATGGCTTTTATTGGCCATTTTTAAGGGACTGCATGTGCTAAATGACGATTGCATTCATGAGGGTCATAGGCTAGTTGACTGTCTTTTTTTACCTGTTGCACCTGGAACACAAACCTTTTACAAACACAGCAGAAGAGCACTGAAATATCAACACAATAGGAATATTTATTGGTATTTTCAACAGTAATTGATACACTTTTGTCTTACACACGCCACACATACAGAACAACCACCTCTAGAGTGATTCCTTCAACTAAAATATTAGAAATCACAAGTTAGGTCCAACAATTTTTTTTTCTCTCCACACAAACCAAAAAGTTAAATGAGCACTTTTTAAAAAATAAAATATTTTGAGTAAAATCACAACATTTTAAAGTCATATATTGGGAACAATAGCTTGCAGCCTCATCATTTAAGACAAATTTTTAACAAAACGAACATTTTAATGTTCTGAGGGGACTTTGGAAATGATACAGTTACGAGGTAAAAGCACATCTGATGCATTATTGATAAAATTAAGAAAATAAATAATTTAAATGCAAACAAAGAGGTTTACATGTCTAACAATAAAGTACCATGTCTTTTGGACATAGCATGGTAAAATAGTATCTTTTGACATATAGAAA
Organism: Enteromius mattozi; assembly: GCA_032359235.1. Taxonomy (NCBI): domain Eukaryota; kingdom Metazoa; phylum Chordata; class Actinopteri; order Cypriniformes; family Cyprinidae; genus Enteromius; species Enteromius mattozi. The sequence goes on from JAUMHE010000059.1 coordinate 15,391,396, forward strand.
TCATTACCATCTGATATCCACAAGTACTTTCTTATATGTTTAGATGTTTTTACTCCCTTTTGAGCTTGTATTTAAAAAGCTATTTTATGCATGCTGTACACCTGAAATGACAGCTATTGTAAAGCTACTGAATTGCAGTAGAGTGATTGCAGATATATAGCCCTATGCATGCGCTAAATGAATGAGATTTACACACAAACGCACAAAGAAAAACCACAGAGATGACTTGCAACAAGATACACGTTTACTTTTCTCCATACTAGTATATACACACCAACACACACACACACACTGATGTAACTCCACAGTACTTCGTCTTAATGTCAGCACAAAGATAGTTTAACACAGAAGGTGAGGCAGAGCGATCTTCCATATGTGGGTTGAGATAGTGTGCAAAATCAGCATGGCACATCAAGACGCTCCACACACACACACACACACACAGTCATTCAACTATATACAAGAGATAGGGTTTCGAAATATTGCACTTGCTGGCCCATTGCACCCCACATACTGAGGGATGCATAAATGAACAAATAAGATTATACAGATACAGGTATCTAAATAGAGATGCCATACAATTTCATGCAGGGATAATGCTAAACGTGGCTTGTGGTGGAGTTTCTTACTGATTTTCTTTATTCTGAGGACACATCAATGAACTATTAGCTATATACGTACCGGCGTATTCAGTCTGTGACCGCAATATGTTTTTAATAATGCCGGATATTGTCGGCCTAATGTTATATAAACTTTTTTTTTTCTTTTGTACTACGCTCACAAAACCACACATATCTACAGACCACACCATGTAGTTTAAGGGCTGTGTTTTCATTATTTTATTTTTTTTACTTAATTCTACCTAGATTATTATACATCACGCTGAAAGTTGGACAATTTCTAGGAACGAGAAACAAAACATCTAGAAGATGAAATCGCTCAGCAATATTTCCAGGTTATATTTCAGGCCAAAAGTTCTGTCAAACGATTACTCGCTTCCAAAATATGTTTTTGTATGCAAGTTATTTTGTATGCGTATTGTGTATATTTATAATGTATATATAAATACACACACGTGCGTGTATATATTCATAAATATATATTATTTATTTCTAATATTTGTTTTTTATATAATTATAGACATGTAAATATTTTCAAAATATATACTGTATTTGTGTATATTTATATATACTAAAATATACACAGAACACACACATGCAAACAAAAACTTATTTTGGATGTGATTAAATTTTTGACAGCACTAATAATATATATATATATATATATATATATATATATACTAAATTTTCAATATTTCATTTTGAGGTGAAATATAATCTGAATATTTCAAGACGTTTTCCCTAGAACTGCTCTTCCTTAGAAATGTTATATTTCTGACTCAAAAATGAAAAAACTTCCATCCATGGTCAAAGTCATTTAAGGTTTGTGGGATGAAATATTGATGAGTGACTCACTTCTCCTGAAAATAGCTGCCCGACACATTTCCTTGGCTATTACTGCATCATTTTACAAGACAAGCTCCAGCGAGCTTCGACCTGACTCAGGCGACAGTGAAGCGGTTTCCTCATAACATCTAAAAATCACTGAATCCTCTCCGGCCATGAGCATAAAACAAGATAAGAGCAGGGACAGCAAATCACATCCTCCACAAAGTAGCTTTTTAGCCAACAGAGAAAAACAACAGACGACAGCGATAAACAGAGAAGAGGAATGGAGAAAAAGGGCTTGGGGAAAAAATAGAAAATCCACTTCACCTAGAAGAACGTTTCGTTATCAGACACGCGCAGCTCATGAAGCACATTTACCGTTCCTTTTCTCACGGTAAAGCCTGTTTGCTTTGAATAAATAGATAAATATTTCACTTCATCAGCGTGAATTCATTTACAATGATCAAACTAAAAGTGTAGAAACATTAAATGCACATTTTCCTCTCTGTATGAAACAGCTACTTAAATCCACAATATTATATTCATCTGACTGAGGTATATACAAACCTATATACACTACATAGATTGTGTATTCATATAGATGATGACATAATTTTAATATTCTACAGTACACATATACACACGCTAGAGTTATGCAGCGGATGGGAAATTTTATTTCGATTAATATGGCATGACTTCCTGATCTACAAAACTGTCTGAAAAGAGTCTGTTTGTGTGTATTAATGCCATTATGATCCTTTTCCTTGAGCACCTGATCCTTCACTAAGCCCCACCCTAAAAATAAATCTGACCAATCCTACATTAGCAACTGTTGCCAGACAGACGTCCTGTGTGGTGATGGAATTATATTTAAATTTTTGAAAACTTAAAATTTGTCAATTTGGAATCGTCCAAAATTATTTGGAGGGAAAAAAAAATCTTCAGTTTACTTTAATTCGTAACTACGTTTTTATTAGATTTGTATTTATGCGTAACTAAGGAAGTGAAGTTTTAAAAAAAAGGTCAGTTTGATCGGGCTCTTAATCAAGTTTTTATTTGTAACTTTGTAATTATGTTTATTCATAATTAAGGGGTGGGGCTTATTGAAAGGTCAGTCGATACCGATAACTATATTTGCACCCACACCAGCGAATGATGTCATCTGCTTATTATAAGCTCAAGTGTCACTTTAAATTCTCAAGCGGGTGACTAGCTGTCAATGTTTCTAACGAACATCAAAAAAATCGTTCTGAAAACCGATTCCCAACGATATTCCCTGTTCTTAATCATTCTAGTTTTGGTCTGGACGCTGCTATACTTTAACATTGAGAACGATTTTTAGAACTACATCTTTATCGTTATCTTGCTTGATCTTAGTCGTATTGACATTTAAGCTCCAACTTTGGTGGAGAATTAACTTAGGGTTAGTTAGACCGTGTCACAAAGAGTTCACAAAAATCTCCCGTTTATTTTAAATAAACTCGCAACTTAGTTTTTATTTGTAAAATTCAATGGGGTTTATACGTAATTAAAGGGGCGGAGCTTATGGAAAATTCAGTTTGATCGTACTCGGGTTATAAAGGGTTGACAAAAATCTCAGCTTTCATTCTAATTATTAACTATATTTTTATTCGTATAATTACACGTAATCAAGTTCATTCATAATTACAAAATTACATTTGTTTGTAACTAAGAGGGAAAGATCAGTTTAATTGTACTCAAAGTCATAAAGAGTTCACGAAAAAATCTCCAGTTTATTCTAAACAAATCCGTAGGTAGGGCTTAGTGGAAGGTCAGTTCGATGGTGCTCAAAGTCATCAGTTCATAAACAGTCGTTGCATGCATGTGGACGAAGTCTTGACGAACTAAATAACAGTGCTGTAAAGGCCGTTAGGACTTTAAAGAAAACAGAGTGTCAGAAAGAGCTAGGCACCGTAAAGACAGACGTGACTCTAGTGCAAAGGTGCTGGAACAAAACAGGCAAAAGTAGCATTCGTACACAACACATTCCTGCGTTCTGTGATCGTTTGGTCGGTTTTCACATGCATCAGACAGACGTCTTAGGCCGCTGCATTTTCTTATCGTTTTGAAGCCCTGCATTGTGGCTTTATGTTTTGGAATACGAGAACGCCTCCTAGTGGTGCAACAGACTCACAGGCCAAATATACCAAAAACTGATGATCAAAGAAACGCAACATATTCAAGCAATTTTTCCATACTGTTTTTTTTTAAACGCTGAAAAACTGCTCGCCGTTGATCAAGACTCCACATAACAGCTTTGTTTCCATTGGGTGTAAAGGGTCACTGACATGCACTGATCAGATTCAAGTTGTTCCAGCACCTGTATTCTATGACATTAAAGGATATATGCATCTATCTAAAGGTAACACACACACGCACACACACACTTATGCTACTATGTAAACTGAGCACTAACAGGCACAGTTGGGCTGCTGTAGTGGAGGAGGGTTATCTGTTAACCGGGCCGTTCCCTGGGTTCCTGTGGTCACGGCGGGATCAGTCTCTAAACTCTCGGACATCTTGTCACAGATTATATCCACCAGACGCTCAAAGGTCTGCTTCACGTTGATGTTGTCCTTGGCGCTCGTTTCAAAAAATTCAAAACCTGGTAGACAGAAACGACACCAAAATACAGTTTAGATGTCAGAAAATTATAATCTGCATATATCAAGGCGGTTTTAACGGTAATCCCAGGTACATTTCAACAAGCTTAGTTCAAAACAGCAGAAAAAATGTTATATATATTCATTCAATATATGCATACATTTGTTAAACATAAATAATGTAACTAATATAATTTATCGTAATAACGTAACAAGCAATAATATAAATATTGTATAAAAAGCAGCCCCAGAATTTTTCATAATTTTGCAATCTTAATGAAACAATTCATTCAAAATCTCAGAAAAACAAGACACACACAAAATCAGATTAATTTGTCTTGTTTTTCTGACAACTTGGAGATATATATATATATATGCGCACATGGAAAAACACACACTTTAATAAGCTTTAAGTGAAAATGAAAAATTTCAATGTGCCAGAAAACTGATATTACACAATATTGTTCATTGCTTAATATATTTTACGTATAATTTTTTTATTACTTCATCATATTTATATGATACATATATTTCACTTATTTCTGTGAGAAACGTATATAAATAATAAATAATTTAAATTAGTAATTAAATATGTATCATTATTAATAATAATGCTTAATTATATTTAAAAACTAGAAAGTGTATTTTGTCTGCATTGTTAGTTTAGTAACATATCACCATCAGATGATTCAGTTGTCTCATGTCCACTTCACATGAAGTAAGGGTTAGGATATACAGTCAAAGCAAAATTCATTCAGACACCTTCAACATTTCTCACATTATCACAGTTTTATAAAACATGACAAAAACTCAAACTGTCAGAAAAAATTTATCTTGACAATGTCAGATATCTTTGATAGCTGTGAGTTGTTAAATAATACCAATTGAGGTCAACCAGTTACCAAGCAATGCTTCATTTTGTTCAGTCTGTGGTGTAAAAAGGTGTGTTTTTATGAATTTTACTGGTAGTCCACTGTATGAAGACTTTTTGGGTATAATATTTTACAGTTCACTTTATTTTGCTATACTCATTTACATAAATAAATTATAGTGTCCTGCACAAACAAATAAAAAAAATATTTATTTAAAAATTACATCTGTTTGAATAATTTTTGGTTTTACTGTATATACCGTAGTTATATTGAGCATCTTAATTCAGTGACATTTCATAGCTGCTGCCTTAGAAGTTGCCCATGTATGCACAATGTGCTCTTTTACAAATTGTGACAATCCCTGAAGAAAAGTAATTTTTTTTGACGCTCTGAAAATGGCAGGGGTATGTCCTCTTTCACACCAAACATGCAATAAGTGTGTCTGTTTTCACCGTTCAGTGTTAGTCTGAGCCGTTCGCACATTCTGGTGTCATCCAATTATATGCGTTTAATTATCACCCCAGTTCAAAGCTCTAATTCCCTGCATATGCTCTAATTTATGCACAGTGAAGATATGCTAACATGAGAGCCATCGAAGGTATATATTCCATCACAGTGCTCATATAGGAGCAAAAATTTGGCTTTTTATGGATTGGTGAGATTTATTTATAGTCATTTTGGAGCTGTAATTACAACCAGTGGGTCTTGCCCAAAAATAGGCCATATTGTGTCTGTTCGGATCAGCTTATGCACAGAAAAAGCAAAATACAAAGCTAACTTTGAAAAATAATATGCAATGCAATATGCTTTCAACTTTTTAAAAAAAGGAAACATTTCCAATCCTTTTTTGTTGATGTAAAAGGTTATGCATCCACTTAAAATCAGTATTTTGATGCAAATTTATCTTTAGACATTTTGTAGATTGCATACAATGTCCATATCTTCAAAAAAAACTAAACATGAATAAATATATTTAATCTAAAAAAAACAAAAAAAACACAAAAAAAAACATAACACTGTTCAGTCTCTATTGTATCCATCCAATGCAAAATTTGGGTCTTGAAGCAAAACCACAGTAGTTAAAATGAAATCATGTTGCCCACCTGACTGGCTCCATAGGTCCAGAAGTTTCTAATTGGTCTCTGGAGGAATCAAACTTTTGGGATGAAGTAAGGACGGTTGAACTTACCCAGCTGCTCCGCCAGCAGTCTGCCGCTATCTGAAGACACGACTCTCTCCTCTTCCATGTCACACTTATTTCCCGCCAGGATGACCTGCGCGTTGTCCCAGGAGTACGTCTTTATCTGGGTTGACCTAGTTACAAAAAAGCAAGGATGTTAGGATTCACGCTCACAATGCAATGATGGCCCACATACAGGTATGCATATGAGCGAGCACCACGGGATAAACATGCTGCATCGTGCATGGCCTATTTACACACTTATTGATGCGCTGCCACATGCATATGTAGGCCCAAAAATAATATATTATATATATATATATATATATATTTTTTTTTTTGTATATTTAATTAATTT
>JAUMHE010000059.1:15419415-15441915 GCA_032359235.1 Enteromius mattozi
CTAATCTTTGTTTCAAATTTTTAAGTTTTAGTTTTTCACCTACCATTTATATTTTATTTCAACGAATTTCAATTAGCCAAACAATTAGGTTTTAATTTTATTTATTGAAATTAACTTTGATGGAAATTCTTTGATCCATTTGTCTATCTATTTATCTATCTATCTACCTGTCTGTCTGTCTGTCTATCTGTCTATCTATCTATCTATCTATCTATCTATCTATCTATCTATCTATCTATCTATCTACCTACCTACCTGTCTGTCTATCTGTCTATCTATCTATCTATCTATCTATCTATCTATCTATCTATCTATCTATCTACCTACCTACCTGTCTGTCTGTCTGTCTGTCTGTATCTGTATATTTGTCTGTCTATCTGTGGATATCTATCTATAGATCTATACATATATTTGTTCCAGTGGTGGTGATTTTCTTTAAACCATACTATTTTTACAGCAAAAAAGCAATATATTTATGTTTGCCCTGAAATGCTTTACAATGATGGTATTTATGTTGTTATTGAACACATTCCAGTATGGAGGACTGTATTGAGGTCATTCTTGAGCAGCACAGCAGCAGGTGGTTCAGTCATCAGCAGTCCAGCCCCAATGTCACCTTACTGATCGGATCTGCCTTCGCTGGAGTCTACGGACTCTGGGCCATGTTCTGCATGCCCGGACTCAGAGTCCCTTTCAGACTAAAGGTGCTTTGACTCTCTGCACATTTCTCTCTTTAATACAGAGGAGTTGAGGAAAGCTAAGGAAGCTGAAAATATCTGGTATGATATTCTCTCAGGTGCCATTTTTACCTTCAACAAAAGAGCAAACTCTAAATGTTATCAAGCTTCTAGAAGGACGCAAAGGCCGTCTGGCTGACCTGGGATCAGGCGATGGACGATTGGTATGGTCATGGATAAAATGTCAGGTTTTGGAGCTTTTGCTTCATCTCATGTATTAACTGACCTGTTCTGAAATGCAGGTGTTTGCAGCTTCGTCAATGGGATTTCAATGCACAGGTTTTGAAATAAACTCCATATTATTGGCCTATTCAAGGAGTAAAGCATGGTGGCATGGAGTACCACACACTGATATTCATTTTGTCAAAGAGGACTTCTGGAAGGTAAGCTTTATACATATGTATTTAAAGTATTTTACTTTATGTCAAACATGTCTATAGCTTTCCTTACTGCCGCTCTTTGATATTTCAGACTGATCTGTCCAAATACAGAAACGTGACTGTGTTTCTGGCTCCTGCAGTGGTATGTTTCTGGATTGACTTGTGGGGGCGCTATAGGATCATATAATTGATTTTTCTGTCTGTTCTCTGCTTGCAAATCCCACATGCATTTCATGAACTTTAAGTATTTTCATTTTTATAAAATGCTGACACTTATTTTGTGTCCTTGTTTACATTAAACATGCAAGTATGCTTCAATACTTCCATATAAAATCTAAACAAAAATGTTATTTTTATAGCATTTATTAACTTTAAGAAATGTTAATTTAGAAATATGGTATTGTTCATTGTTAATTCATGATGCATTAATTATGTTAATATAAGAAAATTGATGTTAATGTTAACTATTGCATTAGTTATTGTAAATTATTAAAATATTATTTATATACTACAGTAGTAAATGTATTAATTTTGAATTAGCTTTTTTTTTGTATTTTCCTTGTTTAACTTTAAATGTAAAATCTTAGCAACTTTGACATTTTATTATTTTTTGGCAATTTGTGTGTGTGTGTGTATTTATATATATATATATATATATATATATATATATACGGACACTCACATAATTTAATGTTTATTTCAGGTAAGGAACATGTTTTTTATGCTTTTAATAAACTATAATAAACTTAAGTGTTAGCAAAACATCTAATAGCATGATTTTTTTGTAAAACATATGCAGGTTGAAGATTGTAATGATGATTTATATGTGTTACCGTGGCAGATGGGCGTTCTGGAAGAGAAGTTGTTAAAGGAACTTCCTGAGGATGCCAGAGTCATTGTATGCCGTTTCCCTTTTCCTCACTGGCCCCACAGCTGCTCTGCTGGATCTGGATTAAACCAGGTCTGGGCTTACGATGTTCGCACTGCTAGAGAACCATCCAGAACATCCCCTGACCAATCACAGGCCTGAAACAAGCCACATGCAACTCAGAAATCAAGATATTTTGCTCTTTATAAAAGGCTTACATAAAAGATGATTAATGGTTCTGTACGACTGTCAAAACTATTTGATAAGTAGTTGATGTGTGATGTTAAATAAATTGTTGCATTATTTTCATTCATTTCTTGTCTAGTATTGAACATACACTGTACATTGGGATCTAGAAGTCGGAGAGCACTAATGGAAATGCTTCTATTTTACATAATTCGATCAGAGTAAGTTAAACTAAAAACTGGCATATATTTCCTAGCATTTCCAGCATGATTTAAGCAAGGTTATTATTTTATTCAAATAAAATCTAGTTGCTTCGAACATTAACAAAAAAATATTTTAATAACAACATATATATATATATATATATATATATATATATATCTTTAACATGGTCTCAAGATTTTTGCAAATCACTGTATGTCTGTCATACTCAGATTCAGTAAAGGAGCATGAATAAAACTCTCTTAAAATGTTGCATTCAGTTGGGGTGGTTCTAGGGATATAATACATAAACATCTAATCTTCTGATGGATCATTTGTCTCATAATCTCCCTAAAGCCCATATGAGAAGTGGGCTTTGCATGTCTTGGATACCCAGAATAGATCTGTCATGTTTACATATTATCACGCTGTCCGCTGTTTCACCCTCAATTAAAACTGATGCTGTTGGCTGAAAAATAAAGCTTATATTTTATGCAATGTCCACCAACTAATCCTGCAAACACAAGCTCTTCACTCTTCCATACATTCATGTCATGACGCCCTGCAATAGAAGAACCTTCCAGACTGCAGTTTGACATCACTGATGAATAATTCATTACACTTGTGGTCAGCTAGACATGAAAAGCAATAGGAAAAAAAAAGGTGAAAATGGGATCTGCATTTAATTTTACACTGTGTGTGTTTTATTATGCCCGCACTGTGGATCTGCATTGTTTGCATGCGATCAATATAAATGTTTACCTGTAGAACTAAACTTTAAATAACTGAGCTCAGCATGTAAACACTTTATATTTTAGTACTTGAACACCAGCCTTCTCAAAACCACAGAACAGCATCAACACACTTCAGCTGATCCAAACAAAAGTAAACATTTCCCACTCTTCCTCAAGACCACTTAAAAGAAAGTAATGCATTGTATATAATTTGTTACCTTCATTTGCAGAACACTGAAAACTGATGCCATTTCGCCGAATAATGGATCCTTGAGGTAGAGCAATTTTCTGGATGTGAATGTTTAACTACATGCTGAACTAGATGCTTGTTAGATGCTGAACACATCTTGCAACAAGAAAAGCTGTTATAAAGACAAAAACATATTTACTTGATTTAAGTCTATAATTTAGAGTCTAAATATAATATTATGATCTATGTAGGTTGAATGCTTCTTATATGTCTAAATCAATAATGTTATTATAAATCTGTTGGATGCATGTCAGTGTGTAACAGGAGTGTCAGTATGAGTCATAAATGCGCCACACAACCAAATCCATTCAAACTAGAGTAAATCGACCACATGGTGGCGCTGGAGAGCTTTACTGTAATATACAGTCTGTAAAACATGCCCATGCATGTCCTGGTCAAAATTACAGATACAAAATCACAAACTATATGGACAGATCAAGTCAATGAAATGCGTTAAAAATCAAATAAAACATTTCTAAAACACATTGTAAGATACAGAGAGTTCTAAAGTATAGATAAATAGTTTAATAATAAAATAATTCAAAATGTGAAAATAATAATATTAAACTGAATTTATTTTATTTATATTTTTCCATGTTAAAGTTATAAATGTAACTTTATTGTAGGTATATAAAAGTCATTAAAACTGTACACTTCTGTCTATTCTCAGGAATAAAATAACAGAGTTCAAGTGCCATTTGAAATGATCTTCTAAAATGAGCACTTTTATCAGGCTTCTATGTGTAGCTTCACTTTAATGGCAATGAATAGGTTCTTTTCATTAAAGTGCGATAACTGGACTGAGAAAATGCTAGTTTTAGAAGAACGTTTCAGACGGCTTTTGCATCAGAACTATTCATACATAATAGCACAAACCATAACATTGATTTTTGCGATTTAAGTCGCTGTTCATAGACGCGCGTGTAGTTCCAGCTCCGCGTGACGCGCCGGTGAAAATAATGTAACTGGGCGGAGCGGCGCGCGCGTGTATAAGAGCAAGGCTCTGTGGTAATTCCTCCCATTCTGGACTCGAGCATGGACATACTCAGGACTATAACACACCACCACCACCACCATCATCAGCCTGTGAATAACGGCAAGATGTGTGAACACACACACCACAGACCCACCGAGAGCAGACGAGGGAAATCAGAGGATAATAATGCTCATGCCACGCAGGAAATGTCACGCATCATCACGGATTCAGGCACTGGGAAATGTTACTGTAGAGGAAAAGTTTTGGGCAAGGTAAATATTTTACATTTGACTTAGGAAAAAGTAATACCATAGTATTTTTGGAGCACCATTTAAACATAGTACAGTAATAGATAATACAGTGCTACATATAAAAGCCAATTGTACTTTGAAAGTGTTTATTTTGAGTTTTGTTTCAATTTAATAAAGCAAAAAATAGTTATGCATACATTTACATAAGAGGTTACCAGTTGAATATATTTATATGTAATGCACTAGTTTGTCTTTGTCTTACAATGCATGCTCTCTCTCTCTGTGTTGCAGGGTGGTTTTGCCAAATGCTATGAATTTACAGATCTGAGCACAGGCAAAATGTATGCAGCCAAAATCATTCCACACACGCGTGTTTCCAAACCTCACCAAAGGGAAAAGGTAACTTGCTTTCCTGTTGTAATGTATTTGCTCCTGGCTGCATTGCTTGAATTGTTTATTAAGCTTGCAACTGTTTGATTGACAGATCGACAGAGAAATCGAATTGCACAGAGCCCTGCATCACAAACACATTGTTCACTTCTACCACCATTTCGAGGACAAGGATAATATCTACATTCTACTTGAATACTGCAGCAGACGGGTAAGTGCTATTGACATCCTCATTCGATTGATGAAACGGATCTTGTAGGAAATATTGTTGCTTATGTATAGTTTTTTTTTTTGTTGTTCTTCAGTCACTAGCACATATTCTCAAGGCCCGAAAGGTGCTTACAGAACCAGAGGTTCGGTACTACCTAAGACAGATCGTCTCAGGGTTGAAGTATCTCCATGAGCAAGAAATCCTACACAGAGACCTTAAACTAGGTAAGCGACATTCAAACCCCAATAAATGTAGCTCTAATATGGTGACAGCAATGCCAAAGTCATGGGTTGAATTCCCAGGGAATGCATGAACTAATAAAACATTTACCTTGCATGCAATGCAGATCACTTTGGGAAAAAAAAACATCTGCCAAATGCATAGATGTAAATGTAATAAACACTCATTCTGTTGCTCTTCCCAGGTAACTTTTTCATCAATGAGTCTATGGAGCTCAAGGTTGGAGACTTTGGTTTGGCTGCAAAACTTGAGCCGGTCGAAAACCGTAGAAGAACAATATGTGGAACACCAAATTATTTGTCGCCCGAAGTCCTCAATAAGCAAGGGCATGGATGTGAATCTGACGTGTGGGCGCTCGGCTGTGTGATGTAAGTATATAGGCCAACGTTTCTCTTGGATTTCACATGGAAATGCTTATTTATAATGAACAAATTGCATCTCAACAGGTATACCATGCTTCTGGGAAGACCTCCATTTGAGACTACTAACCTTAAAGAAACATACCGGTGCATTCGGGAAGCGCGATACTCCATGCCGTCATCTTTGTCGTCCCAAGCCAAGCATCTCATCAGCAGTATGCTATCCAAAAACCCAATGTATAGGCCACAACTCGATGACATCCTAAACCACGACTTTTTCTGCCAGGTGTGTGTCTCTTTGTGCATACGAAACGATCTTGACCAGTTCCCACGTGATAAAATATTCAGTGGCTTTGAGCTTGTTTTTTTTCCCCTCTTATATCAGGGTTTCACACCAGACAGACTGTCTGCTAACTGTTGCCATGCGGCCCCAGACCTTCACCACACCAGCCCTGCCAAGAGCTTCTTCAAGAAAGCCGCAGCCGCCCTGTTCGGAGGAAAGAAGGACAAAGCCAAGTACTTGGAGACTCAAAGTAAGCACTTGCTAGTTTAACCTAAACCGTCTCTGGATTACCCAAATTGCATAATCAGAACGTCTAATGAACATTTTGCTTCTGCTAGATAAGCCAACCAAGGAGGAGGAAGACATAAACAAACTATGCCTTGACCTCCGGAAAACGTCAATCAGCCCTCAGCCTTGTAGACAAACTCTTGAGGTGAGCTCCTTCATCCTTCTTCGGAGTTGAGAGAGATAGTTTAAGATTGTAACCTAACCCCACATTCCTTATTTTCCCACAGGACAGTAAACCCCCCATCCCAGCTGCTGGAAAACCAGCTGTCCCGGCGAAGGACACCAGCAGCAAACAACACATTAAAGACAACATTCGAATGATAGTGCGAGGAACCCTCGGGAGCTGCAGTAGCAGCAGCGAATGTACGTTGCCTTGCTTTTTTCAAAGTAAGGATGATAATGGATGTTATAATGTGATTTCTAATGGGTTTTGGCGCTTTTTGTGTCTTTAGGTCTTGAGGACAGCACAATGGGAAGCGTCGCAGACACTGTGGCCAGAGTACTGCGAGGATGTCTGGAGAACATGCCAGAAGGTGCGTATCTAAACACCGTCTGTTTTCTCAAATGCAAAGTCACTTTTAATAATCCATTTTAATCTCTCATTCACAGCTAATAACATTTCGAAAGAGAGCATGAACAGCAGCTTCCAGTGGGTGACTAAGTGGGTGGACTATTCCAACAAGTACGGCTTTGGCTATCAGTTGTCCGATCACACAGTTGGCGTTCTCTTCAACAATGGCACTCACATGAGCTTGCTGTCGGATAAAAAGTATGTTAAAGATCCCAGATGTCTTTTTAGCACACAAATCATTGATTACATGCAGACTAATGTGTCTTTTTGACCTTCAGGACGGTGCATTATTATGCAGAGCTGGGACAATGTTCAGTCTTCTCCACTACCGAAGCCCCAGAGCAGTTTGTCGGCCAGGTCACCATCTTAAAATACTTCGCCCACTACATGGAGGAGAATCTGATGGATGTAAGTGTCTTTGCTTGGTTGAAATACTGAACATATGTACTGCAGCGCTTTATACAGTACAGATTCAAAGCAGCTTCACAATAATATACAAGAAATAATACTTTTTTCATATGTGAGAAATTCTCAGCTCTATAAAAGCCATTGAAGTTTGATCAAATTATGAAACAATTCAGCTATAAGCAGCTCTACACAAAATAATAGTGTCGTTATTTAGCAATTTAACTAGTCAGTTCAGTGTTGATTCAATTCAAAAACAATGTCTGTGTTGCAAAATTCATCAATTATGAAACCAAAGCATTTCAAGCAGCTATACAGAAATCAATAGGGTCATTATTCATCTCAAGATTTGTTCAGTAGTGTCAGTGTGGATAATATTACTGAATATCGAGTGTCTTTAAACCCTGACTAGGCAATTTGCATCAGATTTTCTGATTACTACTTGCTTTTCCTCATCAGGGAGGTGATTTACCCAATGTCACAGATGCAGGCAAACCCAGATTGTACCTTCTCCAGTGGCTGAAGTCTGATCGAGCACTCATGATGCTCTTCAACGATGGCACTTTCCAGGTAAAACGTCACGTTTGGACTTCTAAAATGCAAAAGCATCTCAACCTAGGCTCCCTGTAAATACGTTCAAAAGGTTCTTACATATACAAACTGCTGCAGTTACACTAGAGGCAGTTAAACTCTCACAACTTTTATTCCTTTTCACACAAAGTATGATTTGCAGGTCCACAGTTTCGATTGGTAAAGTCTAATTTTTGTCTAATTACTTGAGGAATTCAAACCAGTGGCATGCTGTCACATTTAAAAACTGACATATTTGAACCTTAGTTTTGGTTTTCTAAAACACCTAAAATCCACATAAAGAAGTTAAAATTGCATGGCTGCATCAACAAATGCATTTTTATATCACTTTTGCATTTGTTAACACTATCAGGTAGGTTTAGGGTTGGGTTTGGAGTAGAGGATATTACGATAGAGCATTAACGCTCCACCCCAAAATTTAAATTTTATCATTAATCGCTTACCCCCATGTCGTTCCAAAACAGTTAAAGCTTTGTTTGTCTTCGGAACACAATTTAAGATATTTTAGATGAAAACCAGGAGGCTTGTGACTATCCCATTGACTGCCAAGTAAATTACACTGTCAAGGTCCAGAAAAGTATAAAAAACATCGTCAGAACAGTCCATCTTCCATCAGTGGTTCAATTTGAATGTTATGAAGCAACGAGAATACTCTTTGTGTGCAAAAGAAAAAGGACTTTATTCAATAATTTGTCTCCTGTGTGTCACTCCTCCAATATTTGAATTGCAAACGCAATACATATACAATACAATACACTTTCGCGAAACGTGCAGTAAGGTACATAATAACGCAATGTATTTAGAGAACATGAGCCTGGGTTGAAGCATCTACATTCTGTAATGCTGACGTAAAGCTACTTGGTTGCTAATCGCACGCTATTCCTGCAGGTGAACTTCTACCACGATCACACCAAGATCATCTTGTGCAATCAGAGCGAGGAATACCTCCTGACATACATCAACGAGGACCGCGTGTCCACCACGCTGCGGCTCAGCACCCTGCTCGTGTCTGGCTGCTCGGCGGACCTGCGCAGTCGCATGGACTATGCACTTAACATGCTGTTGCAGAGATGCAACTGAAGCGACAGACTGGAATACTTAGAAAGGACAAGAATGTGGAATACATACGGCCGGACGGGAGTGTCGAAGATGGGAGGAGATGTCATGGATTATGAGTTTTGCAAAATGGACTGAACCGAGCTGGGCTGGAACCAGAGGCGATGATGAAATCTCGATCTCGTTTAGGTCTTTATCTTTTTTTTATGCAGAAATCTTGCTTTGTTGAAGCCAAAACGGAGGTGTTTATGTTGAGGCAAGGAGCTTTCAGCAAGGCGGGGTGGTTGGATGTAGCTCTCTTAAGAGCAGATTTCGTTTAACTGTGAAAACATTCCTGCTTAAGGACACGGGGCTGTGTGGTGAAATGATCCGATGCTGTAGTTTATGCACGTTCGGTTCTTCCCATCCCTGCATCACGAGAACAACCGGCTGCATTTCACTGTGTGGACACGACCTGCAACGCCATGGACATAACTTATTATCAGAAAGAACACAGTATTTATTTATTTAATACAGACGATCTTAGAATTATGTTGGTGTGAGCACACGTTATTTAATTGTTCGTTACAATAATTGTGACTGGCGCTTTGTCCTTTTACTGTACGTCAATCTCCCGGGCCACCATCGGGAGTTGTGACGAACTCATTATGCAAGGCCGGTGGCAAAACCGCAATCGCCGTTTCTCTTGTCTTGATGTTTGTGTGAAGATTAAAGATGAATAATATCGTGGAGGTGTTGTATTTTGTTTCTTCTTTGAAGCGCAATTACCCCCATTGTCCCTGCATCTCAGTGCCAAAGCAGTCGATTACGTAAATCTCCAGGGGCCCGATGAAGCGACTTCAAAAACACACATTGTGCTTACAAAAGGGAAGAAAAACAAGATGTTTCACCACCTACTGTCTGCCCAGCACAAGCTCCCTACGCTGCGCTGTCAAGCCCTCACACGCACTATATTAAAAAACAGTAATTGCTTAAAACTGCATTTCATTTCTTGCATTTAGAACAGACCTGTGACCCATTTTTGCCTCACAAACAAAAGAAATAATGAAGCTTTACACCTTCACTGACATAAATTGTAGGTCTTTTCATCATGCACTAATGAACTCGTTTGTCATAATTAGTCATAATTTAAAGATAAACGAAGTGCACAAAGGATAAATGAAAAGAATCTGAACACAGATTGCTCACAATGCTTATTCTATCCATTCCTTAGACAAAATACCATGTTTAGGACACAACTGTGAATTACGCTCTTTCTTTTGGTGCAATTTAAAAGGACAGCTCATCCAAACACGAAAGTCCCATTTCCTTACATTCATGTCATTTCAAACCTGTATGACTTCTATTTTGGTGTCTCAAAATAACATGAACATTCACATTCAAAATCTCATGATCGATAACATAAAAACTTTTATAATGAGAGTCGTTTGTATGTGAATGCAGCTTGCGGCTTACACTAACACTTAAACATTTATAAAACACATTTCACAACAAAATCAAAAATCAAAATATATATTTTACAATATTTATTTTACAAATTGGTCACAGTTTAGTTTTGGGGGCCAATTTTCTTAATAAGGCAGTGGTTATGTTTAGGTATAGGGTTGGATTGAGGGATCTTGAATGTGGTTATGCTGAATAAGCCATTAATATGTACCATAATAAAAACTAATAAACAGCTAATATGCTAGTAATATGTATGGTAATAAGCAACTAGTTAATAGTGATAATTAGTCCCAAAGAACAAAACCTATTTTACGATTATTTGCATTATTTTCCTATAATCTTTACCATGTTTTCGCCCGTATCTCATTACTGTCAAACACTAAAGATGTTAGGTCAGTCATTTGTTTTCATTGAATCTTTCAATGTGACAAAAGTGAATGGTGACTAAAGCTGTCATCCTGAGAAACCACTTTTGTTTCCATGCACGCCATGAGTTAGGATCAACATGAGAGTGGTAAATAATAACGTATTCATTTTTGGATTAACAATCATTCATGTTCAATGTATATGAACATGGTAAACAGTATGGTACATATCAAACATATATCCACCCAGCTAGTTGTTAAAAACGTTTAATCTTGGAATAACTGAGGATCCATGGCAACCATCTATAGTGCAGATCTCATTCTGAAAACATTAAGCAACGCTGGCCATTGCTTGGCTTTTATTTACATTAGAAAGAGGTGACATATGATGTAACCCAGGGTCATTGTGAATGTACATAATGGATAGGGAAAAAAGGAAGAACACTGGGCTTTTATGTCATACAGTTACCATGTCAAGCTTCAGTTTTCATTTTTTCATCTTCGTATGAAGCCAGCTGGTATGTCGTCTCTCTTGGCCCTGATGAGGAAAGATTCGAGGAACAGAGAAGTGTTTGTTGTCCAAGATCAGTATAGCCCCACAGTTGGCTGCCTGGAGTCTCTTTCTAGCATCATCTGTCACTTTGAAATGTAGGCCATTTTGTCTTCTCTGAGTCAATGCCAGATTACTTAATAGGCAGAATTCACAAAATAACACTTTTTGAGTTACATAACACCAACACGGCCCCCGATATTGACCAGGGCGATTATCTGTGCTGTTACACAGACCTTCAGCACACAAGAACAAATGTTAAAATAAATATAAATAAAATAAAATAAAATAAATAATAAATAAAATAAATAATAAATAAAATAAACAAATATTAAAATAAAAAATAAGTGTATTTTAAATAATTATTATAATTTAAAACAACAAATTATTACTGATGCTTTAATGTTGTAAAGCAAATCACTGTATCTTTAAATAAAAAATACTAAATTAATTAAACAAAATTAAAATATGAAAATAATACATACTTAAAATATAATTAACAATAATAATAATAAATAATGTATATAAACGATTAGAATAATAATTATTATTTCATATTATCATTATCATATAATCAACAGCAATAATAATAATAATTATTATTATAATTAATAAAATTTAATATTGTACAGCAAATGGCATTATAATGACATCACATCACCCCAGTAATAATAATACCCTAATTATTATTATAATAATTTGTACTATGCACTAAGATATAAATAATAGCATTTACAAATTATTTTAATAGTAGTAATAATTTTTATTAGTAGTAATAGTATTTTAATAATAATAAATGGCATTGTGCACAAACAACAAAACAAAAAGAACATTGGATAAATAAATATTTAAAATATAAAAAAATTATATTAAACGTACATTTAAATATATTATTAAAAATATTTAAATATCACAAAAACAACAACAACAATAATAATAATAAATGCATATAAAAGTATTTATAATTTTTTATTGATAACAGCAACAATAACAACTAAAGTATTTGTAGCAGCATGCATGCATGCATAAATAAATAAATAAATAAATAATTTAATGAATGAATGAAAGAATGAAAGAATGAATGAAGCATCAAAAACAAGGAGTACAAAAGACTTACTCTGGCATTTTCAAGTCAATGTCACGAGTGTCCTCAAGCCCCGCCAAAAGGTATCCCTCACCCACTCACACAGGACTCTTAGATTGTTTTCTGGACTCCAGTTCCCAGCACCCATTGCACCAGTCACTCCACCATGAACTCATACTCACACGGACTCAGTTTCCCATCATATATCTCTCTCTCACACCTGGTCATACTTGCACTAACGCACTCACAGCTGTTCCTCATCACCCACACCCACACACTCATTAACTCAGTATAAAAGCCACATTCAGACGATCTCTCACCGCAAAGTTTTGACTTGCCCTGGCTGTCACTCCTGAGCATTTTCCCTGTGTTTTGTTTTTCCTGTTATCACTTTGGACTGTTTATCTGGTTTCCTGAATGTTTGCCACCCGCCCCGAACCCTGCCTGTGATTGTTCCCGTTGATCTGTTTACCTGTGATTTTTACCAGCCTGTTTTCCTCTATTAAATGCTGCAAATGGATCCGCACGCCTCTGTCTCCTTTGTGACAGGCAAAAGAAAACACTTATTAAACATATTTATATCTGTTGACATCAAAACTCTGAGTACAGCTGCAAATCAGAGCTGGTTCTTGTAATGAAAATGCTCTGTGCTAGTTCTCTTAATGAAGTCCCTCTTAAGTGCCGCTGATATAATTAGACATATAATCTCCAGAATTGTTTGCAGAATTGCATCCTTAGGTGTGGCCAAAGAAAGCAGAGCACAAATGATAAACTACAATAAGTGGTTATGAGCTACTGCACATGGCATGTTTTCCACAGTGTCATTATTGACCTCAAATACCTCGAGACATGCAGTATTACTACACAGTTTTCATGTGGTTCATATCTTTCATTCCAGCATGAACAGTCAACACATATTTCACTCTGAGGGAGCTAAGCCACAACTTTACACTGTAAACATGAAGTACAGTCCTATCTGTTTATGCATAACAATGTATTCGGCCAAACTAGTTCATTATGCATGCCACAGGATGCACATCCTGATCTAAACTGAGGATACAGTTCTTCCATGTTATTTCTCAAGAGATGGCAAACAACATGTGAAGACAATGAATCACGCCCGATTACTTAACACCCTTCTGCTGGCAAATCCCGCATCCTTCAGTAGTGTGTCCAAGTGTCCTACATTACACGGACACATCACACATTTGCCCCAGTTTCTCATGTACTTGTCCGTGTCTGAATCTGTTGTCCGTGCAAGACCTGTCCATGCAAAAGACGTCAGCTCTGCACCACAACAGATGCAGGTTTTTCCATCTTGAATGGAAAGCACAACCCCATGCAGAGTAATCTGAGATGCTTTTAGGGCTAATGCATCGACTCCAGCCTTTCATTCACGTGTCTAAACAGGCCTCATAGAAATTTGTTTTAGTATATTCAGCCGTAATGCAAGTCAGAGGGTTTCGTCAAGACGGTGCACAAGAGATTTCATATCACATGAAAAATTACATCGAAATAACATGTTCAATAATACAAAATTCAAGAGATTTTTTATAATAACTGTCATGCAAATGCAGCTATTTGTATCTAACGGATTAATCTCAATTTTAGAGTTGTTTTAAGCATCGTGAAATAATGTTTTGTAATGAAAAATAATTCAAAATAATGTTTATAATGTTATAATGTTTTATAATAATATACATAATAACATTTATAATGTTTTTGCCTCAGTAATAATATTAATAATAATAATTATTATTATAATAGTTTGCACTATGTACCAAAATATAATAGCATTTATAAATTATTTTAATAGTAATAATAATCATTATTATTAGTAGTAATGGTATTTTAATAATAATCAATTGTTATGTAAACTATTAATAATAATAAAAAATAATAATAAATGACTGATGATTCAATATTGTAAAGCAAGGAACATGTTGTGGTTTCCAGGAACTCTGAGCAAATGCATACATAAATGGGTACACACACATAAATGCAGAAATACATGCCCATATAAAGTATAACACAAAAAAGTAGAATAACATGTAAGTTAAATTAATAATCAGCAAATTAAGTAGTAATAACAATATGGTAATATAGAATCAGAAGACTCATGTACAAGTATGCACATTATGTACTGTATATCCAGCTGTAAAAATAAGACTCAGCTGGCACGAACTACATAAGACTACTGAATTATAAAAACATGTAGATAGTAATTGGTGTGTTAGTGATTTAAGGTGGAGATGGCCTGGAGGAATAACTGCTCTTGTGTCTGGATGTTCTAGCGCAAACATGCTGTGAGAGGGGTCAGTGAAGATCTGACCTGTCCGTTTTCTCATTCCAGTCCTGAAGCACAACAGTTATCCTCTCAGTCGTCCTAACAGTCCGTTACAGTCTCCTCATGACCCAAACACACAGAGCCAGCTGCTCAACATCTCTTCTGTAAACAGATTCATCGTTGTCTTGGATGAGCATTACTTTGCACATCACATGAAAGAGACTGTCATTAGTGAAAGTGAATCAGTAATGACTGAATGCCAAACAGCTTTAAAAAAAATCACAGTGCAAATGCAAATAGTAATGATAAATGCCCCAAAAGATATGCTCGCTTGCTTATTTATTTATTATTTTTGGGAAACATTTCTTTGTGAGATGCAGCCTTGTTTGTGATTTATTTCTTTGTTACATTTTAAGTAGAATGCTTTGTCTTTAAGGAAGTGAATGAACACTTAAAAGCTCCACAGAAATGCTGTTTACTTCATATTTGTGGCTTTGCAACGAGTTCATTCATGCCGTTCGGCACAGTGGGAAATGAACACATATCTTCGAGCCGCCCGGTTTCCTCAACAGGACCACACCTGACATTCCTCAGCACACCTGACGGCTTTTTCTCACAGATTGCCGTTCTTAGTATTGTACAATATTCCACCTTTTACCCACATGCAAAAGGATTTTCTGCATCTAACCTGCAGGAAATATAAAAACGACTATTCAACATCTCAGTTGTTTCAGTCCTGAGAATAAGATTAAACTGAGAGGCTTGCTTACGGGCCTCCTGTTCCTCAGATATTTCTCCTTATAGAAAAAAGAGCCTTAATCTCCTCTAGAGTTTCAGAAGGGATCTCATTTCATGAGACTATGAAGACAATTCCTTTCTTTAGAATAACATGCAACGAGGAAATAAGGAAACAGGGTAAATGTTGCTTTACCGCTTTCGTCTCCTGGAGCAGAAGGGAATTCAGATGCTAGAATGTCTTGTTAATAATATAACCCTATAAAGCCCAATCTATCATATCTGATACACACTTTTCTATATGATCAAAACTTTGCTGTCAAGTCTGTTGTATGCAATCTATATGCATATTGACTTTTTTTTTCTTTCTTTTTTAGCAAATAAATTGCCTTTTAGTATGAATGTCAGGTTGTGGTTTATGTGTCGTTTTATGTGTCGAAATTTTTAATTATTTTTATAAGGTAAAAAAAAAATAGCTTAAACATTGTTAGTAATATTTCAAGATGTACACTTGAAGCAATTTAATACCATACATAGGCCTAAAGAAAAACCATGTTAAAACGTGAGCATCAAATATGAGTATGGAGGAACGTGGAGGAACATATATTTGTTCATCTCTCAATAATTGCATTGAATTACAAGTTTAAAATTATACAGAGCCATGATCATAAAACTAATTATTTAAGTGCCATCTCACTAAGGCACATTATTGTGATATGTGTCAACTAATATTACATGCATTTTAATGCAAGTAGTCTATTGGACATATAAAATAATAGCATCTGCACCAAACTGCATATTTGAGCTAAAAATGCTTTATTCTCTGTATTCTCACTTTATCATATAAATTAGCCATTAAAATATGTTTTAAAAATAATACTTAAAAATGCATATGCAAACTAGATTTTTGCTAATGGTTCAATATATGTTTAAAAAAACAGACTATTATTATATATGTTTTACAGGTTTTACAGGGTTTAAACTGAGAATAACAACTTTGTTTTATTATTCTATGAATCAGACAAGGCAAATTGCTATGTCTGCATGCCTTAATTTCTGAGGAAATCACTGCTAATGTGGCTCAGCACAGCAGACACTATGTACAGTATGTAAACTGCCCTCAGTGTCTGTGTGTTACTGAAAGAAGCAAATACAATGCAGACGATTGTTGCAACACAACAACCGGTACTGTATGCAATGTACATTGCCACACAATGGGGCTTCTGGAGTCGCTGGCGAGTACAGAATAGTGGGCTTGTGGTTGTGGAGGAGTGAATATTTCACTAACACAAAAGAGCTTTCAAAGGAGCATTTGAACACGTTCTTACTCTTTGCACGTTGTTATAAAAATATAAATCTTTACATTTGACCTAATGTTCCGCTGGGAAGCGAAACAAGAAAGAACAAATCAATAATTTGGCAGACTAAAATCTCCGTTCACTCTTGTATAATTGGAAGAAATAGTCAGAATAATGACTTTCCAAATGGACATAAAATGAGAAAAGCAGACTGATAATGAAATTTTAATGGTTATGCACAAAAATGAGTGCTGAGAGAATACAAAACTGTTCTTCCGCTAGACTTTTGTCTTGGTTTCTCATACTAGAAAAACCTAAATTGTTTCTCCTTGACAGAAATGAAATTAAATAAAGCAAATGGATACTTTTGCCTTAACTCAACATGAGATAAAAAATAATTTTCCTTCGTAAATAGATTCCTGCTTGTTTAGAGACAATTCTTACCATCCAGTCAAATGTTGATGGAAAAAATGTAGCCCCTGCAGTTTTTCTTACTGAATATTCAGTTGCGAATGCCATTTCTTATTTCTTTCCAGCCTCTCTGATGTTCCTCCTGAGGAAAGACTCCAATAATTTTACAAATTTCTCAGAAGAGATCATAATAATGTGTTAAACAGTGCTAAAAATTGTCAAAGTCATCTGAGCTACTATTTTTTTTATAGCTCTATACTACAATCTATACTACAATTGTCAACTATTGTCTCATTAGGGTCTGTTTTTATTTCTCTAAAAGGTTTTTAAAAGAAGCCAGGTAATACTATAAGGAATTGCTCATCCAAAAATTCTAGTTTTCTTAATGTTCACCATCAGGCCATCCAAGACAGGTTTATTTCTTCATCAGATACATATCTGGAGATTTGGCATCACTTGCTCATCAATGGATGCTCTGCAGTGAATGGGTGCCGTCAGAATGAGAGTCCAAACAGCTGATAACATCAAAATAATCCACACCACTCCAGTCCATCAATAAACATCTTGAGAAGCCAAAAGCGTAAGAAACAAATCCATCATTTAAAGTGAACTATTATCGTGATATATTTATCAACTGTTTGGAGTCTCATTCTGACGGCACCCATTCACTGCAAAGGGACTATTGGTGAGCAAGTGATGCAATTGTAAATCTCCAAATTTGTTCTGAAACACACTCATCAAATCTTGGATGACCCGAGGGCGAGTACACTGTCAGCTAATTTTTATTTTTGGGTGAACTATTCCTTTTTTAAGAAGTATGCACAAGAAAACTATAAGCAAAGAAATGTTCCCCCGCGTTATTTCACACAGTGTTCTGTACATTGGATGAGGGCGGCGATTTAGATCTTCACACAATGTTCTGGGTAAATCTATAAGCACTCAGTCGCCCTGTGAAACTTCACATACCTGTAATTCACAGAATCACGGCCCTCTGCAGGGACTTGGGTACATTTAAGGCTCTGATCTCAGGGTTCACTGTAGGTTTGCCACTCTAATTGAACAGATGTGTTTTTAAGGGGAGCAGGTCAGACGGGGAGAGATGTTTGTGCAGCTGGACTGGGTTTAAAGAAACGGGGAGAAGAGCATCCAGTGGGCCAGACAGCAATGTGAAATATCATACCATACAAAAACACTCCTTTGCTTTCCATAAAGCTAATGGTTTGCCTTTAGGATGAGATCTGTTTGATGCTGAGATTGAATTACACGACCCTCCTGAGAAAAGCTGCGTCACAACAGGCTGAGAGTTCATGAATGCAAATATACAATTAAGTTGGCTTGTTGTCTAGATTTGAAGCCCTAGTCCCCCACAGGCATCTATCATGTGCTGCAGAAGTGAGCTGTTCATGTAATACAATCTGTGGAGAGATTATTAAAACATTGATTTTCTTCTAGATATGTATTTACTCCAGGACAGGGTTTCCAAACACATCTGGGAATGAACGGGGCACAAACAGCTCAATAAATAAGCTCTGGGATGCCAATATTAGAAATAATGATTTATTTATCTGTTTATGTATGGCCAAATTCTCATAAGGCTCTACATCTCTCCCATCTCACCTTACAGTTTTCTGTAACAGGAAAGAGATCTTTTTCTTGCCTTGTTTAATAAATAAAATATACATATACTTTTTTGTAAGTGTGTGTTATGAGTGTTATATGAGTGTTAATATCATAAAATATATAAAACAAATAAATTTATAAAAAAAAATTTTATGTAATTTTATATGATGATTTGTTAATAGACATTTTACAAGAGGTTTAAATATGAAATCACAGGAAAATCCAGGATAAACATTTATATATAGAATAAGATATTTATTTTCTACAATGAATCAATTATTTGAAAATATTACATCTGTTCTCAATTTATGCGTGTAGAAATTACGAAGCGCAAACTATGTCAATTTTAGGAAAGTAGCCTAAATATTTACATAAAGATAAAGAATACATATAAATCCAGACTATGTATTTTTTAATCTGTATAAATGAACTGAATTAATGCATATAGGAATTAATGCTCAAACTATGTTCATTTAAACTGTTACATATTAATATATACTTTACATATAAAGTAACTGAAACTAAAATACATTTATACTCAATTCATGCATGTAGAAATGAAAATTAAATGATCAAAAGAATTCTAATTTAGTTAGGATCATTTGTTATTTTGATATAAGATTCCAGCTTTATAGGGGCATTAGACGCCAAACTGTAATGATCACTGAACTATTGATTAGTTTTGATCAATAAAAATGATTTCTACAGTTATCATGTGCAGCTTTCTCTCTTTGCCAGATACAGTTTGTGCAATATCTGTGACACCACCTTCACTAAACCTGCCAACATTTGCACAGGGATGGTCTCTATTTCCTGTAAATGCCATTAATCTCACTCACTCGAAACGAATCTTGAATCTGGCCGTGTTATTTAAACATACGTTTGGATCTAAAATTCATTCATCACTAGTATGCAAAATGCCTTTAAACCAACATATTAAAATGAATCCACCAGATTTCAATAAAGATTGTGGATGCGGCATGATTTTTTGCACATTAATCATTAAACATGCCTGTGTGGTTTAATACAACTGAGTCATCAGTCAAATGCACGCTGATATCAAACCATGCTCTACTGACATCTGCATGACACACTCCGGGCAAACGTGAAGGGATCCTGCTTGGCTTGCCTCACACATTAAGGTCAGAGATGCCAGAGGAAATGAAGGAGGTGACAGAGACATTCAGAGCAAGGGTTGCTCAAACACCTCTCAGCCTAGCAACGACCAGCGCCAGAGAGTGTCACATGCGTTTAGAGTGAAAATGAACCACCGACTGCCCAAGGAAAAAGCACAAGGACAAAGAGACTCGTGAACAATGATGCACTCTCAGGCTGGACTGTGCTTCTCTGCGTTATTACCCTTTCAAAGGCCTTCAGAAACAACGCTGAACATTTGAAGCCTTTTCTGATAAATGTCAGATATTTGTGGAACATGAAAAACGGGATTTCTTTGCTCTTCTTCTAAAAGAAGGAAAAGCTCTTTATACACACAAACACACATACATAAAGGTATATAAATATATATGACACCCTGTTGAAAAATAAATATACTAAAATGTACTGAAATACATTTATACCTTTATTGATGCTAAGCATACTACTAAAACTTTCGCATAAAATAACATTAATCAAAATACCCTGCAATTGCAGTTTTAGTATGCTGAAGTCTGAAATCCAAATATCAAATATACTGAAGTATATTTGATTGTGCTAAAGTGCAAGTATATTTTAGGTGCACTTTCTTGCTGTTAAAGACAGATAAAAGAATAAGATATTATTCAAAGATCATGCAATCCTCAATCCACAGTGACCAATTAAAGCACATTTTAGGCTTAATGTTAAGAAATGTTCATTGTTCACAATTAGTGCTCTAAATAAAGTTCAATTATAATATATAAGTAAGTCTTGAGTGATATGTCAGTAAATGTGTTATTAAATTTGAACTATACTTTGTCTGGGATCAACAAAATTTAAAAAACACAAAAAGCACAGACCTAAGAGAAAGTATAAAATGCTACTAAAACTATAAAATAAGACTCTTCCACATAAAACGCAAAGAGGAAGCATCTCCTATTTCATCAGTGATGTGCCCGCAACACCCTCAGTTTAATATGGAGGAGGTTTAAATAAATGTCAACCAGCAGCTACTGACAAACGCCAGGTGCAAAGACTCACTAGCAAACACTAGCTAGGGTGCCAGCTGACACTGCCCATCTCAACAAAAACCAAACCCGCCAAACAGCTGGGAAGCACATAAAGCTGTCACCACTGGGTCTTTTGCACTGTATGCTGACCTCTTTCACTAATGTTTTGCTTTCATTCAAAGAACTCACAGCTTTCGGTGAAGCTGCACATAATCTCTGTAAGCAAAGTTCTGTGAATGTCATCAACAGATGAAAGACATACAGTATATTGCACGTCTTTAAGTGAACCATGGCACAGAGACACACAAAAGCAAAAATCTAACGACCACCCACCCCTAAAAAAATACAACTGCACATTTTCCAGTTTATGCAACCTTTTGAGTCTATTCTAAAAAAAAAACTATTTTCTTGAAACTACACTAGAGAAAAATAAACATACTTAAACACATTTGAAATACATTTATTTTATGCTATATTACAAATACATTTTCATATTTATGTACTCAATAAAGTACCCTGCAATTGTACTTTTAGTATAAAGTGGTATACTTAAAGTCTGCTAAATTGGATTCTGTACTTAATGCACTTTAATTGTGAGGAAGTAGTGCTGAAGTCCAGTTAAACGCATACTTAGTCTGTGCTAAAGTTGAACTATTGCAAGTATACTTCAAGCACACTTTAAATATTTTGCAATTAAAGGGTGATAATATACAATCTCATTAAAGTTGACATTAAAATGCATTTTAGGCTTATTAATAAAAAATATGTATTGTGCAGAAGTAATACTCCAAAAAAAGTTTAATTAAAACTTCTGTCAGTACGTTTCGAGTTATCTGTCAGTAAATGTGTTAAAAGATTTGAACTATACTTGGTATGAAATAAATGTATTTTAAATATAATACTTTTTTACTAGGCTAGTACATAAAAACCCTTTAAAACCCAACAAAATTACCCCAAATGTTGTCTCAAGCAAAGTAGTCAAACACATTTTGAAGTGTTAATGCTTTGTGAGTTCCCAGAATGCATTGCAGCATGAATAAATTTCAGTTGCTGTTTCAGGATTATTGTTTTGATGTTTGCTGACTTCATTTAAACGGTCATTATTGTTAGTTATTTGTTATACTTCGGTGTGAAAAACTTTTTACCATTTGTTGATTGTCATCGTTCTTTAGGTTAGTGCGTCTAATTTTAAAGCCTAAAGTATGTCCAATGCCTAATATCTTTTTTATGCAATTCACGCAGAGCCTCATGACCAATGTAAACAATATGTGCTCTAAAATCGACTCAAAATATCAAACATGTTTGATATCCTCCAACTGGATGGAATTAGAGCCTAAAGCTAAGAAATCAGAGGCTGTGACCTTCATGCACTCTGTGATTTCCTATCAAATCCGTCAGTTCAAACCTCCAGACTAGCTCAGACTTTTTCTTTAGACTGTAAACTAGGGCAAAAGTCATGCAGTGTATTGCAAGCTTAACTGCATTAATTCTCCACAGCTCTGAAAGAGAAACCTCTGAGGGTAGATTTGTCCTGTTATTATGGCAGCCATCTACCCATCTCAGCTCCACTGTCCGCCAAAGCT
>JAUMHE010000059.1:15443058-15454236 GCA_032359235.1 Enteromius mattozi
ATGTGTTTGTGTATGTGTGTGTGTGTGTGTGTGTGTGTGTGTGCGCGTGTGTGTGTGTGTGTGTGTGTGTGTGTGTGTGTGCGCGTGTGTGTGTGTGTGTGCAATGATGAGTATGATGCTGAAAATTCAGCTTTGGTCACAGAAGTAAATTATGTTTTTAAATATATTAAAATACAAAACATTTATTTTATATTGAAATATTTCACAATTGTCTTGTTTCATTTTCTTTATTTTTAATCAAATATACAGCCCAGAGGACATGTCTTTTCTGACTCTTTCCTGAATCAGAAAATGAAAACAAAAGTCTTATATTAAAATATGAATTTTGAGTCACTTAAACTGTGTCACTGTGTCACTGAGTGTTTCCAGTCTAGAGCCACTACTGACCATAAAACACAGGGAATTTCCAACGATCTGGAACAGCCGACCTCCCAGACAGGAATGTTTTGTCATCTACTGTAATTACATTCAGACTGATTAAACTATTACCTCTGGAATCTTTTAAGTGATGTAACTATAAGTTATGTTTAAGTGAATAACTCAAGGCCAACAGTAAGAACTTAAACCACAGACAAACTAGAATGACACTCGTAACCAATGGATGCAAAATAGTTTTACAAGGTACAGTTGCCTTCGAAATGTATCTGGATACTTAAGTGACTAATTAATTTATTGTTTTAGTTTGGGAAACCTTTTCAAGTGTATTTGTACTTAGAGTGCAAGTGACTTAATGATTATTTAATGCATCGACCTTCAGATTTTATAAAGTGTACAAATACTAATAATTACAAGACACTGTACTCCAACGAACCAGAAAAATAGGCTTTTGTGGCACTTTAAAGTAGCTGAACTCAGCAGAACTGCCAGATGTTCGTTCAGCTTGAACAAAACAAAGCAGTAAAAACTTCTGATTCTATTGATTTCATGTACAATGCAAGGCCTCATTTGACTGCTCATGCCACAGTATGTTGATGTTTTTGTTAGGCGCACAATTACTCATGAGTGTTGGGTTCATTCTCTGAAAAAATCACTGTAGAAAATTCCTGGAAGTGGCTGTAATTGGTGAGGAAACAAGTTGACTGTTTGACTTTAGCTTGAGAGTTTCGCTTCAGCTCAGAGGCCGTGATGCAACGCAGACTTGAGAAAACCTGAAAAATGAAGTGAATTTGATGCCACTGTACGAACTTTTGAGGTCAGCCTTGGAATCTCATGAAAACATGTTAAGATCACATTCATCCAAAGATCAGAAAAAAAACAATAAATAGAATAAAATATTAAAATAAAATGCTAAATAAATGCAATTAACACACTGATGTTTTGGTGGAGGAACGGATGGATGGAGGTCACATTTACCCCAAAATAAAATAAAATAAAATAAAAAGGCCTTTTTTCTGGAGTTACATTATAAACAGTTAAATGCATAATATATTGCATTCAGTCATGTGGTCATGTCCAAATGTATTACAGTCATGAGAAATGGGGGTTTAATTGTCATAAAAATAATGTCACAATGCAATTTTGTATCATGCTCTATATATTTTCTTATTTCTTTTTTTTGTTTTTAAGGTATAATGTGACTCGATCGACTGAATTCAGTCTCAACACAATTCACTGTGCACAATAAACACGATTTATTTCTTGTTTCTCCTCGCCTGACAAAAAACATTATAGTATTTACCAGAGAACCATGTGCAGAAGGAATTGTTTTAGTAACATTGCTGCAGCAGATCTGGCTCAGATTTACAGCTAATAAATTCCATTTATTCTCTTGTCAACACATCCTGAATCCATGCGCTCAGGCAAGACTCCTGCATGTTTTACTGGTAATAAAACAGAAGCCTTACTGACATCAGCATCAACTGTATCAGGCTCGCAGGTATTACAGGACGTCTACGAGGTGGGTGGTTCATTCCTATGAAGTCTTCATCACCACAGGTATACAGTTTCATTTGACAGTTTCTGCAATGATGCAAAAGCCACGGAAGCATGAAGATCGTGTTATTATGTTGCTCAGTAGCACAAAGCCATGGAAATTAGGCCTAAATCCCCAAACTGGAAGGGCTTGTAGAAGTTTGGCTCCTCTTCACTCAAGCTGAGTGTGAAGGATTTCACATTATGTGGGACAAAAATGAAAAGCCTGTTTCTGGTCAGTGAGCATCATGATGAGCAGGAGTTCTACAAACTCACAGCCACAATTAATCAATCAAGATGGATAAACTGTCCATCACAGTATGTGGCAGATTATGAGTTATGTAATTGTGATCATGATTTACTGATGATGCTAAGCACCTGTCATAACCAAGGTTATTCATACAGTTTTCAGTAGATAAGTATTTTTTTTATTTTTTTTTATCAAGACTTCAGAGAGATTCGCTGGAGATAAAACAGCTGCAAGTTTTAGTATTTATATTTAAATATATAAATATACATAAGTTAATGATTTTATATTGCTATGAAGAAATAAAAACCTATTTATTTCGATAGACTTAATGTAAATCTAAACAGATCAGTAGTTTATAGATATGCCAACAGAAAAATTACAATAAAGAAATCAATTGACTTTTCTATTAATTGCTTATTTTTAAAAATGCACAAAAGTGATTAGAAATGATAGAATGAACAATAGATATTTATGTAGATAGAATGAAATAGATAGAAAGACAATGGATGGACGGACGGACAGACAGACGGATACATAAATAGATAGACAGACAGACAGATAGACAGACAGACAGATAGATAGATAGAACGATAACAATGATAGATAGAAAGAAAAATAGAATGGACGAATGACAGACAGATAGATAGATAGATATGAAGTAATATTGTATGAAGTGGTCATTAGGGTAAATGAATGTCATGCATGATCAGATAGTGTTCATGTAAATGTGAGTAAATTCAGTGAGTTCTGTGAGAAGCTGATCTTGTGTCCACTGTATATAGGTTTCTGCTCGACACTCCCTCAGCAATCACATTCCAAACACCTGAGCGCCTCCACCGAAACCAAGGCATACGCTGGGAAACCTCCGGCACTGAAACACACAGGTCGCAACAATAACTGCCTGTGATAAATCAAAGGACACCGGGCCAAGGGTTGAGTCACCACACAAAAGGAAAACACCTTCACTAACATGCCCAGACAAGAGCTGCCATAAACCAACAACAACAAAAAACTCTCACGGCTAGAACAATCACACTGCAACAAACGGGACAAAGTCATGCCAAGAGTTCATTCATGTGCAAAGTACAGTGATGATTTTCACATAATCATGCTACATTGCGTTATCCAGGTTTATGGTTTAATTTTTGTTTGAATTTCTATCCGCTCTCTCACCTTTTTGTGTAGATAATTTGCAGTGCTCCTGTGAGCGAGTGTTGACAGCTCCTCTAAAAAAGAAGGTGTTATTTTACCAGAACAGAAGATTTCAGAAGTTTATTCACATCCTTAGGGAGGCTGTAAAAACATCCACATAAACTTTAATGCTATACAATTAAAGTGCCAACTAGAAACACTGCGACTAGTCAGGAGGTATGTGCATGTTTATAGATGACATTATAGCATGCAAAAATGGCAAAATAACTAGATTTGAACACTTTGTGGCCTTGCAAGATCACTTCTTCTAAGTGTTGTTCTGGTGGTTGGGGTGTTGATACTGTATGTGGCTTCATTATTTAGTCTCCATCATGTTGTTCCAAACCCATCCGATTTTCTTTCTGACACTTTCAAGGTGTTTTTTTTTTTTTTTTGCCTGTTTGAAGCTTGAAATAGTTTGATTCCCATAACTGTAGTTGGCAAGAAAAGAGCAACTTGCAGAACTTTTCCTCTTGTGTTCCACGGAAGAAAAAAAATTAACCACATGTTTGTATGAAGAAAAAAAAAAACATTAAAGGGTTAGTTCACCCAAAATGATGTTCTCAGAGAGCCTCAATAGACAGCAACACAACTGAAATGATCCAGATACAGAAATACATCGGTAAAACAGTCCATGTGACATCAGTGGATCAACTTCAGTTTTGCAATGCTACGAGAATACCTTTTGTTTTGCACCAAGAATACAAAAATAACACAATTTGTGATGCTTGTGTTGTGATACTCTCTAAAATGGTGGAAGACGTAAGGGAGAAGAACGGTTGAGTAAATGATGTTATTATTGTTTTCTTTGTGCAAAAAATTATTCTCATAACGTTGAGCCACTGATGTCATATCCTTTTTTACCAATATATTTACTTCATTTCTGGATCTGGGATCATTTCAGTTGTGTCACTGCCTATAAAGAGACAAATGGCTCTCTGATTTCATCAAAAATATCATAATTTGTGTTCTGAAGATGAACGTTTGGAACGACATGAGGGTGAGTAATTAATGACAGAATTTTCATTTGGGGTGAACTAACCCTTTAAGGCAGGGGTCATCAAACTCGGTCCTGGAGGGCCGGTGTCCTGCAGAGTTTAGCTCCAACTTGCCTCAACACCAGCCTGTAAGTTTCAAGTATACCTATTAAGACCTTGATTAACAAAAGCTTCAGGTTTGTTAAATTAGGGTTGGAGGTAAACTCTGTAGGGACACCGGCCCTCCAGAACCGAACTTGGTGAACCCCTGCTTTAAGGTGTTTAACTTTAAACCGAGTCTGTAATATGACCCTTCTTTCAGTGAAAAAGACCATCTCCTGTTGGTTGTCCTCTCACATCAAAAATCACCAACATATTTGATTTAGAACTGTGCTTGATCCATGCATATTTCACTCTCGATTCAGACAAATGACTTTTTCTCCGCAGTATTACAGATAGAGGACTCATTTTTCAGCTGGAAGGATATGAAATTTAAAATGCCTTAAAATGGATTTGTTTCTTACAAACACACAGATTTTCACTTGACAGGATGTTAACAGATGAGCTGGAGTGGTGTGGATTATTATGATGTTTTTATGTTTTCTGTTTGGACTCTCATTCTGACGGCGCCCATTCACTGCAGAGCATCCATTGGTGAGCAAGTGATTTTCTTTAATTCGGTTCTGATGAAGAAACAAACCTAATTATATTTTCGATAGCTTGAGGGTGGTACCTTTAGGTCAATGATTTTAATAACTGTGTGCAATGGTAACAAATTAATAATAATAAATGATATACAGTAAAACCAAATTACGCTCATCAGTGATTGCCAGGATAACAGGAATAACCCAGAGAAAATGCAGCACTACACAGGGAACATTGCTCTGTTCTTTGCTTTGCTTTAATTTGTCTTTTTTTCCTCTGGCACATAATTTATGATATATTATTACTGAATTTCGTCTTATTTTAACAGAGCTTAGAGGCAGACCTCACACTGCAGATGGCAAGACATTTGACACTTCATTTTCAGACTGGAGAATAGTTTCATTATTGGGACGCTCTACAAATAGAGTTCTGCTCTGGCACCCGGGGACGGTGATAAAATATCTTTAGGCTGGAATCAAAAATCACAGTTGACAGCCCACCGAAAAGACAAATGACCCTATTATGAATGTTTCATTGAATCCAGTAATGAAACTCTCAGAACAAAAGCTTATCTTAGATACAGCCAAGATCTTACAGTGTTCTGCTGTTAGAACATACGTCTCATTAGTTGGAGTTTATTAATGAGGTAGCTGTGACAAAAAGAGATCTTCATCGGGTCTAGATTAAATCAGGAACACTTGATGTATCACAAGATCAGGCCACTAAACCCAGAACATAATGAAAATAATCAGTGTGCTTTAAAAGACTCGTAATCAACCTGCACTCACTGTACTCCACTGGACAGGCCCAAACTGAGGCAGAATACAACACAAAAGCGATACTGTTTACTGAAAAGGGAAATTTCTAATGGTAAAAGCTGGAAAATGAAAGCCAGTCCACTGGATCAACAGGAAGCGTGTCTTTAAGAAACTAGATTTGTATTTCTAGAAGGAAACTAGTTTCAAGCGGCAAAACAATAGGCCTGTTTCACATCACGCACAAAAGCAGCATATCATCCATAGCATCACATCCAAAATAAGTTTTTGTTCACATATGCTACTGAATACTGTGTTTTTATTATTTATATACAAATACAAACACATGCATGTATATATTTAAGAAAAATATGTTGTTTATATATTACATATATTGGTAACACTTTACAATAAGGTGTCATTAGTTAACATTAGTTAATGTACTAACAAACATGAACAAACAATGAACAATGTATTTATTACAGTATTTATTCATCTTTGTTAACGTTAGTTCATAAAAATACAATCATTCATTGTTAGTTCATGTTAGCTTACAGTGCATTAATTAATGTTAACAAACACAACCTGTGATTTTAATAAAGCATTGGTAAATGCTAAAATTAGCCTTAACTAAGATTAATAAATGCTGTAGAAATAATGTTCATTCTTAACTCATGTTTACTAATGTTTTTAACTAATATTAACTAATGAACCTTATTCTGAAGTATATATTTATATATAAGAATACTAAAATATATTATATTATATTATATATAGGCCTACATAATAAATATACACAGTATACATATATTCTGTAAACAAAAACTTTTATTTTGGATGCGATAAATCGTTTGACAGCACTAATTTAAACTAATTATAACATTTTATTTCAGCTAGTTGCAACATTTCTCATTTATTTACTTATTAATAAAATTTAAATAAAAAAAACTGCATAAAATATTTATAAAAAGCAAAAAACACAATAAAATGACAAGATGCATAACAAAACTACTGAAACTTTAATTGAATTAATCGTGAAAATAGAAAATAGTCAAATAAAACAGATTCAAAATATCAATAAAATTATAATAGGATCTCAATTATACAAAAATAACACACATAGCAACCTAATTCGGTCTTGCATCTGTTAGATCTTTTAAATTAGATACATTATAAATTATATTTACGTCATAAGAAGCTGAGTGTCCGCATAAGCTCAACGGAGTTACATCACCTATGAGAAACATCAAATTAACACGTATTAAGAGGCTTTTAGTCCAGGTGATTTCTGAAGGTGACAAACCAAAGCCTGTTACATCACAAGAACATCCGTCTTGCTCGGTTAGCTTGACCCATCCTGCTCCAGAGCCTTTTATAACTCGTTTCACTGATGACAGCCAGCTATTAGAGGTTCATGCCCTCAATCAGAATATGAAATTGCATATTGTGCATCTCATCCACAGCATTGGCTCTGCATTTAATCAACAGGGCATTGTAATTACTAAAGCACTAAAAATATTGACACAGAGCCTCTGTCGCACAGCAGGAGAGAGTGACGATCATGACTTCATGCTTCCTTGAGTGTTGCTGTTGTTTCTTCCGCTACTGGAAGGTCCCTTTTGGACTACAAATAGAAAATGACAAAATACAGATGCCATTAACAGAAAACCAAATCACGTCACCCAAACATCCGGGCTGGAACCTCTTATTGAACTATGCTATGGAGTTTAAAGGCCAGACATAAATCAATAACTACTCATTGACTTGAAAGCTCCCTGCCCCACTGGAACTGAAATTGATTTGTTCCAAATTTGTTTCATAATACACTTAAATATGGAGAGCATTTAAAATCGGTGATGCACATCCAGCGCTTATGACACTCTTATTTTGTAAGTTCCCTTTGAAGTCAACATGAAACAGCGTCACAACCTGTTTTACGTCTTATATGATGCATTAAATTAATAGTCCTTGTAGACTTGGAGTAATGTAGCATTACATCACTTTCTCACCAATGGATGTTCTGCAGTGAATGGGTGCCGTCAGAGTGAGTGTCCAAACAGCTGATAAAAACATCACAATTATCCACCACACTCCAGTCCATAAATTAATATTGATAGTGAAAAGCTGTGTAAGAAACAAATCCATCATTAAGGTGTTTTTAACTTTAAACCAATTCCTCTATCAATAAGATTGCTTTCTCTGGTTAAAAAGTTCGACCAATAAGAAGAGATCAAGGATGTTTATTAGCCAAAACAGTCCAAAACAGATCTAAACAAAAACAAAGGTTTTAACAATAGTTAAAATGTTTTGATGGATCTTTTTGCTTCTCAAGATGTTAACTGATGGACTAGAGTGGTGTGGATTACTTGTGATGTTTTCATCAGCTGTTGAGACTCTCATTCTGACGGCACCCATTCACTGCAGTGGAGCAATTGGTGAGTGCAGTGCAAAATGTCTCCAACTCTAAATAAAATTTAATTTTTAACAAATGTTCTTTTTTGGGGTAAAATATTTCTTTAAAGGTTATTCAGGAACAAACACGTAGGACAGAGCTTGATTTTATCCATGCAAACTGATTGGATGGTGAAAAGTAAGAGGTGCTGATGACATCAGCTGAAAAGAAAGTCATTTCAGAGCATGCTATTACATTTTGATGAGAGATTACAAAGACGAACATGCACTGAGGATTCATGCACAATATGACCATAAAAGTGCATTAATAAATAAACCTCTTGTTGATGTTAAGCTTACGTGCATGTAAAAGTGTAAGAAGTGAAAGGGATGTAAATGTGCATGTGCACGAATCTAAAAGAATCTCGACTCCCTCCCGAACAGGAAGCATGCAGGATGCTCAGAGCTGACACAAACTCTATTGTATGTGCTTCCTGCGGCCCGCTGCAGGTGCATCTCTGACATGCTCAGTACTCGACGCTTCTTTTACATACGTCTTCCTGTGAGAAAAAAAGAGGCAATAATGTTGGTATGCAAATAATCCTCCTCATTTCAATTGCAGATGAGAGTGGAAACTGGTTGGAAAACAAAACAGATGTCACATTATTATTTTTTTCTCCCATCAACTATATTAACTATCAACTTTCAATTATTAAAAAAACATAATGAAGCAGCATTCATAATGCATTTCACTGCCATAACATCATATACAGTATTTCTAAGTGAAACAGACTATTCAGCAGGAAATAATGCAGAGCAGAATTATTATTATGCTAATATAATGTAATATGCACAGTGACATGCATGCATGCACACTAATATACCAATATTATTATGGAATTCTAGGTCATATTAGCTTATTGGGATAGATTATATTCATTGAAATCTCCAAACACATGCAGATGCAGGCGATTAATTTCAATGAACTAGTTTTGCGCAAACAATAAAATTAATCAACATAAATCAACATGACCTATTTTGAATCGCATGCGCCAAGTCCATGCATAAGAATGAATGAGTTAATTAAATGGCCACGCTGAATAATAAAATAAAATGCAGCGTAATGTGAAAAGCATTTCCAGTATTTCCAGCAATATGTATGTGAATGTGGTCCTGCACGCAGACAAATGAATACAATGGCCCCCAAATGACCCCGATTTCATTTTATTTCTTGCTTCTGTTCATGATAAAGCACATTTGAGCACATGGTATCTTATCTGAAATTAAACTCAGTAAAGAGTTTGATTAAAGCATCAGAGGCCTTTGAGCTTATCACGTCTCAAACTCTCTGACTGCGCCTGTGATTTCCAAACGCTGAGCGCAGCAGAATCTAATCGCAAGGCCGTTTCCATCGGATGGGAGGCACTTCAAGAGAGGCCTTGAAAATTTTCAGCAAATTGCTTACCAGCAACAAACACCAGAGCAGATAAGACCACAGAAAGAGAGCAGCAGATAGAGAACAGAGACTTCAGTCTCAAAAGTTATTTGTAGCGCAATAAGTTGAGCAAAGAAACTCTTTCTTATTACAAAAGACTTAAAGTACTTGAAAAAGTTCTTGATGGTATTTTAATCAAAATGTATAGTTTCTAGTTCCTTAAAGGAATAGTTCACTCAAAAATGTAAGTTTTGCTGAAAACGTACTCACCCTCAGGACATCTAAGATGCTTTGCAGTGAATGGGTGCCATCAGAATGTGAGTAAAAAATGCTGACAAAAACATGGATTGAGTCCTCAATAAAAATGTTTTCTCCAGTAAAAAAAAATCGTCTTGTCTGACATCTTCACAAATCAAGCACAAACCAAAACACATTAAAATTAAAAATATGCAGATGTATTTTTTCCTCTTTTTCACAGCAGGAAACATTATTATGGATTATTCACTCATATTTTGGAAAAAAGTGATTGTTTAAAGTTAAAACGACTTAATGATGGATTTATTTTCATGCAGCTTTTTATTTCACCAGGCATTAACTGATGGACTGGAGTGCTGTGGATTATTGTGATGTTTTTAACAGCTGTTTAGACTCTCATTCTGACGGCACCCATTCACTGCAAACAAACTCGTGGGTGAGCACATTTTCAGCTGATTTTCAGCTTCGGGTGAACTCCTCCTTTATGGTTTTAAATGGCACTATTTACTTTGTTTTTGAACATTAGGCCTGAAGATCCTCATGTTGATCCCTTTATTACTCCACAGATAACATCATGTTTGGACCTGTGTAATGATCTGAGACGAGGGGTTCAGTACAGTTGATCCAATTATCCAGGAAGGCAAAAAAAGGACATTCATAACCTCAAAGGATGGCAGCCACTGTGAAATAACATCAGGCTTCTCTAAACCTGCATGAGAAGAACACAAACTGCAGATGAATGCTTTTCTTGTTGCATAACTCAAGAACTTAAAAGCTTTCCAGAAGTTGAATGAAAGAAATTTTGCTAGAACTTTAAAATGATGACACCTCCACTAGATCAAGGGGGTCACGTAAACATCAGAGGCAGAGCATCTTTATTTAAAGACACTGCAGAGGTTGTTGCCTACTAATTGTCATTTACTCATAATTGCTTGCGGATTAATAAAGAGACAGGTTAGCACAGTAATGCAACATGTGACTAAAACCAATGATAAGGCCGCTCAGATCCAAAAGTTTGCATGCAGCATCTTGAACTTCACATTAACTTTAGGTGATAATACAGAGGAACACATTTGCATTATGTAAATGCTATTTTTTTAGATTATATCACCACACAGATGTTTCAGGTAATTGTGTTTAAAGTTATTCAGTGAAGTGCAAAAAACACAGATGTGCCGGTTCTCACAGACTGACAGCTTATTGTTGATTTCTTAGGTAGTTGCGAAGGACAATATAGGACAAAACGAATAAAAATGACAAAAGCACATTAAAACTTAATAATGCTCAAATAATAGCATTTCCATTTATATATATATATATATATATATATATATATATATATATATATATATATACGCACAATATATA
>JAUMHE010000059.1:15462384-15475942 GCA_032359235.1 Enteromius mattozi
CAAGATGCTATCCTATCAATATGGGCCAACATTTCTAAAGAATGCTTTCAGCACCTTGTTGAATCAATGCCACGTAGTTCTGAAAGTGAAAGAGGTCAAACACTGTATTAGTATGGTGTTCCTAATAATCCTTTAGGTGAGTGTATATATATATATAATTTGTATATAGTAAATGTTTAAAAATTGTTAATCCATACACACACATATATACATGTATGTATGCATATATAATTATAATTAATTATATGTATGTGTATACTTGATTCAAACAACAACAACAAAATCTAATCTAAAAAAACCCAACGTCTAAAAGATCCAAAGGCCTTTATTTAAATGAATGACACAAGCTGTCCTACTGACGAATAAAACACTGTGATTACTTGTACTTGTGCACTTGCATCATTTCCAAAAGAGGTTCTGCAATTACAAAAATAACCCAAGTACCCAACCAACACAGGGAACATAATCAAGCTTATTCAAAATGTTCTTCCTCAGAAAACTATTTCAGACAAGAAGTGCTTAATGGCCTCTGACGAATTGATAAATCCTGAACTCCTGAAAACAGAACAACATTTCTGTCTCAGCAGCAATGTGAAGCAGCTCAACTCCAGCAGTTTTCAATATTGATAATTATAACAGATGTTATTGAACAGCAAATCACCATATTAGAATTATTTCTAAAGGATCATGTGACACTGAAGACTGATGTAATGGTGCTGAAAATGATTCACTAAAGAATGATGCAAATCAGTTAATAGCACAAAGTACTAAGCAGCATTAATTGTGTCAGGCAAATAACGCTGGCATCCATGGATCCAGCACATGGTATAATGAGCCTCATTTACATGATGCTTTCTGACTTGTTTTTCCAGAAAAGAATGGCATTGATTTAATTTGAATATGCATGGAGCAGTGCTATTCCAGTGCATGTAGGCAGTGTTTACATATATGTTCAACCTCTATCATCCATCCTTAAAATGCAAAGAAGAAAGTGTTTTAGTGTTAAAATGTATATTTGATTATTAATTGCTCTTAACAGCACCACATAAATAATACAGTGCATGCTATGTATGTACTGTATTTGAATATGAGAGTTTTTTGGTATGGTTTTTAAGAATGTCTGACATTTGCATTATAAAATGTAATGAAAAATGAGCCCAGCTGCCATGTTTGTATATGAACAAAATTTCCTTGTAATGCACAAAACACATTTTTTCCAGCAGTTTCAAAAGAAGGTGTAGAAGGAGAAAAACGGCATTTCCTGAAGAGGTAACGAGGTGTTTCCTGGTGCATTTTGTCATATCGCTGACTGGGAGTTGTCCACGGTTCACACTATTGTTTTCTTGTTCCCAGCCAAAACCTGACAAGGAGGGTCATAAACTAAGTTCCTGGCCTAATGCTTTTGTGGCACAACAAAAAGACAGCCACCAGCCACTCGATGCAAACGTCTAGAGAGATAGCACTCTAAATTTCAAATATATGCAGTGAAATTTACATAGTGCTGAGAAGAAACTCCCTGTGCTGGACAGAGAGGTAGAAATTTGACTATTAAATCGACCTTGAAGGTCTCAGGAGGCGTCTGAGGTGACAGGCCACAGAGAAACATGGAGAGAGAGAGAGCAGATCCAGTCAGATCTAGCGTCCTTGTTTGCCATCTGGAAAGAGAAAGTCTTATAAAACCCACCTTTAGAGCAAGAAACACTGTGTAGGTTAAAGTAACAGCTCTTGAATGTCTCTGGCAAATGGCTCGAATCGTTATTTTGATCAGCACAGGGCACCTGATGTGTGACTTTCGGCAGAGCCCATTAGATGCTTTATCTGTGCTAATAGCACCTACAGCAATTAGCACCTTATCTGCTTCCATCAAGCGTTGCAATGTAATTAACAAAGGTTAGTTTGATAAAATCGCAGAAAAGTTAAAGCCACAGACCACATTACATTATTAGAGCTAATAAGGTCGCTCATCCGAGGCTGTTTTAGTGAAACAATAGTGTTTACCAACTCAACGCTGACTGAAGTGCATCTCACAAAGAGGAGAATGACATAAGTTCTCAGAATCATGTCGTGATGGATAAACACGCTACTTCCAATAAATAAACACCAGCGTCACGGCAGATGCATTGCTGCACACAAACTTTCCATGTAATATGTGATCGTCATGGGAAATTCGTTACTTGTGAAATAAGGTTTTCTAACCAACAAACATTGTGGTAACTGACTACATGTTTCTCCAAAGTTTTATGTGATTACCTACAGTATAACAGGATTGGAAAGCAGTCAGTGATCTGATTCTGGATGTAAAAATCCCACAACATATCCAAACGTTAACAAACATTCACAAAATTCAGCAGTTCAAAATGACATCCAATTATTCAGTTATCTGATTTTTAACTCAGGAGTACTTAAAAAAAAGCGAAAAACTCCAATCTAAATTAAGTAATTCACGATATGCACTCTGAAGTCCTGATCTGAATCAAAGGATTTGTGATTCGTGCTTTGAAGTCTTCATCTAAAATAATTCACAAACCCTCTCCGAAGTACTGATCTTAATAAAAAGATTTGCAAACCCGCTGACTTTCGAAGGGAATCGAATGATCCGTGATTCACACTACGAAGTCCTGATCTGAATCAAATGATTCATGAACCCACTCCGAAGTTTCGATCTAAATCAAATAACTGGCGATATGTGCCCCGAAGTCTTGATCTAAATAAAATTATTCACAAAATCATTACAAAGTCCCCATTTAAACCAAATTATTCACTATACGTGTTGTGAAGTCCTGATCTGAATCAAATGATTCGCCAATCGATTTGAGCAGTTCAAAATCATATTGCGATTCATGGTTTAGCTGAAGTCATGAGTTTGAGTTTCGAGTTGTACCTCAGAATTGAAATGATCCTTTCTGGATCATAATCATCTGTTTTGGATCATAATGTGATTTTTAGTTTTTATGCATATATATTGATTTCACCGTGTTCTTCCATGAAAATAGACCTTTCTTTATCTTTTTCACTTTATATTTATTTTTTAATCTCATTATTTTATTTTCTGATATATAACTTGATTTCCTATTTCAGGTATCTTTAAGTATAATCTAAAATGCAACCAAGGTTATATATGCTGTGAATGCATATACTGTACTGTACAATCTGTACTGCATATAGTATTGAGTAAGTAGTAATCTAGTATTCCATTTCAGACCGTTTAAAGATGAAAAGGAGTGAAAGTGGTCATATGTACCTGTGCTTCTCTATCAAATTCATCCAATTCTGTCCGTTGAATTAAGCTCACTCTTCCAGGAGAAATGTGCTTATTAAATTTGGAGGGGGAAAATGAACAAAACGTGGTCATGCCCTAATTCACAGAGTCTATTCTACTCTATTAAGCTAACCAATCAGAGAAACAGACTGCAATTTTCCCAGAAGGGATCAAATTGTACCAGAGTATTGGTCTGGGAGCTGTGGGTTTCGTAATATATTGGCGTATATGAGCACATAACAATGTGTCTCCTCTGAGGAGAACATTCAATTCACTTCACCTTCAGCTGTAGTATCTGAGGGTTTAAGGCTGCAGTGATTGCTTCTTCGCTCCATTCGGTTCGATCTGTGACTCAGCATGTTTGGCTGAATGAACAGC
Organism: Enteromius mattozi; assembly: GCA_032359235.1. Taxonomy (NCBI): domain Eukaryota; kingdom Metazoa; phylum Chordata; class Actinopteri; order Cypriniformes; family Cyprinidae; genus Enteromius; species Enteromius mattozi. The sequence continues at coordinate 15,466,022 of JAUMHE010000059.1, forward strand.
GCCACCTACTGAAGCTCACCTCAGCGGCCTGTACCAAAGACAAAACAAAGACCTAACTGAGCAATGCCTGTTTCAGTTTCAACCTGTTTCAGAAAAACTCCAGAACCTGACTGAGCTGAATTCTTCTCATTCACGAGCGGGACGGTTTTCACATATGGGTGTTTCCATACGGATTCCGCTCTTGTCTGAATGACTAGTTGACTAGTTGCCAAGTTTTCAAATTGGTCATGCATTTCTCATCATGCAGACATGAATGATTCCTCAAATCATGCGTGCTGTTGAGGAACGTGTGCTGATACTTTACTAAGTGATCAGACGAAATACCAGAATACCCTAGCAACCACATAGCAACCACCCGGAACTTTGTCACAGCATTTTTCCACCATATATCCACTACATTTCTTAAAAACATGTCATTCTCATTACCCACTAAGAGACAACGATCCGATACTTTTCAATGAACCTCTTAAATAGATTCCCAAACTGCACTGAACAATTCAGTCTGATCGAACTGTAGCTGTTCTTGAATCAACAAATCACTGATTCACGTGATCCACTCTTTTGAATTTTTTTTTGTAAGGCAACACATTTTACAAGATTAGTAAATGAGCTCATGACCTGTTGAGCAGCAAATCCTTCACAAGGGACTTGTCAGTCATCTCTCCTTATTCTCTTATGAATTGAATTGTTAACTGGAGTAGATAGATTGGGATCCCCAACACACCGCCCCCATTGTCATGTTGCTTTTTTATATAAATAAAAATCCTTGAGTTCAGTTAAGCTGATGTAAAATGTAAGCAAAATGTAGGCTAAATTACTAATGCTAAATTTTAGGATTTATTATTTTAAATCATATTTAGGTCATGATTGTAATTTGTTTGTGAACTAAATCTGCTGTAAAAGGGCAAACTGTTCAAGCCCACTGTATGAAATGCTTGAATCCACATTTGTGTACCATCACCTTAATGGTGTAGTTTTAAAGTAAAAATGAGGTAATTCATGCAAATTAATGCACCTTCTTTGCTGTCATAGTAATTTTAAATGTATGCAAAGTGTTCTTTTAAAGTCCCTTTATTACGGGTTATGAAAGGTTCATATTTTGATTTTGGGAGTCCCAAACAACAAGGTCCAAAAAACACTTTCATTTTCTTATGATATGCATTTATTTTAACCGTATTTGTTCAAAGACTCCTTAACAATTCGCTTGATGATTACTTTTTCTAAACCCCTCCAGTGATTGGTCGATTTCATTTAAAGCAGAATTTCTGAGTTTTTAACACTTCAAAAGCGACACCTAGTGGCAAAGAATCAAATTGCATTTTCATTCAGACCAACGCCAAAAGACCAACAAGTGGAAATATGCTAATGTTTCATTTTGACCTGAGCATAAAACGGCTTGGGACTCGTTTCAAAGAGTTACAGTCGACTCTTCGTTTTTTTGAGAGACTTTATACACATGCATTTTCAGATTTAAAACTTTGCAGGATGTTTTCGTTTCACTTAGAATTGTTACAACTGCCTGAAAGGTCATTTTCAAAAATCCACTTTAAAATGTTTTACACTTTTTGCCTTATATGACGTCTGTTTTTTTTATGCATATAGTTTGTCAACATGCATTTTGTTTTTCCTCATTTTTAAATACTATATTTTGTCACTAGTTTGCACACACAAGAAGTATAACCTAAATTGATATTTAAATATAAGTCCCATCTCTGTTTTTTTAACAGCATTATATACATTATCTAATTTAAAATGATTAATTATAAAAGTATACGAGTTCAAATTACAAAATAGACATTCATCGAACAGTACTTTTTGCTTTTTATACTTGCATACATTAAAAAGCAAATACTTTTACTGAAGTAAAATTTTACTGGAACAATATTTTATTTATCCTTTTGCGCAAATACTCCAGTCCATCACTGATGACGAACAGTGAAAACTCAGGAGAGGTTGTGTTAATTGATTATGTGTTGATTTTGGCAGGGTCTCTGTGTTATAGGACGGCCATGTCATAAATCCTGGAAGGAGTGTGATCGCCCTCACATCCAGTTTCCTCTAGTACAGAAGTTCCTGACACTTCTGTTGGGTGTAACATGCGGCCTTGATCCATTCCAGAAAGCTGTGGAGCGAGGCTTTTGGGGTGCAGCTGTAGAGGATACGGATATATGAAGCATCCTTCCCTCAAACGTCTGATGATAAACGCAAGGAAACGGGATGTGGGAGTGACAGGGAAACTCGTGGCCATCTGCGTTAGTATGCTGCCTTCCAGGAACTCCTGGAGTGGAAATGACACTAACACATGTAAGAATGTTCCCTACATGAATAATATTCAATACGTGTCTGTATTTAACATTTTGAGGTTATGAATGGTGCACTTTAACATGAAGCAAACTTTGCTGCCAAGTATGTGCTAAGCTGAAAGATAGCACTTCGCAGAGACAAGGTCATTAAAGAGATAGTTTACCTAAAAATGACAATTCTGTCATCAGTTACTCACTGTTGGGTTTTTTACATTTTTTGTTTATTCCACTGAACAAAAGCACGTTAGGCAGAATGACAGCATCAGTTGACATTCACCTTCATTAAGTCTTTTTTCCATGCATGCAAGGTGACTGATGACTGAAGCTGTTTAATATCTCCTTTTGTGTTTCAGGGAAGAATGAAAGTCATACAAGTTTCACACAATGGTGAGTAATCGAAGACATTTTTAGGTGAACTGTCCCTTTAAGTAGTTTTATAACAGTAATATAAACCTAAGTTGTACAGTGTTTAGGTTATATTGTTATACACTATAGTAAAATGTAGTTTGTAAAATGATTTTCAGCAAGCACATTTCAAATTGATAAAAAGTGACAAAATGTTGATTTTTAGAGGACATTGGAAACCCAATTACAATCACAAGTTTGGGTGAACTATTCCTTTAATAATAGATTTGTTTCTTACAAATATGCAGCTTTTTCCTTCACAAGACATTCATTGATGTACTGCAGTCGTGTGGATTATTGCGATGTTTTTTATCAGCTGTTTGGACTCTCATTCTGATGGCACCCATTCACTGCAGAGCATCCATTTATGTGATGTAATCCTAAATTTCTCAGAATCTGTTCCCATGGAGAAACAAACTCATCTACATCTTGGATGGCCTGAGGGTGGAGTAGATTTTCAGCTATTTTTTTTTTTTCGGTGAACTCTTCCTCTAAAGCACCACATCATTAAAACAGCTCTCAGGTTCAGACATCCTTGACTGAATCCAGTACTGCTTCAGCATATTGTTTTTAAGCTGACACTGATGAACCCCTACAGTACACACATCAGCTCCTGTAATTTCTCTTGATGAACCTTCAGTAAGAAGTGGAAAACTTTGGGCTCTGTTGGAGCATGTGGACTCAATCACCGGAAGCCCAGTGACACGAGGGCTGTGCTGTTGATTACTGGGTGTTGTTTGACTAATGATACGAGCAAAACCCAGGATACAATTAGCATCTTGCCCTTTGAAGTAGCCTTTGGGTGAAGCGCACTGAATCGCCGTTGTTGTTGGCTATCTTTAGGGACCGGTTTGTTTTTGGAGCATATGAGGACATGAGAATGTCTTAAAATAGTATGTCCAGCTGATTTGGGCTGGGGTGCAGTTTGATTTCCCTTCGGCCCAGATCTCGAGCACTTCTGAGGCGTGCTTGAACCGCAATCAGAAAATTGCATCTTGCTTGAGGTTCAACAGGAAGAGGAAGATAAACAGGGGCAAAGAGATGGAGTTAAAAGGAGGAAAAATACTGTAAAAATGGACGTCAAAATGACATTTAACCCTGATATATGAAATACCAGTCCGAAAAAAAAAATGGAAATGGAACAGATTATTGAATGCTTAAATTAAATATATTTGTAAAAGTTTGCATATGTTTTTTTGCTGATACATTAGGCTTTTATGTCTGACATGGCAGTGAGAATATGAACGGAAAAATAGGGCCAAACTTTCAGATTTGGTGCATATTCAGACATTTGTTGTATATGGACAAAGAGATTAAACTCTGATAGCTTGCAATATTACTGAGCCCCTTAAGAGACATGGTGGAGGAGAAAAATCGAGGTGAGAAAAAAAAAAATCAAGGCGGAAATAAATGTATTTTTCAAATCTTTTGCGTTATTTCGCAAAACTTTGCATTCTCTGGTCTAACCAGTTGAGCTCAGATAAACACTTTCTGTTTACTTTAAGATTCCAGTGGATTAGACAGCTCTGTAATCCGAATTTTTTCCTCCACCGTGTCCCTTAAGGGACTCCATACTACGTAAATTAATTAGATATTTATAACAGACTACTAACATAAAATACATATAAATATCAATTTTATATCTCCCAAAAATGTCTTAGCAGATGATATTTGTAAGCTCACTGCAGTAAAGCAATGATTGAAAGACATAGCAAAAGCCTGTTGATCATATTTCATAACATATCATGGAAATTTGCTTATATAAAAATATCACATCAAATATAAATGTAAAAATTACTGAATTTAATGGTAAATGATTGTAAAAATGCTACAGTAAAACCTGTTAATTTGTTAATAGTAAGTTTCCCTCCTGTGAAAAATAGTATTGGACATTATATGTGATTTTATGGTGGCATACCGTTTTCGAAAATAAGAAAGAAATAATTTACATAATTACATATCATTTATGTATAATTTAAAGTGAATAACCGTGAATTGACATTCCCAAAGTTTCAAGTTTGATGTTTTTTTGTTGTTGTTAAAAATAACCATCTTTCCTCTGAGTTTTTTGTATCAGTTTGGTCCGTTTGGTCCATTTATTAGTGCTAATTAAGCACATATTAATGTCTTATTCTACATGACCTTATTCTACATCCCTACCTAAACTTTACAACTACCTTACTAACTATTAATAAGCAGCAAATTATGAATTTATTGAGGGAAATGTATTTAATAGTTAACAAATGTTATATTCTAAAGTGTTCCCGATTTTTCTTTCAAGGCTTTTGTAGGATTAAACCTTGAGCAGAGCATCTCGCCAACTGTACTTTCTCAGTAAAAGTGGAGTAACACAAACCTCCACTTGTGAAAGAACATTCAAACTCTGAACAGTTTGCGTCTGGGCTGTGGGTGCTCACATATCGAGTGATGTACCGTGAGCTGCTGATGGTAACGCGGTAAAAGCTAGCAGATCAGTCAAGTGTGGTGGACACAGACAGTGAGTAAAGAGTGTGAAGTTGAGAACGGACACAAATAGATGTTCTTGTCACATATTCCTGTTGTGACCATCACCACGAACACTTTACTCAATGCAAACCTAACTGTGCGTGAAGGGATGGTCTAAAATAGAAATTTGCAGAGCTAATAATATCAATAGATTACAGTGCTTAAGTGCTTTGGACAACAAGATTTAGCAAATGTCATCACTAGCACATCATTCACCCCCAAAAATTGACTTTTTGTCATTATTTACTTTGAGCTCTCATTTCATCTGTACATGTTTTTAATTCAATACATTGAATTACCCAAGAGATGCAACTAATAGGATGATTTTCAGAAAATAATGTCTTCAATTTCAAACAAAGCAAACTGTGTGACTTTAGAAGAATTTAATAAAATAATATGATAATAATAAAATGCAATCTAATCCCCAAGTCAGGACTATTACAGTTAAAACTCAAAACAATATTTTTTTCCTTTTAATAAAAATAAACAATAAATAATAATAATAATAAAAAAATCAAGTTGCTAAAATTATTTTATTTAAAAATTATTTTTACAAATATTTTAACATTTCTCATTTTCATGTCGTTTAACTTAAAGTGCTAAAATAACTAAAACCGAAACATATAAATATGAATTAATAAAAGTTATACGTATATATATATATATATATATATATATATATATACACACACACACACATATACAAAAAGGACCATAAAACAACAAAAATATAAAAAATGACTAAAGTAAAAATATTAAGTAAAAATATACAGTATGAACAGGAAGGCATAAAGAGCAAGTCACTTTTATTAAATAAAATGCTCAATGATTAAACATTTCAATATTATATTACAGTAAAACATGTTTAGCAAATGTTAAACATAAAATACAGAAACAGAACAAACTCATAAAGCAACAAAACATCAATCTGTTCTAGTCAGAATCTGAGAAATCAAGTAAAAAAATAAACCCTACATGCTAAAGAATAGCTTTGGTGAAATGTGCAATGGCACAATGGCTTTCTCTCTTGTGTATTTGAACAAGTTTGAGCCAAGTAAATATTTGAATGCGTAGCAAAAAAGAAAAACTCTCCTGGAATGAGCTAGTCATATGAACGCATTAATAAGAGTGTAGAAATGCCAAATGAAGCGTTTCTGTTCAGTCCTCAGAGGTTTAACCTCTTACCAAGAATCCTGAACATTAATGCTTGCTGTTGGCTTTGATGGGAACGCCGATAGAGTGTGTTTTCATGCCAGTGTGTAATTTGGAGCGAAGGCTTTTAAAGCAGGCAGACACTATAAACAGCCTCCAATTAGCAACCGGAGCATCAACAAGTGCCATAAACAAAATGCTTTTTTCTCATGTTTATCAAGGCTGAAATGTTGGCGGTGGTTTTCAGCGTCGGGGAGGTCAAATATCTATCACTAACTCACAAACAAATGTAAAACAAAAACGGTTGATTATGTGCAGTTTTATTTCACGGAAAAATGCCAAATTAGACAATTTCCAATTGGAAAGCGTGTGAGAAAACATGCTGAGTCTATTGCTAAAATTATTTTATTTAAAAATTATTTTTACAAATATTTTAACATTTCTCATTTTCATGTCGTTTAACTTAAAGTGCTAAAATAACTAAAACCGAAACATATAAATATGAATTAATAAAAGAAAAATGCCAAATTATACAATTTCCAATTGGAAAGCGTGTGAGAAAACATGCTGAGTCTATTACATTCAGAACTATTCAGAAATCTCAACATGAACTTTTTTCAACAAATGATCTGAGCTGCTATCCACTGTTTTTTACACTTTCAGTGTAAAAGTGAAATTACTGAAATTACATGAGTACTGTTCAACATTGTAGATTGTCAATTTAACTCTTTGGCAATTAATAACTTTTAACACTGCAAATATTACACCGCTAATGTTACTGTGTACTGTTAATGTTTTAATGTATTTGTTGATTTATTCATATTTTTATTTATCTGTTTATTCATTTATTCAGTCAATTATTATTTGAATGATTTAATCATTTCATTAATTTATTCTTAATTTATTAATTTATCCATTTATGTATTAATTTGTTTACTTTTAAATTAATCATCCATCCATCCATTCAATCATTCATTAATTTTATTTTCAATTTAACCGTTAATGTTTTAAGTTAATAATTTTTTTTATTCAATCATTCATTTTAGTTTTTATTTACCCATTTCTTTATATATTTATTTATTTAATTTTTTTTCTCTGTTAATTCATTTATTCATTACTTCATGTATTCAATCATTTTATTTTTTACCCGTTTATTTATTTATTAATAAATCTATAAATTCATTATATTTTGATATGTTCAATCATTTTTATTTAACCATTTTTATTTGTTTATTTACCATTCATTTTATTTTTGTGTTTTCATATTTATTTTCTATTTGTTAATTTATTCATTGTTTAATTCCTTCTTTCACTGCTTATCTTTCATTCGTTTTTTAAATTTATTTATTTATTCTTATGTCGGCAGCGAGCCTATCCTCAAGGCAAGTGAATAATTAAAGTCAGACAATTAACATAATATATTTACGTGATACTTTTTCCAAATGGTCTCTCGTTGTATGAAACAGCAATCTGAGCAATAAAAATGTACTCAGGATGTGTTGTGGTAATGAACACTCTCAGAAATAAAGGAACAAAGCTGTCACTGGGGCGGTACCTTTTCAAAAGGACATGTTTGTACATAAAAGGGTCCATTTTGGTACCTTAAAGGTACATATCAGTACTTAAAGTGTAATAGGTACAAAAGTGTACCCACCCCAGTGACAGCTTTTGTACCTTTATTTCTGAGTGAATACTAACGCAAATGGCATTTAGCAACAAGTAAATACTGCTCTAAGTAGAGATTACATCTACATTATGCAGCAAACAAAACATTTCTACATTCACTTGCCTCCTCCACCCAAACCTGCGGTGCAGTAACGAAGTGATTTACCACGGTGAACAGAGCAGCTGTGCTCGAGCGGGGCAGAACGATCCCTGGAGGCTGTGAATTTCAGCCATTAGTTCTGCACTAGTATGCCGGGACACAGAAGGCACGTGAGCGCTAGAACTCAACATAATGATTGCTTCCAGATAACAGGAGCATTCAGAAGAGAAAGAAAGCACAGGCAGTGAATAGATGCCCTCAGCGCAGGGCCACAGGAGGAGACGCACAGTATTGTTTTATACTAAAGGAGCATAAAAGATTGTAATCAGTTCATTAAATGTCTCGGTGTTATCTGTGCTGGGAACCGTCTGGATGGACACGTTCTCGGCTCCGGACAAACAAGACCAACAACTGCTGCACAACGGTTTAAACTGTTTAAGACTGAAGCAGACGGTTTAAGATTTGATAAAAGATACACTGTCAAATAAAATGCAATTTATCTTCCCTTTCTACCAAAAGGAGAAAAAAGGCAGGAACAGAAGTTGTTTCTTGAACAATCAGAAATACTAACAAATAAATGAATGAGCCAGTAATTGTCAAATACACTTACTTTAATAGAATTAGTATAAATAGCAACTAAAACTGACTTACACACACACACACACAATATATATATATATATATATATATATATATATTATATTAGTGTTATGGTGATACAAAATCATTTATTTAAGCTTTTTTTTAAATTATTTTTATTTCTTTTTTATTTTTAAGATATTGAAAGTCTTTTTTTTTGTAGTTTTTTAAAACATGTTTTTTAAAAACATATATTTTTAATATGTTTTAGTTTTTGACATTTTAGTAAGCCTATACATTAAGTTAAAACTAAAATGAGAAATGTTTCTTAGTACAATGATAATAACACACACACACATATACACTATTACTAATATTAATATTACACTAATCTTTTGTAGTCAGTTTTCTAATTTTTTTTACATTTTCTTTTTCATTTCAGTTAAAAATTTAGCAGTTTAGTTTTTTTGTTTTAATCCATTTATTCTTTTGTTTTAGCTTTAGCTATTTTAGTACATCAGGGTAACCTAAACTAAAATGAGAAATGGTACTTTACTGTAGACATCATAGTTTGAATTAATTAAATATTTAATACTGAATAATAATATTATTAATAAATAAATGAATTGAATGTATTCTAAGGTATCTTCATGGAGTTCCAACAGAATTATATATAACAATATGGTATATTAAAGCCATAGTACATTTGGAAGAGAGTTCCAACAACATTTTTAGAGATTTATGCGTGTGTGTGCGTGTGTATACAATAGGGCAAAAAAGTAATTAGTCAGTCACCAATTATGCAAGTTCTCCCACTTAAAAAGATGAGAGAGGCCTGTAATTTTCATCACAGATGTACCTCAACTATGAGAGACAAAATGAGAAAAAAAAATCCAGAAAATCACATTGTAGGATTTTTAATGAATTAATTGGTAAATTCCTCTGTAGAATAAGTATTTGGTCATGTACAAACAACCAAGATTTCTGGCTCTCACAGACCTGTAAATTCTTCTTTAAGAGGCTCCTCTGTCCTCCACTCGCTTCTTGTATTAATGGCATCTGTTTGAACTCGTTATCAGTATAAAAGACACCTGTCCACAACCTCAAACAGTAACACTCCAAACTCTACTATACTCAAGACCAAAGAGCTGTCAAAGGACACCAGAAACAAAATTGTAGACCTGCACCAGGCTGGGAAGACTGAATCTGCAA
>JAUMHE010000059.1:15484276-15503824 GCA_032359235.1 Enteromius mattozi
TAGAAGAGTCTAACTATGTAATAAGCTCCTAGATTACTGTGCATTACAGCAATTTTACAATAATTAAGGCCATTTTAGGCATTTCAATTCACTTCCATTTTAACTGCACTGCCTGAACGTGATAAAATCTCTTTAATGGACTACTGCTTTTATCAAGCCATAAAGTTACCACGAACACTTTAACACAACTTGCAAGTGTATTAGAGACAGTCTCTCAGGAAAAAAATCTCTTTCTTGGCAGAAGAAAGTGGATGGTAGTACCAGCTGTGCAATTGGCACGGCTTCCCTGTGCAACTTGGCTGGGAAATAGGAAGTGCTTTTTACTGGAGCGATGGAGAAGGGGAGGAGGTGAAGAGAGGAAGGCGGTGGGGTTAAATATGAGTATGGAGGGGGCATCCTGAAAGACCCACAGTGTGTTACGAGCAAGGAGAACTCTGGGAAAAAAACAAAACAAAAAGAAAGTGTGGTGGGGGCTTCCTACCGGAGAGAGCAAGACTTGAGAACAATGCTGTGAAACGCAGCCAACACCCAGCACCCTCTCTGCCGCGGTCGCATCCATCAACACTGAACTCTTATGATCGGCACGTCCAGGCCTTCCAAACAGGGCCGTAATTCTCCAGAGAGACTCCACAATATCTAAATGGGACCACTGAGGTCATCCATACGCTGTTGTACTAAAAATTGATTAAGATACATACACCCTTGTGAAAAAGAAGTGTGCTTAAAGTTGCCTTGTTATGGATTCTTGAAAATGAGCTTTCGTGCAGTGTGTAACACAGCTAAGTGAAAGGAAAACATCCTGCAAAGGACATTGAAATCACTTTTGTTCATTTTTTTTTTTGATGCAGATATCTTAACGTCTTCGACCCATGCATACAATTTGCACTAGAAATGACATTAGTTTATCATAAATGCTCATCAGTAAATTCTGTATCTAATTTAAACATATTTTAAAGACAGTAAAAGTACTTATGAAATGACATGCACTGTAAAAAAAAGAAAGATGATTGCAGTACTGTATGTTTACAAGAAAATACTATTTTAGTATTATTATTAATACTACACTTCAAAATGTCACCTTTTCCAATATACTACTTGCCATTCCTCTGTAATGAAATTATTTCTACACCATTTTGTATAGGCTATATTTTGTATTAAACTATATTATTTATGTAATAAGTGTTTTTAAAAATATGCTAATATGCTACTTATTATTTATGATTTATCCTGCACTTGTGGACCAAATGGATAAACCTTGAATATAAATACTTCAATATATACTTCACTAGTCTGTTCTTACATAAACTCAAGTGCACTAATCTAAGAAGCTTCCAGCAGGTCTGAGATCAGTCCAGGGTTGATGGCACTTTTTCTCCACACGTCTGTAATGGCTGCAGGGTCTGTGACAGTCAGCGCTTCACAGCTGACCTGTTAAGTCTCACACTGAAAGTGTGAACGAAACTGCATAGGCTCTAATTAAACGCATTTTGTAAGCATAAGGAAAAGCCTGATGTAATAGGGGACATTCGAGAGAGTTCTTGTAGGTTTGAGAAGTAGTTTTAATGATCATTTTGCACTAGTTAGTGTTGTTTACTAGATGAGCATCAATTTTACTATTGTTTACACTTGCATGCTAAAAAAAAAAAGAATATCTAATAGAATAAAATAAAATAAAAATCTGAGATGTGGACCAAAAGTACAAAAATATTAAAAAAATTGCAATGCATTTATTTATATGCTACAAATGATTACATTTGTCATTTAATGTTTTAAAAAGGTTAAACGCATTACATTTTCTTCACTATTTTTCTGAAAAAGAATGACACACATTTACTGACTGGTTTGTAGTTTTTAACACAAGTCATTATGTACGTTTTGACAAAATCTCATATGCTAGATAACATTGCATTGGAGACAAATCTACAGAATCTGCAACAACAATGTAGAAGTTTTCAAGGTATAAAAGTAGCCGTTCTTAATGTAAAATCATGCAAATATGCTACAATGCAAATGCAAGAATTGACAGATAATGTGTTTCAATAGACTGTTTCCGGTTCTATTTTCTGCAGTTGCACATGTAACGATACCTACGTGTTGTGCATGCCAAACAGCTCTAATTCCATGCAAACTGCTCTTCAGGTGCACAGAAAGTATGCATTTGACTAGGCTAGAGTGTCCTTTGACACAACACACTTTCCATGCCTGAAGTGGTCTAGCCGTTTATTTTTATCAGACAGACACAGGCGTGACATACCAGCATGTCCGCCTGCATTGTTTGTGTTGCGGAAGTAACTACGGTTGAAATCTGAAGCTGCTGTGCCGCACATAACATCACTCTCATAGAGGAATCTTCCAAGCTATTCTGAGCCTTGGAAACCACGCATCCCTTTTCACCAGTGTGTCCATACTGGAAATTCTTATGCTGCTAAACAACATGCATATAAACAATGCTTCTTCCTCCAAATACTTCCCTTTTGCTTACCTTCAGGTGTTTAAATTTAGATCCAGCAGGTCTCATAGTCACAGTATTGTCTGCTGCACTGCTTTCCTGGAGGTAATTCTTTCATTTCAACACGTATCCTCACTGTCTTGTGTGTGTCTATAGTCACGTTCTACAAGACCAGGTCAGTCTGAGTCATATCAGAAGTGTGTTGCTGCACCAATTATTCATACTTGGTTTGTTATTTGGAACCTAAAACTACAAGAGTTTTTTAACAATATATATTGATACCCCAGAAGTATCTATTACTTTCAGCCCAACAAATATGACTGATGGAAGTTGATGAGTAGACGGATGGATGGATGGAAATTGATGGATAGATTGAAGTGGATGGATGGATGTCATTCCTGCCTATTTTTGTCTGTGCAGATAGATGGATCTAGATAGAAAAACGTCATGAAAGTGGATGGATGGATGGATAGATGGAAGTTGGTGAATGGATGGAAGTTGATGGATGGATAGATGGATGGATGGATGGATGTAAGTTGATGAATGGATTAAAGTGGACGGATGGATGGACAAATTGATGGACCGACAGATAGATGTTTGTGGTTAATTCCTATTTGTGAGGATAGACAGACTTATCTACACAAATCTATATAAAAAATAGATAGATGGATGGATGGATGGATGGAAGTTGATGAATAGATGGATGGATGGAAGTTGATGGATGGATTGAAGCAGATGGATGGATGGATGGATGTCATTCCTGCCTATTTTTGTCTGTGCAGACAGATGGATCTAGATAGAAAAACGTCATGGAAGTGGATGGATGGATGGATGGATAGATGGAAGTTGGTGAATGGATGGAAGTTGATGGATGGATGGATGGATGGATGGATGGAAGTTGATGAATGGATTAAAGTGGACGGATGGATGGACAAATTGATGGACAGATAGATAGATGGATGTGATTAATTCCTATTTGTGTAGATAGACCGACTTATCTACACAAATCTATATAAAAAATAGATAGATAGATGGATGGATGGATGGAAGTTGATGAATAGATGGATGGATTGAAGCAGATGGATGGATGAATGTCATTCCTGCCTATTTTTGTCTGTGCAGTTAGATGGATCTAGATAGAAAAATGTCATGGAAGTGGATGGATGGATGGACAGACTGATGGACTGATGGATGGAAGTGGATAGATGGATGGATGTGATTCATGCCTATTAGTGTAAATAGAAAGATAGACAGACTTATCTACACAAATCTATATAAAAATAGATAGATAAATAGATAAATAGATGGATGGATTGAAGTGGATGGATGGATGGATGGATGTTGATGGATAGATGGATGGATGTATAGAAGAAAGCTGATGGATGGATGGAAAAAAATACCAACAAAGGTCAGGTAGTAGAGACAAACGATGCAAGTGATGGCAATCCTGCACAACAATGTTGTCTTTTATGAGCCTTTAATCTCCTCATGAGTCTCAGCACTTAAATATGTCAGAACTAAAATATTCAACAACTCCATAAGCAGACTTAATCCTCAGAGACTTTTGAGTCTTTCAGACACCTCCTTCTCTTCATAGTCAGCGTTATCCATATTTGAAAACCAATCAGTCGACGTTTAAAAGACCAATGACATTTCAACTGCAGTTCATATTAGAAAAGTCTCTCCGCGTTTGTGCTCACAGAGATTATGAGTGAATTATTTTCTTCTACGGCCCATTTCACATGCCTCTCGTCTGAAGTTTTATTGCCGAGTCATCTTGAACTCAAGAGAGGGTTGAGGAAGGTCAAGCACATAATGCTAAATTAAAGAGCTGTTTCCATACTCCACTTTAGGAGGTGTCACAGCTGTCCGCAGTAAGAAGATTAAGCAGTCGGACCTTTGCCGTGACAGCTAGTTAATCAGTCATGCCTATTTTTGTCTGTGCATTCACATTTAAATATCCACATAACACCTAAACATTGTGTTTTGCATGGAAGATTTACATTAAAAGGTTATATCCTACACTTTAATTATCACCAAGTCCACATATAATTTAAGTCCTGATTTACTAAACCACAATGATTTGACACCAGAATTTTGTCCCAATAGTATGTGTTCTTTCATTAGTCCGAACCTCAAGGGGGCGATAGAGTTTCCTTTAAAAATCTATTATATGTGCTGGGTAGATTGCTTGCAAATTGTAGTCCGTTACTGATTCAAATTTGCATGACAAAGATTGAAGTCTGTAACATAATCCATTACATTACACATTTTAGGTAACTGAACACTTAACAGTTCAGGCTAATAAAATAAAAATGTTGAGGACGCAAACATGCACTTGTGCTTGTGTTCTGACACATTTTGTAATGCAATCGTATGACTGAGTTTGTGCCCTTGCATAAAGTTTTTCAGGCCTAAAATTTGTAAACAAACAATTTTTGCGGCTAATTTTTGATAAAAGAAGTGGACTGGGAAGGAAGCTTTACACTGTGAACATTGTGAGCATGTCTACACAGTACAACAAACTCTTGTTTCTAAACAGCAAGAAAAATCCTGCTTTCCATGACATGTCTCCTTTAATTCACAATGACTGTCTAAGGCAGCTGTTTGCGTCTCTATTGGAGCAGTGCACATGTCTAACTGTGAGCACTTCAGATGAGACAAACACTTTGAAGGGCACTTCATTAAACGCAGCATGTAATGCAGTCGGAGGAGAGACCCTGACGAGTGATTGACAGCCACTGTGTGAAGCCTTCGGTGTCAATGGAGAGCTGTTTGCTATTCAGTGCACGCGCCGCCTGAGCTTAACACTCGTCCTGAGAGAGTGTTTGTCTCTGACAAGATATTGGCAATCGTCTCACGTCTGCAACTCTGCAACACAGTCGTGACGTCAGACCGAAGGTAAGAGCTCGACTTGATTCATGAAAACCAGGGTGAAATGAGACCTACTGACAGACTAAAAACACCCATGTCTTGGCATATAAATGAGGTAGTGCTGTTTACTCGTGCTAGAGAAACTGATTCACAGTTCTGCGCAAGACCATACAGATTTTACAGTATGCCTGTTGGGTGGACAAAATGAAAATAATTTGTGCAATATACACAATTATATGCTGCATTAAACACATCAACATTAACCAAAGCTCATTTCAGAAGACATCAGCTGATCAATCTAGATAATCTCTTACCATTTAAGATGATTTCCTTGTGGATTTATCCTGTAAGCATAATAATCCATTTTGGTAAATGCAGGCATAATGTGCATTGCAAAAGCGGTTTTGATCAGTTTGATTAAATATATGTCTTTTGCAAAGAAAAACATTAATATTGCTCCTAATTAGGGAAATTAACTAAAAAAAAGAATATTATAGAGACTTGAGGTGGACTCTTTAAATATAAACTAGTACACAACCACATAGAAATGAACTAGCCTGATAGCAGCCTAGCAACACACTGGCAGCAGCCTGGCATCACTCTGGAGAGCAGTCACACCACTCTGGCAACAGCTTAGAAACACTATGGAAACCAACCACAACATCTTAACCTAGCAACCCCCTGGCAATAGCTAGCAACACCCTAGAAAACCAGCCCCAGCACCTTGGCAGTAGCAACACCCTAGTAACCCTAGTAACATCCAGGCAATAGCCTAGCAACACCCTGGCAACCAACAACAAAACCCTACCAACTGCCTTTTACCAGCCACAACATTCTGGCAATAGCTGAGAAAAACCCTGGAAATCAATCACAATAGCCTAGTAACAACCTGGTAAACAGCCCCAGCACCCTGCCAGTAGCAACACCATGAAAACCAAACACAACAGCCTGGTAATAACTTAGCAACACTCTTGAAACCAGCTACAGCAACCTGGAAACTAGCCACAATATGTCACCAATAGCCCCTGGAAACCAATCAGAATAACCTAGCAACACCCTGGAAACCAGCTCCAAGACCCTGGCAATAGCCTCTGGAAACCAACAACAAAACCCTTGTAATAGCCTAGCAACACTCTGGAAACCAGCCACAATATTCTAATAAAAGCCTAGCAACACAGTCACAATAGCTTAGAAACTCCGTGAAAACCAACCACAATATAAACTAGCCTGATAATGGCCTAGCAACACCCTGGAAACCAACCAGCACAACCTGGCAGTAGCATAATAACACTCTGGAAACAGCCACAACATTCTGGCAATAGCTTAGAAACACCAGAGAAAAACAACCACAACATCTTGGCCCAGCAACACCCTGGAAAACCAGCCCCAGAACCTTGCCAGTAGCAAAACCCTGGTAACCAGCCACAATATACTGGCAATAGCCTAGCAACACTCTGTCAAGAAGCCACAATAGTCTAGCAACACCTAGGAAACCAGCCAATAGCCTAGCAACAAGCTATCACTTTGAAACCAGCTACAAATCACTAGCATTTGAAATGCAACATGCTAAATAGTCTCCGAACACTTTAGTAAAGACACAGCAAAATCTATGGACATTATTTTTGTTCCACAAGCCATCTGCTGTCAGAGAGTCAACTTGCATGTCCTTTCAGTCCATTTGCTGTTTTTCTTTTGAACAGGTGTATGTAGCATAATTTCACACATCTAAAGTCTGACCATTAAATTTTTTGAAATCACACGTTTGTTTGTTTTTTTCCTATTTATACAAGGTTAAAATACCTATTTACAAAATACACATTACTAAAATGTGATTCCAATTTTTTGTCTCTCATATTGTGAAATAATATCGATATCGTCTGGACAATGGAAAATATTGTGATATGAATAAACTGACATCAATACATTACAGTTAAACGCTTCAGCAAAAATTTTTGCTAAGTGAGCTGTATAATTCATCAGACTTATAAGCATTTTTCTCCTTTCTTGGGCATTCAACAGCAGAATATTTGGACTGAATACATTTGTTTTTCATGCAACATCTAAATTGCATTAAAACACATTATATTATAGCCAGTATTTGCTTGTGTATTTGCTCAGTGTAATGTTAAAAGGTTAAGTTTACGTTTTGAAACAGCAATTGTTGCAAATATTCCATTATGAGTATGCTAGTCCAATTGTGTTGCTGTTCATCATTTCAAACTGCAGAAATAACTGTATAACTTGAAATTATTGTCTGTGATAATCAGCATGCAGTGAATGTTGTCTGAAGTCATCAGGGTAAAAATCACCCACATTGTTCATTAAAGTAGATGCATGAGGATAATTTATCAAAGCTCTAATGCTCTGTCCT
Organism: Enteromius mattozi; assembly: GCA_032359235.1. Lineage (NCBI taxonomy): Eukaryota > Metazoa > Chordata > Actinopteri > Cypriniformes > Cyprinidae > Enteromius > Enteromius mattozi. The sequence goes on from JAUMHE010000059.1 coordinate 15,491,971, forward strand.
CAGATCAGACAGCACTGAGACACATCCAGATCAAATTAATTCCTCTACAATAGAGGTGACACAGAGGTGAAAACAAACCCCAGGATCCCAGCGTGACTTATGCACAGTTCCTCTTACAGGTTTTGTGATCTTCATCTTGTTTGATCAGCTTGATGGAAAAAAATCCAACACACAAGCACGGTGAAAAGCTTTGAAGTGAAGATAATGCATCAGGTCTAATGTGTTCTCCAAGAGCAAAAAACTGGATAGTTTGTCTGAGCAACAATTTTGGCTTGGGGTTCAAAGTGTGAGATTTTCCAAGGGCGGAGAGCATGTGCTGAATGGAAACAAAATGCATTAGACCTATCTTATTATTTTATGTATAACAAAGGCAATTACTACACAAACCAAATGAATAACAGTTATATAACTGAAAAATTACACACCAATATTGCCAGCCATTTAATCATATTCTTTGTCTCGAAACTTAACTTCTTTTTTTAAATAAACAGAATTTTGATCAAACTGCAACCAATTATTTTCAAAATGTTTATGCAAAATCTAAAACGGTAAAATGTTTTTTTTAACACCTAAATCAGCAAAGAAGAATATTTTATACTTACAATTTATATATATTTTTATTTATATGCAGTACATACCAGTTAACATATGTAATAATATTTTTGTTTAAAAAAAATAAAACAATTGACATTAAAAATAACAAGAAATATTAAAATACTTTTAGTATTTTATATTTCTAAACACAAAGCTGTAACCAATTATATTTAAAATGTTCATGTATATTATATGTAAAATGTACATATAATTCTAGGTACTGACAAAAAAAGCATAACTTATTTTGCCAGTATATTATTTATATTAGCTAGACTAATCAATCCATTTAAACTTTATGAAAGTGTACAGCCAATAAAAAGTGCATTAAAATCATTGCAATATTCATAAACGCAAGCAAAATAATGCAATTGTAAATATTCAATCTGTCAGCTCTAAATAAAGGCCTCAGAAAAAAACAAACAAAAAAAAAACAGGCCTCCGGGACTGCAATGAGTTTACAAGGTCAAATCTCTGTTTATGATCTCACTTCTCAGATATGAAGAGATTCCTCCCTTCCCTTAGTGACTTTCTGGAAAATTATTTCATATCATTCAGAAGAAAAACAAACAATTAGAGGCAGATAAATGATGAAAATAGAATGATTTTTTTGATGCTGCTCAACATCAAATGAAACAACTGATAAAAACACGCAGGGCAGCCAAAAATAAAATCTCATACCCAATGTCAGCGTTCTAGAATATTCGAACAATCTGCTCGTGCAAGATAAGCAAAGAGCAGATAAACATTTGAAGTAAACATAAAAGCAAATTTGCAGGTAATGGCTTAATGATGCTAAATTTCATAGCGTGAATGAGATTTTCCCAATCACTTTCCCCAAAAAGCATGCTTGTTTGTTAATACACCCTGCAAACATTTCTGCACATTAACTCTTATATCCGCTGTAACGCTGTAAACGCTGTAGCTCTGAAAGGCCCTGCCAGACTTAATGACCTTAGCGACCGTGTCCAACCCTGACAAGCGCCGCTGGAGATGGAGGACGTGTGCGAAACGCCACAGCACGTTCTAATGAGTCCACAGCTCCAGTCCAGCCCGAGGATAAAAACACTCATAACAGATATATTTCGCACCATTATACCGTATACGGCACACATCAATAAAACAAAATGTCTTCCTGGGAAATAGGTGTAATGTGACTTCCAGCTGTGAATGCTGAGACACGTGCAAACTTTTCATTTGGCACGTTGGCACCAACTTTTCACTGACTGCATACAAATGAACCTTATTAAGTGTGATTTTCCCTAATGAAGCAAACCGGGGCTAGTTGTCACACTGGCTACTGTGTATCACACACACACAAAAAAAATTCTATCGAAAGCCCAGTTAAACAGAGGAACTGGATAGTTTATATTTTTAATTATTCACATAATTTCTAGCAAACAGCCAACTGTAGCCAATTATATTCAAAATGTTTCATGCAAGAATTGAAACACAGTAAATATCTAGAGTTAAAAAAATAATCAAAGCATACACCAGTTTTACTAAATTAACAAGGAAGCATGATATCTATTTATTTGTTTGTTTGCATAAGCCTACAGTATGAACTAATACAGCAATACACGCTAATTAAAAGCTACATTTACAAACATATTTAAACATGATATTAATACATGACAATTCAGGATTATTTCCAGTTCATTGTTGTAGAAAAAAAGCAACAAATAAGACTAGTTGTCACACTGGTTATATATATATATATATATATATACATATATATATATTTAAACAGATGAATAAAGGCATATTTCATAATTTATTTCCACAATTTTGATCAGCCATTGCAGCCAATTATATTCAAAATATTTCATGCAAGAACTAAAACAGTAAATAGAGTTAAAAATGATCAAAGCATATCAGTCTCACTACATTAACAAAGAAGCATGATATGGATTTATTTATATGCACCAATACAACAATACATGCTAATTAGCAGCTTTCTTTACGTATTTCAACATGATTTATGAACATTCATAAAAAATACATGATTTCTTCCCAGTTCATTTTGCAGAAAAAAGCCAAGATTAAGGCTAAGTGTCTCACTGGCTACTGTATATAGTCAGTTTCGAAGGTTTATTTCAATTAATTTCCACTATTTTAAAATAAAATAGCCACTGTAGCCAATTATGATTTCATTTAGACAATTATAATTGCTTCATGCAAGAAACTAAAAGGTTTTCATTGTGACAACTTACCCCATACAGAGTGATAACATGCCCCACTATTGTATAATGTGTCTAAAATATATAATTTAATGTTCTGTCCCTCTTGAAGACAAAACACAATTTATGTACACCTATACAGAAACTGACTCGGACAGAAACTGGACTCTTTTATTCATTATGTAAGCAACCAGTTGTGGTGTGGTTTAATGACCAGTGGTTGAGCACCATTAGGACTGATTAAACACATTGTGGATTTGAAAAGAGAGACGAAATCTTATTAACAGCTCCGAACAAGGCGTTTCATTACTGTGAAGTTTCCATGACTGTCAGAGCCATGCAAATGAGACAGTTACCAAACCAATCTCTGCCCAGATTTGCTTTATTTTCTTGTAACAGTCTGCAATAAAACAGACAACACTCGTTTTTACAGCGCTGCTCATGTCTCTCGGCAGATCACAGAGAAATTACAGAGGAACAAAGAGGGAGAAACCAGAAATTAGCTGTGGCTTTTGTGGATGAAACATATAATTTACATTTTGATACTGCCATTAAAAATTTCCACTGAAGAGCTCCAAGCGAAAAACATCAGCGCCAAGTCGACAGCTATTAAATGCTTAAGCTTGAAGCTAAATGTCAGTTCTGTGCTGGTAACCGATAAAAACAGACATAACCGGATGGATAAATGCAAACACAGATCTTTTCAGATATCATAATAATAATATATAATATATACAGAGTCGGTAAGTCTCTTCTGCTCACTAAGGCTGTATTTATTTGATTAAAAATAAAAACAATATTACCCTTTAAAATAACTGTTTTCTATTTTAATATATATTAAAGTGTAATTTATTCCTTCGGAAATAATTGTAATGTTTATTTGCTGCTTAAGAAACATTTCTTGATGCATTAATGTTGAAAACATCATATTTGTTTTGCTTCAATGTTGTGCTTCATCATATTTTTGTCGAAATCTGGATATATATGATAATAATAACATTTCAAAAACCTAGATTAATTTATTTTGAAACAACATTTCTCAGGGCCCGAGGCCACTTGAAATAAAATATGCTAAAATGCCAGTGTAACAACAGTACAAAACGACTCAATGACAGTTAAATAGTCAAATTTCAACTAGTTAAGTAGTCAATACAGATTATCTTCAATCTCAAAATTGGCATTAATATGAATAGTTCTCGGTCATGTGTCCTTGTTGACCCTTCAGAAGATATCTCCAGTCAGAAGCCTCTGTTATGATCTGATGCATCCAGCTGTCCACATAGCATACTGCATAAGCCAATAAATCACTTAAAGAATATATCTGGGAAAACTAAGAGCTGAAAAAGCACTTAAGCCAGGTTAGTGAACATCTGCAGGATTGTAAACACACGGTTTGCTGGGTTTTTTTTGTCTCTGCTGTTAACAGATCAAACTCATAAACATGTTTCTGTCAGCAGTGGTCTTGCACTCATTCTTACAATCAGGCCACAAATTACATCAGGACTGTGAAGTAATCAAGATTTAGCCCAGAGGCCTGCTGTTGACGTTCCCCTCACGTAATCATTTATGTAAGGCTTTTAAAAACGCCTGACCTTATGCAATCAATAATTCTGAGATGAATAACCTGGCAACACCCCATTTAATTGGGTTTTGCTTTCTGCTAATTTGCTTTTCAATCAATTCTTGAAGTATTAAGACGTCACAGTGAGAGAAAACCAAATGAGGGAATGTTTTAATTAACAAAAGATCAATGCAATATCTAAATTCGGTACACATATAACCAAAAAACGTGCCCATGCACAGACACTCGGCTGGCACAGCGCAAGAGCTTCCTCTCTCACAAAACAAGATAAACATCTGAGGCGCTGGATCAATGCGGGCATGTGGATGTATCGATTACACGGAAAGTAGTAAACAGATCCCGGAGACAGCTGCCTGGCCAACACCGGCGAGAGAAAGAGAGGATTTCCAGCATCCCGCATTTCTCAAAAGGTCATTTGGGATTTCATGACAATTATGAGTGAGAGCGCGGCCCTGGAACAGTGTTTTCCAGCTTGTCAGCTGCCTTTGCAAAACAACAACCAAATAAATAACTCTGGGAAACATCGAAAATATACAGAACGCAGACAGCAAGATGAGCAGAGTAATGTCAAAAAGACTCTTAAAAAATACAATGGGGTGGCTGGATAAACACAAATCAGATTTGGTTTTTGACCACTGAAAATGTGTAATATTCAATAATCTGGATATAAATTCAACATTTAAATCCACATTTCATATATATATTTATATATATGTCACCATATTCTAATTTGTTAAGAATTGGTGGGTTTTTGTTAAATGTGAGTCTAAATCATCACAAAAGAACCAAAGACTTAAACTACTTCAATCTGCACGTACTGAATTTATTTAATACACAAGTTCCACAATTTGAGTTGAATTACTGAAATAAATGAACTTTTTCATGACATTCTAATTTATTGAGATGCACCTGTGTGTATATATATATAAAGCAATTATGACAATTATGTCTTATGCAGTTGTTTTGAAACGAGATACATTGCTAGTTTCAACATAATTTGTTCCTCAGACATCCCCTTTTTAATAGAAATAAAGTATAAAGTAATAAAGTATGTATGCAAAAACACCCAAAATTGTTTTTGATGACTGAAAATGTGTGCAATATAACAATTTACTGCTGGATCTGTTTTAAAAATCCAGTTATCTCTGGAACTGAGCCATACAGGACCTTAAAAATAAAGAAGCTAAACAGAAGGTTTGTTAAGACCCAATATCTAATAGGCTATTAAAATATCTTTAATGCTTCTTGTGTTACAGGCACATTGTAAAGATTTCTAAAGTCAACAGATTTTACTAATAGACCTATCAATCTCTGTCTAAAAAAAAAATAATGATGCTTTCATCTTTCTTAAGTCATCCCCCTTCATTAATTCTTTTTCTTTTAGTCAAGTCATCATGGTTTTGTACTGCACTTTGTGTAATATGGACAATCAATGAAATAGATTCTCCTCTAGGTAACTAACAGATTAAAAAGTTTTGTTGGCAAAGTTGAGGGGGTGTCGATGTAATTTGCACATAGCGTGGTTTGTGCAGTTTCTATAGTAACTCTAACTCTCCAGTGAATATTTTTCCACGACTAAGAACCACAATCATTTTCACCTGCAAAAGGCTCCATAAACTACATATCTGTTATGGACTGTGCTTTTGGATAAGTGTGCAGCTGTACTCTTGATAAAGCTAAGTGTAGATCTGTTTTTGGTGGCTGGCAGCATTCAGTGTGACATCTCTGAACAACTGGGGCATGAGCGAGAGGCGTAGACAGGGAGGAGGAGGGCGGCTTTAGATCTTTGTGGTTCTCTGCCAGCCAACTAGACTGACCTTCAGCCCGGCTGCTAATCACTTCAAAGTCATTCTCATCAACAAGCAAGACCGAACTACTGTGATTCATCACAGTCATTAGGACGGGCAGCTTTTATGTGGACCACCTCTGGAGAGCAACAAATCATTAGGCTTTCAGTTTGCAACTGGGCTAAATATCCAACTATATCTAACCAACATATATGCATAAGAAATTAATACTTTTATTTAGCATGGATGCATTAAATTGATTAACAACGACAGTAAGGTTGTTATAGATTCCAATTTCAAATAAATGCTGTTCTTTTGAATGTTTCATTCATAAAAGAATTCTGGAAAAGAAATGCATCACAGTTTCCACAACTGTTTTCAACATTATTAGTAATCAAAAATGTAAATGTATCAGAAATGACTGAAGTAATGATGCTGAAAATTCAACTTTGCATTGCTAAAAACATGTTTTATTTAAATGGAAAAGATTTATTTTTCAATTATAATAATATTTCATAATATTACTATTTTTACTGTACAAATTAAGCCTGGGTGAACTATAGATAGATTTCACATGTTACAATAATGCAACCTGGAATATAAAATTGTCTATGTTTTATATGGTAAATGTTTTATCCGTGCTATTCTATTCTATTCTAATCTATGCTACTTTTTGTAATGGTATTGCAACATGGCATTAAGGAAAGGTAGCCAAACATGTGTGGACAGGTCCTTGTGTTTTAATTGAGTATCTACATTCCATTTCCTTCAGTAGGAATGCTTCCAAACTTGCCCAAACAAAGCAATCGGGGCAAAACTGCACCAGATCAAATAATAAATCGAATAGTGCGTGGCACAAAACTCAGCTCAGCACCTGAGGAAATACATAATCCATAAAGGACCCCCTATCATCAGCAGCTTTATCCCAAAACACAGGCACACTGAGCCGACTGACCGCAAAAGAAACCTCTCAACAGATGAGAGAAGAGAAATCTTTGAGTGCGTCACGCATCACTCCAGGGAAAGGTTGCACCTGGGATTAATGTGAAGCGCAACATCAAAACGGCCCTCTTTATGCATCATAAAAACCTGACCAGCCAAAAGCACCACAAGGAAAGAAAAATCACAAAGGAGATCTTATTGTAGATGTTTCCCCAAAACATCAGTGACATAATTAGAGACTTTTACTTAAAACAGAAAGCTGCTTGAAATAACTCTTTGAAATATGTTATACAAAGGAAATTGACTTGAAATGTACTATTTTCTATTTACTTTCTTAAAGGAATAGCTCATCAAATGAACATTTGCTGAAATGTACTCAAGATGCAGATCTTATCTGAACAGATTTGAAGAGATGTTACATTACATGTCTTGCATACTAATAGATACTCTGCAGTGAATGGGTGCCGTCAGAGTCCAAACAGCTGATAAAAACATCACTATAATCCACACCACTCCAGTCCACCAGTTAACATCTTGTGAAGCCAAAAGCTGCTTGTTTGTAAGAAACAACCATAATTAAGGCATTTTACCTTCATACGAGTCTTTTATCCATGATATCAGGGTAGAAATACGTACAGATCACACACTGTTTACAAGTATAAACAAAGGAGGACTGAAATGATTTAATGCTACATTTCTCCAAATCTGTTCTTAAGAACAAACAAACCCATCAAATCTGGGATGGCCTGAGGGGGCATTGAGGGGTGTTATTTTGTGAACTATTAATTTAATACACAGTATTGGTCGTATGAAGTCACACCTTCCATTTTTTCCTAATGAATATGATGAATAATGTTAGCTGTCTGATGCTTATCAGATATTTCAGTAATCTCACATGCATGTTACAGCTTGATACTCTTACTGTATGTTTACTTTGTTGCACCATTTAGTTACATTTGCATTTTTTTGCGTTTAGGAGAAACATCTGACGCAAGAGACAACAAAAGTCCCAGTCCACTGCTCTACATGTCTCCTAATGTTGGTGCTGGCTGATTTTGTGTTATAATGTCTGTCCTGCTAACTTTGTGACCTATTGAGTGATGCTAGCAGGAGTGAGATAGGATGGGTATCACTTCAGATGGGTATCGATTGCTCATCCTTCATCAGAACATCTACTGTACAGCTCAGAATAACTGCAGTAACAGTTCAACCAGATGCATTCGCACAAACAAACCAGTGACAGATATCTTCACATTAGTTCTCAAATACAACATGTGAATACAAATATAGCTGTGCATATTAAGAACGCATGTCCCTCTAAAACCTCTAAACAGAGACAAAAATAAATAATAAAAAAAATCTGACTTCTATTAACATAATGACCAAAGATAACAAAATGGAATTTCACGCTTAAATTTCACACTTAAAATGTCAAACAGTTCAAAAGAAAATACACAAGCCCTCCAGGATGAATTTAACTGCAATTAATCAATAAATGAATCTATATCTGTTATAGTATTCAACACAAGTAGGCTACAAGGCCAGTAATCTTCAAGCCTAAAGGATTTTTAAGTAGTAAACTCTCAAAGAAGTGTTTGTCAAACCAAAACCAAAATTTGTCTGAACTATCTTTTTATTTTCTAATTATTTTTGCATGTTTTTTTTTTTTTTAATTAAACAACTGGCACAGCTTGGAACACCGAACACATAGAGAGTAAACAAGGAACTCCAGCTATGGCGTTTTCATGTGAATTTACACACTGTATGGCTTCAGTGAACACTCATTCTTGCTGTAAATGAATTTCCATGCTTCATCTGATTTACAGCAGCACATTATAATGAGAGATTGGCAGCGTAACTCACGTTTCCTCTCAGGGTTGGTTGGTTGCAGCGGAAATGTCCCTTTTGCCATCTAGAGGTGACACGAGAAACTCCAGGATCAACTCGTTCAACAACGCGCTGCCTCCAAACCCCGCCCTCCAAAGACGTCTCAACCAACCGGATGCCGCGCAGCAGATGATTGACAGGCAGAGAGCGGTTCTGATTCGCTGTCCCATAGGCAGGTCTGAATGTCTAAAAGGCACGTTTTAGTGATAAATACCAGGCGGTGGGGACGTTTCATGACTGGTAATCTAAAAATAAATGCAGTAGCTTTAAAGGTCAGAGAAGAGGAAATGAGAATAAAATAAAATACAGTCACAGACCACAGAAAACGCTGTGATATCCAAGCAGTCTTGCTGATAACTTTGTAAATATCATCTAAATGTTACAGTAAAGAAATTTAAGCAACAGGGTGACATCATATGTATACGGAAAAAAAATGCATGTATATATAAAATATTATTATTCAAATAGGATGATGATTATGATCCATTCATTTAGGCTACATATTGAAAAATAAAATAACTAGATTAAAAAATATTTTAAAATGTGATCTATTTTCATGGCAAGAACAGGTTAAAATTGATAAAAAATAAAAAAAAAGTTTTAGCCTATAAACAAACTGATTAAATTGAGCCAGTAATTTACATTCAAACCTCTCCGACTGAATAAAAATCAAACTTCGATTTCGATCATTGTTGATGTTCAAGCTATTCACTATAGGCAGTTTCAACATAAACTGCGTTACTGCGCATGCGTGCTTTTGTGGCCCTAACTTAACTTCCGGTAGACATCCAAATAGAATCAATAACAACAGCTAAAACCTTCTAGAGTAGATTATTTTTTTGATAACAAGCGAAATATGTTCGCTGTGTAAATCAGACGGATTTATTAAAAAAGCAAACTCATTCTCTGCCAGCAGGAAGTGCTTTAAGCACGAGAAACGAGAGGTTTCCGCGGTAAAGGCTGTAGACAAAGCAGCTCTGAGCTTACAAACGCTGCCTTACACGCAGGATGAAATGAAAATTACATTTTTCTAAAGACAGTCTTCCTTCAGAAATACAGGGATATAAAAACACGCCTCGGTATGATTTTTAGACGTGCATTACGTGCTCATGTTTATTCAACGAAGCCTTTTGGAAAATCGGTCAGTTTTGATATCGTGGCAGGTCGCCACAAATAAATAAATGTTTGGGAAACACATCCCACAGCACAATAACCTGAAACCAACTTCATTACTCATTATTAGCTGCATTTGTAGCCCGCGACACTAACCAGACCGCTAAATAAACACAAACCAGAAGTTAACTTAGGTCCAGGCGCGTGCGCCCGATGAAACCGTCTATAGCAAGACCCATTTATTTTCGAACTTCAACGACATCTTGTAATGGCTTTAAGCACGTAGTGATGGGTGAAACATGATTTTCAAGACTCTGAATCAGTTGGGTTGCAAATTGATTCACTGTGTTCAACAAACACACATCCAAAAAAAAAAACAACAAAAAAAAAACAGATAGAAAGTAATTACAAATGTCGGCTAATACAAGGTTTAAAAAAAGTAGCCTAATAAATTTACACCTATATAGGCCTACCTGAATATATAGCCTAGAGACAATATTTTCGCTGCTTTAAGATTAACCGAATTTTAGATAATTTCCACATTTGTGGACTCCAGAAAGTTGTTTACAGCCATTCTCTATCTATTGGTGGAACTATGGCTGAATATATGTGGTAAGTTAATATATTCTGTGGTAAAGTACAATTTATTACCATGTGAATGCAGTAATCTCCAAATAAACTCCTTTGCAGTGATACAAGACCCTTCTGTAAGGGTTTATTTTGCTATAATTACTGTCTGACTGAACATAATCCTTTACATATAGTCTGTAGTCTTTCTATTGTCTCTCAATTCAGAACTTCAGAAAAGTTTAGTCATTTCATGTCTGTTAGTAATGGTGGCCTGCACAGCAATTTAAGCATTGTGTTTGAGCACATCCTGTCTGAGCACTTGCTTTAAGAGCTCTTCTTTGAGCTGAGAGCTTTTTGGCCTTCATTAGCAGCCTTTCATCTGCCAGGTGAGAGGTGCACGGCAGCAAAAAACAGATCCTTTTTTAAAATAAACAATTACTGTAATGTGCTTTCTAAATCTATGACAGCAAACAACCTCATGATTTCTGTGCTAGCTAATGTTCAGTTTTGGTGTGGTCAGTGACTGTGCGTGTGTATGACTTTGTTGTTGTGGTGCCTTGATTTGTTTAGAAGATGTATTAGTTTAGAAAGCAGTGCTTCTGAGAATCAGACTCTAAATTTAGTTTTTGATTCAGCTGTAGTCTTTTCATAGGAGGCAAAAGTTTTTTTTTATATCTCTCTAAATGATGGATGAATCTTTACTGTAATGGTGTCCTTGTGCAATAACCTCCTTTCACAGAATGATAGCAAAATGTTTATATTAGGAACAGTGTAAAGGTTTAATCAGAAATCTTCTAAATGTGATCAGTGACAGTAAAAAATGTCTCTTCAGTAAACTACTAAAGGAATAGTTCACTCAAAAATAAATATTAGCTGAAAATGTACTCACATTTAGGTCATCCAAGATGTAGATGAGTTTATTTCTTCATCAAATATGGAGAAATTTAGCATTTCATTACTTGCTCACCAATGGATGCTCTGCAGTGAATGGGTGCTGTCAGAATGAGAGTCCAAACAGCTGATAAAAACATCACAATAATTCAAAAGTAATTCAAAGCACTCCAGTCCATCAATTAACATCTTGTGAAGTGAACAGCTGCGTGTTTGTAAGAAACACATCCATTATTAAAGTGCCCCTATTATGCCATTTTAAAGGTTGCTAATATTGTTTTATGAGTCTCTCAAAACAGGTTTACATGTAT
>JAUMHE010000059.1:15503924-15550626 GCA_032359235.1 Enteromius mattozi
TGACGACTCGTTTAGGCGAATGTGAGCCGACTCTTTTTTTTGATAGACAAAAACTTCATTTATCGTTCACTGTCGGCATCACAACTTTGCAGATAGTTTATGTTCACATACAGCTACATGACACACTGCATGAAAGATCATATATGCAAAGGAATAATAGGGGCACTTTAAGACTTTAACTTATTCGGTGATACCTCACTGATTTGAATCAGGAGAGAAAACCGTCACAAATAGTTCTAAACAAATATGTAGGTGGATTTTGATTATGTCAACAGGAAATTCACTTTTTTCACTGCAGGAAGCATTATTATGGATTATGGAGTTATAGTTTAGTTGGATGCAACAGTTTGAACTGATAAAAACATCTTAACGATGGATTTTTTTCTTATAAACATACAGCTTTTCACTTCACAAGACATTAAGTGATAGACTGTAGTGGTGTGGATTATTGTGTGTGGTGTGGATGTTTTTAATCAGCTGTTTAGACTCTGACGGCACCCATTCACTGGTGAGCAAGTGCAATGCTACATTTCTCCAAATCTGTTCCCATGAACAAACAAAGTCATTTACATCTTGGATGGCCCAAGGGTAAATACATTTTCAGCAAATTTACATTTTTGGGTAATCAACTCCTTTAAAATCCCAGACGAGTCTTTCTTTATCTCAGACGCAGTTGGAAGACACCGTTCCCCGTCCATCTTCTGTATATAATGTAGCTTAGAATAATGATGAATGTCGCTAAAGTCATTCCAAACACACCGCTACTCAACCAATTCCTGCAAAACACAAAACAATCACAGTATTTATCTAAATAACAACAGTTAGACTTTTGGGTGAATGCTGCTTTCAGTGGCATTGAGGGCAACAGCTTGTTATCTGTAAACTCTTCTCATTTGACTTTCTATCTTTCATTTCTCCCTCAAAACAAAGCCGAACACGACATGCAAGCTTCATAAACAAAGGCGACCTCCATGAAGCATCGCTCTGATCTCTGATCTCTCTCTCCGAGGGTAAACAGCCGGCTGTGGGTGGACGGGGCTTGTGTATAAACCATGAGACAGCGGCAGGTGTTGTCCACAGAAGGGCCGCTTTGAGACGGACCGACATCACGGGTCATGAGGTTATTTTTGGGTGCTTGTGAGTTTTAAACCTCATCAGTATTCGAATAAACAACACCAACATGTCTAAACACAGATGCCCCACTCTCTGACTGTAATTATGTGGCCTTGATTAGAGTATAACATTCATCGCTGTTTTCCAGGCAGGCAGAAGAAAATGCTTTAGGGAGATTTCTGATGAACCATCTATGAAACGATCTAGTTGGGTCTCTCAAGTGACTCTTTCCTGTTTAGATGAACGTGAATAACCCGTAACTCTTCCCTAAACATTTAGAGAAGGCCTATGACTAAGCCATATTTTGTTTACAGCCCACAGATCAACTTCTATCTAAGCATGCTTTGATGCAAACTACAGTCTTTAAATAAATAGAAGAGATTGCAAATACTGTGACGCATAGGATGACACTTTTCCAGGTGTGAAAAGCAGAAACAGAGATCTCTACACGGGGAAACTATGTGACGCATTCACTTTGATTATTTCCTCTTCATCTTTAAAGAGGATAAACTCTGACTGCCAGTAAATCCACTTCAGGAAAAATACAGCCGATTTCTTTACGGATGATAGGAGAAGCTTAGAGGGAAAACAGAAGCTTGTTGACGCTGTGTTTAAGAATAAATATCATCAGAAAATGTTTTAGGTGTTAGAAATCAATAAAACGAGCGGTGGTTTGATTCAAGTGAATCAGTTCAGATGAGTCATCTCAATGAACAGGTTCATTTGATATACTCGGAATAGAATAAGAGCTTTACTGTATATGCCTACTATTAAAAAATAGTACATGAAACAAGAACAAGTAGTTGCATGACCTTACCACACTTGCCACAGTGTTGTGTTCTGCACATTTAGGCAAATGGGTAGTCCATGCATACAGACTATTTGCATACTATGTGGAAGACTGTATCCCACAATGCATTGCGCTTGACTTCTCCTTGCATTTCCATCAACTGAGTAAGCTGTTATTTATTTATTTATTTGTTAGTTTGTTTATTTATTTGGTCTGCCGATCATTTATTTTGAACACAAATTTGGATAATATAATGCTTTTATTTACAAGAACTAATTGTTGAATTAAAAATGTATTTTTTTCTTTTTGCCATTGCATTGGTTAGTGTTTTATGTACTGTTTCCAAATAATTAAAAAAAATCCATTATACAGTATTAACCTTAGTGGCCTTCTGATAAAAGCATCATAACAATTAAACAAAAAAAGAAGAAGAAGAAATAAATCTAGTTAAATTTAAATGTAGTTGCATCAAAGGATCATCTATTTGTTTCGGTGTCTTGTGTCCTGATGCCCTCTAGTGGTTTTGTAGGAAACTCCTGACACAAGACAGTCCTCCAGTCTTATTTCTGTAATGACAGCAGGTATGATTATGCAAAAAACCTGAACCGGAAGGAACTGATGGGACAAGACTTACATGCTAATGTAACTGGCAGAGCTCTGAGTATCTGACATCAGGACCAGAGACGGTGCAGAGACAGCGCCTGAGAGGAAAAACATGTTCGTCATGTAGGCTTTATTGATTAATGTACCAGATATTATGATTTACCAATTATTTTATAAATTATATATTATATTATATTATATAAATCAATATAATGCCTTTATATTATCATTAAAATCTTTTCATAAATGCCTAAATATAATTGTGCATTATATCTATAATAAATAAATAAATATATTCATGCCATATTCAGACTGGTAGGCTATATTATATGTGAATATATTATTGTACATAATTATTCTGTAGTTATATTATTGAAATAAATTGTATATTATTATTTGTATTATACATAATAATTTAGAAAAAGATTATACATTTTTATATAGCATTACAAAAGATACTTAAACCAATTATAATCCATTAAATCATCTCATTAATATCTTAAAAATGAAAAAATTAAACATACGCATTCACATTATAGTTTATAGTAATCTAATTCTAGCAATAAAAAAATATATATAAACATATTTAATTAGTATATGTTATATTATGTGAGCACTTTTATATAATTTAGAAAATATATATACAAAAAGTATTATAAAAGCACTTACACTGCCTTTAAATATTTAATCCAATTCTAAACCATTAAATCATCTCATAAATTCCTGTTACCAAGATTATACAAATTCAACTAATCCCTGACAACGAATTACTGACAAATTATATAAATATACTTGTTTATAATTATATATTTAATTATTATATTGTTATATTATATAAACAAATTGTGTATTACATATTATAATTTACCCCAAAAATTATGAAGCATTATAAAAGATTTTATGCCTTTAGATATGCCCATATTTATTTTTTAGAAACGTAGGCTATAAAACATTGTACATTGCTTATCATAAAAAACTAAATTACCCATAATGAAACTTATGTTCTTGGAGCACAAGAGTCCCTGAGATTGTTCAAAACAAGTGCATAAGAACGAGTGTTTGCCATTATCTGTCATGTTTTCCAGTAGGAGCGATCCAGACCTGAAAAAAAAAGATATTCCATCACTTATTGAACATCCTGAAACATTTTTCTCAGCCTCTGTCAAAGGCTGAGCTGTACAAAGAGATTTAACCTTGGTAAAAGGTGTATCTGGATCTCCTGTCTTCCTTCGGTTGAGATGAGCAGAGCACATTGGGTCGTCTGTTTGCTCCCGCTGTTCCAGTCAACCAGCAGAGTCGAGTTCTTGCTGACAGACACCGACAAACTGACGTTACCTGCTGAGGACGCAAACACACACTCACGCCTAAATATTGACTACCTGTCTTTAAACAAGCCCCGTCTCACAGCACTCACCGACACAACTCTCGCTCCGTGAAGAACAAGAGAATCCTAGAAGGAAAAAGGCAACAATAAATGATGACAAAGTCGTCATCTCTTCCTCGTGTTTGTCAGTGACTTTATTCCAGTCATGTGTACCTGCAAGTGGGGCATATTGACAGAGCAATATACCGCAGAGACCCTCGCACACTCTCTCTAGGGTACTTACCAGGCATAAATAGAGCCGGTGAGCACTTGTGAGGGGATGGAGAATTATCTAGAGAGCTTTCTAGAAGATCTCTGATTCTGTGAAGTGCAGAGCGTTTCCTGTAATACTGTACAACGAGTCTCTAAAATGTTCATTTGCACAGGATTTTCAGGCCTTGCTGAGATTTTCCATGAGTGTTTTTTTTTGGTTGACTTTTACTCCAGAAATTACAGTAAGTGTTACACTTTAACTTAATGGAACTATATTAATGTATAGGCTATAGACTTTAAAAAAATCTGGCAATCCTTCCAGAAACTATATAAATCTACAGTATTTTCAAAAAATGCGTGTTGCATTTGTGCATTTAATCTAACAAGGAGTAAAATGTGCAGTGCATTCTGGGAGTGCTCTTAGAGGTCATCTCTGCATTAGTTGTGGGTATGGAAAGTCTCTATCCTGTCGGTGTAATGAGTTAATGCGTGTATAGAGCATCTGCTGACACCATGGAGATCACTGACTGAGAAGAGCGACTGCTGAACCTGCAGCTGCTCCCAGGAGACACATGTGCAGCTTTTTATTTCGCATTTCTCTCTAGGCATGTGGGAATGAGTGTTACCTGCAGGTCTAGAGCTCTTTAACCTCATTCACCATCATTGTCTTTTCAAACAATCATGTTCATCTGAAAATATAACCGCAGTAAATGTTTTACTCATGTAACTGTGACATGAAGAGCTGCCAGATGTTTAAAATTATAAATAGAATCATTTAAAAAATATATTAAAATATAAACCTGAACAATATTTTTAAAATAAATAAAGCCCCTAAGAGCATACCATTCATATTATATAGTTCATATTATATTCCATATTCAGTGCTTAAAATGAGAATAATATAAGCAGAAATTAATAACCTTGGTTTGTTTGTTTACTTATAAATCAATACACTATTTAATATCTGACATTATATTTAATAATTCATAATATTTAGAAATTAATTCCCATTTAGTAATATTAATTATAATATCTAATACCATTAAATCTACTTATTATTTTATATAATATATAATATTTTATATATATGGTCAGCGTTCTGCTGTTTTAATAGTGCTTTATAAATGAATAAATTAAATGAAATAATGTATATAAAATGTATTAATTTATTATTTAAAATGAAATTATATTAGTTATATTTAACAATATTATATATTTAATAATTTCCTCCCTCTCTCTTTCTCTCTCTCTCTCTCTCTATAGCCTATATATATATATATATATATGTTAATTCATTTTTAATTATATATTTGATGTTTAATAACATTTCAATTTAATTTGTCATCTCATTTTGGTTTTAAGTTCATTTACTCGATTAAAATATTAAGATCATGCTGTGTAGAATTCAATTCCTAACAAATACAATTTATTTATGATTAAAATCTAATTTAAAAGTCATACCAAAAAATAAATAATAATAACGAAATGCAATGCAAATGTTGTCCACCAGCTGGCGCTCTTGCTGTACACATGCTAGTCAAACCCACAAAAGACTTTTACACTTTCATTTAATTCTGTATCAATATCTAATCATATTACACTTTTAAATATATCTATCTACCAATAAATACATGAAGTATGTAGACAGAAAAGTATGCATACAAATATAAAGCAAATAACATGATCAACAAAAGTGAAGGAACAAAAGTGCTTTTTAAACTATATACAGTAAATATTAAAAAATACTTAACTATTTAACACTCATGAACTTATAAGAATAAAATGTATTATTAAATGTACTGTTATATTAAGTAAGCATATATACGAATGTAAACCTGATGAAATATAAACAGGATCTATAAACATGATGACTCCTCATTGTTATCCAGAATAGTGACAGGATAACCAGCACACAGAAAAACACAAACCGGATGGTGATGTTAAACTAGTCAGCATGAACACTTCCTGCCTACATTTAAAGGAACTGTGCAAGAATAGCACAGAATGTGCCTTTGAATCGCACCAGTCCTATCAGTCCTAACTGTGTCCGGAAAAGGCCAGAAGATTTGTAATCAGCCAGTTTCCACAGACCTCGTGTTACTGCGATGCAGCGTAATATTCAAACATGAGCTACAGGAGCCATTAATGACTTTATAGGGCTGTCAGAGTCCGTGCGTCTCCTCTAGAGAGGGTCGGAGAGGCCAAACAGGTGTGTGTACGTGTGTGTGTGTGTGTGTGATGATTGAAAACCACAGAGCAGCAGAAAGCTGAGGGAATAGAAATTATAATTAAAGTCAACGGGGGATGACAGGCCTTAAGCTCGCCGGAGTTAAAGGTCTTATTGGAGCTGGCTAACCGGAATCATAATAATTCGCAAATCCACCTCACTACGGATTCTTCTACCGTCTGAGACGAGCCCTAATGAATAATGGAGGAGATCACCAGCACCATCTCTCTCTCTCTCTCTCTCTCTCTCCCTCAGACGCGCACTCTCTCTGCCAACATGCTGCATTCATATATTATACAAAAATACCAGCAGTCAAAGTCTAACAAAACTGTAGACTGATGAAGATCATGTGCAAAACCATAAAAGCCACAAGCAAAATTCAACTTTATGTCTAGTTAGTCGATGGTTTCTTTGTGCAAACAGCTTAAAGATCAGATTCATGCAAAATAAACATGTATGTCATATTTACATTATTTCATTAGAGGTTCTCACTTTACTAACCAGCCTGACGTTGTTAGCTGGTCTCCCATTATGGCTAAATGTCCTGTTATATTAATAGTAAAAAGAAATGCAGTTAAAATACTGTGACAATGTTTTTGGTTTTACATGATGCCTGTATATTTTACAAGTTATAACTACATTTTCTTAGATGACGTACCTATGCCTTAAAATGTGATAAGCACCATAATACAGGTGGCACAATAGTTTTACAAGTTTCTTTTGCAATAAATAAATAATAAACAAACAGTGCTTTTCTTACAATTGCATATAAATGTTAAACCATTCAGTTTTACAGTAAATGAAATAATAATGCATAGTTTTACTTGCAAAATCCATACATTTGACTTTTTTTTTTTTTTTTTAACTGCAACAAAACATCAGGGTTTCACACGACACCAGAATACTGCAATAAACATGCACTAAATAAGAGAAACCGTAACATAGATGACCCTAATGTGCATTTCTGATAACAAAAGTAAAATGAAACTAAATCTGGGACTCCTCGGGATGTACTTTTACTGTTTTTCAACATAAATTATATGATAGTTCATGCAATGTTAAACCATTTATAGTTTAACTATGACTATAATTTTCAGGTAACATGTTTCACCAACATTACTTTATGTTTTTTTCAATGTTTTTAATCTATAAAGCCATTATGCAACCACACATCACCCTAGAAACTGCATACCTACTACAACTCACCACAACAGCATCGAGTTATGAACGAGCAGACACCGCTCACATTTTCTTCATAAAATGCAAAACTAGTTATTTGATATTCAAGGCTCATCAGACTGATTCAAACCTGTCGTCCTGTAAGATTCTCGGCTGCTGTCTGGATAACTAACGGACGAGGTCAGACATGTTTGACATTCACAGCAGAGCGGCGAAAACTAAATTAGATCACATTAGCTGAGATTTCTACTACAGCCAATTTAGCAAAGTTTCACAGAGATTGCTAATGCAAATATACCCCCTCGACCCCCGCCGTCCAGAAGCGCTGAAGATTAAACTGTCGCTTAATCACAGTCCACACAATGACCCCGCTAATATTCCACGGACATATTAAAAGTTGGGCTGATTGCTTTGTGAAGGAGGAGAAAGGTTTGTTTGCATTGCAGCTGCTTTTTGTTACTCTTCTTCGTGGCTCACGCTAATTTTACCTGCTTCGAGGTTAGAAATGTAAAGAACGTCGCACAGGTACGTTTTTTGATTGAGGGACCACCAAGTGAGAGAAACTGTCACGTTAACCGTGTTTTAGCGTAGCTACGCCACGCTGACTTTTTCAGCCGGATAATTTGTGCAATCACGAGCGGCTCTGATTTTCTCCTTACCACTGATTAAAAGTAACAGCCAATGCAATATGCTGATGCCAGCAGTTCTTAACAATCACATTAGCATCGCCATTACCCAGAGTAGAATGAATCACACACACACACGTAAAGGCTATTTTTTATCTCATTACATATAAATACTAATTCAGCACTTATGCCCTGTATGGAGAACAGGAGACGGGACACAGAACCCAGATCATTTATAATTCATATTAGCAGGTATTATTTAACTGTATATGTTAAAACCATATTTTAACATTTTTAAAATACATTTAAAAACATTTTAACAGTGTGATTCATCTCAGCTGTTTGGTTTGGTTCATAGTTTATAACGCTTTAGAGGCTTTCAGTTGTGCACATGCAAAACCTACAAATTCATATCGATTGAAGCTGTAAAATATAACAAGTTAAGAAAGCCCCCTGCTATTAACACTAAAATGTTGATCAAAATCATAGATGCAGGCAGTGTGCAAAGCTACATCTGATATAAAATAAAATCTTTCTGTAGGCCTGTGCCGTCTCCTCTGTGTCAATATCAAATAGGCTAAAGGAATGCTATCACCATTAAAGGAGAGAATATAAACACAAACTATTAAGAGCAGAACAGTCTTTTTATTAGAAAGATTAAACTGGAATTAAGTAACCTCATTAATATCTTTCATTTCAAATTCTTACATTTGATCTATGAATTCAATTACAACAATATAATTGTTATCACATTAAATCATTTACACAACTGGATTAATGTTATTAGATTGTTTTAAATATATATTCATATATATATATATATATATATATACAAATAAGAAACAATGAAGGGAAATTATACTTTTCAACAAAATGAACATACCAGTAATGTTAGGTGATCCAAGTGAACATATAATGAATGAATCATTGAGTCATTCACTCAAACGATTCGTTCAAGCAGCTGATTCAACCGATGTTTAAGCATTGGCTAATGAAAATTTGACTGAATCGATCTGTTCAAAACACTGAATCATTCAGTAATAATTCAGCTGGTTGTTGTGAGATTCGCTGTCGTTCTGCTGTTTTTCTTTGGAATTATTTTCGCTGTTGAAATAGTACAAAAGCAGTCTGCAATACTGCGACTAAAATGTAGGGTAAGTGACCTATTATAGTACTTGCTTACTTAACTTCTTATTAAACTATTGTCGTTATGGTGAAAACGTTGTGTGATGTTGCTTAACTAACTATATTTTAAATATAAAAACTTTACATTTTTACCTCCGCATGCTGAGCTTTTTTGTCTTGCGAGTTTTGATTTCTCCCGAAGAGGCCGCGTGAGCCTTACCTCAATATCCGCCTTTTTCTTGACGTAAAAATGGGCGCAGCCATTTGTAAATTCTATGGGTCCAGCTTCCGGTCTCGTCTGCATCCAGCTATTTTTAGCTGCACAGTTCATTTAATATTGAAACTTGGTGTGTCTTAATTTATTATTTTAATGTATTATCTTAATTATGAACATACTTGTTTGTCGTGCAAACAGTTTTAATGTTTACTGCTTGTGTTATTCTCCTTGTTATTTACCTATAGCAGCTAATGAACTGGAAGCCTCACCCATGGGCTTATATTCAGCGTTGAGGAAAAAGGTGGATAGAACTTTATTTCAATTAAACTGAATAATTAGTAGTTATTTAACTCAAAGTCACAATACAGTATTTGTCTGATTGTCTGTTTTGGTTTTTTTCAAATAAAGTTTTTAATGTTATGATTCACCTCGTAGCTGGTTAGTTTAGTTCATGGTTTATAATGCTTTAATAAAGGAAAGGATGGAAAAAATAATAAAAAAATCAAGGCTGCTGAAAAAGTGTAATTTTGTAAAATGGAATTGCAACAATGATTGTTATCAAAAAGGTTTCCAGACAAACAGAAAATACTCTCACAGATTTAGGCCCTTATATCGATGTTATGAATGTAGAAGTGTGACCAACAGCTTTCAGATGGGTTCAGAGATCGGAGGGACGTCATGGTTTTCATGAGCTTGTGAACTCTGCACTCTACCTGCAAGATTAAAACACGCCATTGTTTAACATTCCAGAAAGAAGCACCTGAAGAGAGGAGAGGGGAGATGAGTCGACTGGAATCTATTTCCATAATTCTGCCGTGCCTGTCTGCCGGTAAGACCTCAGGTGGTTCATCGGTTGCCCCGGCCAGACCCTATCAATGCGAGGGGCGATCTCATCCTTTCTGCATCTTTTCTCATCACAGCTTGATTAAATGGGCTTCAAATATGCCTCCGGAATAACAAATGTGCAATTCCCTGAGCGCTCGCTCACAGTCCTGCCCGTGAAATGAGCACACACACGCACACACATACACACACACACACACATGTGCAAATGCACAGAGGAGCTTTTTCTCATGGCCACTATACAGTCCTAACACACATTAATTTTTTTTTTTTTGATATTAAATTTCTGACTTTTGTTGATGCCAATAAAAGTGGCACATTTCATTAGCAGTAAGCATAACTAGTACTGTCACTCATATACTGTTTTGAGAATCGAACAAAGCTCTAAACTTAAATAATACACTTTGGCCATAAATAATACACTTAAATTCATTTGTTAAAAGATATTATTTGTATAAGAAATATTCTTTTATTATTAAAGAAAATTTATATTTTATTACTTATTATTTTGTATATAAATTGTACATTTTATTGTAAATTGTTTATTGTTTATATATATATATATATATATATATTATTGCATTTTTTGTTGTTTTTACATTTACTCTAAATTATTGTACATTTTTCAGAATGTTAAAGTAATAATTAGTAATAATCATTCATTATTTGCATTTTATTAAAAGTTAATTTTACAAACTGTTCAGTTAAGCCAAAAGTGCCTGTTTACTAAAATGTGTAAATTATGTGCATTTGCAACATTTGTTTTTCTTTTTTTTTGGAGAAACACGTTTGAAATCACGTCGGTACATATATGAAGCAATTTTCTTCCACAACACATCTGTATGATGCATTTAATTCACAAACTTTTAATACACTGACCATCTGTGCGGCAATGACAGCGCTGTACACCAATCACTGCTCACATCACAACAAACCATTAGCAAACCATGTTGCAAATGGTCTAATGGCACCAAATGTTTGCGTTTCAGCACGCGACTCCATCAGACGTTTGTCTAATTTGAAGCAGAATCTGTCTTTTATTTCACATTGGCAGTAAAATAATAGCCTAATAATCGATTAGCGCATGATCTTTAAACACTGGCGTGGCCTTAATAGACTTTTGTTTATCAGCTCTCCGTCGGTGGGGGTTGCTGGATAATTTCCCCGATAATCTCCAGAGACCCAGAAGCGAAGACGAGACGAGGAGAAAGGCAGTGCATGTTAAGAGCTGAATGTATGACTAATTAAATAAATTGATTAAAAGGGACAAATCAATCGCCTTACAGCCTGCAATGAAGATGAGGCACTTAATTTGGGTTGAACTTGCAAGGGTAAGCATTACCAGAGGAGACTGCTCATCTGCCGGAACGAGGCGATGAACTGCCTGGCTGAGCGTTGCTCTCACACATCCATTTCATCCGTTCACACGCCTGTGATCGGAATACTGTAGTAGTGTACTATGACCTGACCTTCTGTTTCTACTGTGACAAATGAACAGGATGTGATGTTGAGTGGGATTGTTTATCTTCTTGTGCTTTCACATTTCTACACAGAACTGACTTCAAATGCTAAATAGATTGTATAAAAACACAATATGGCATACTGCTAATCAAAATGCTTATTACCACTGCTTTTCTATATATATAGTATACAGGGTATCACATATTCCATAAACAGCTGCTATTCTATTACTCCCAGAATGCAGTGCACTGAATTGGACCATATATAGGACATTTTTAAAAACATAATTAGATAAGAAATGCAAAATAGATGCTAACCGACAACAATATAGCATACTGATAATTGTTTAAATGTTTATCACTGCATACTGTAGGCTATTAGCCTAATCAAAATGTGTATCACTGCTTACTATGAACTGTTTTATAATATTTCCTGAAACTAGTACGGAGTGTACCGTGCATACTGCACAGTATTCAGTAAATATTATGGTATTGTTCAACCAAATCACATTGCGTTGCACACTGTATCCCAGAATGCAATGTACTGGACCTGGCTTTAAATTTTCAGTTCTCTGAATGAAACCACATGTTGTATTAACTGTGATTTAAACACACTGTTCTTGACTTAGACTGTCAAATGTTTGACATTGAATTAAAATACTAAATAGATTATATAAAAACAGAATATGGCATACTGCTATTAAAAATGTTTATTATATATATATATATATATATATTTTTTTTTTATTTTTTATTTTTTTTTAAATAGTATACAGGGTATGTACTTCACTTATTCTGTAAGCAGTAAGCAACTATTCTACTATTCACTCCAGAATACAGTGCTCTGAACTTGGCCATTTGTTTAAATGTGTTTACACTATAGATTTCTAATCTAAATGTTTATCACTGCTTACTAATATTTCCTGAAACTAGTAGGTAAGGTAGCTGCATTCGACAGTGTATCCCAGAATGCAATGCACTGGACCTGGCCTTAAATGTTTAGTTTTCTGAATGAAACCATGCAAAGCAGATGGTAACTTTTCATGTGACACAATTAAGCTATCAAATGTTTTATATTTTTGCGAAATAGATAATTGCTAGTTATGTGACAACAATATTGCACAATATTAATTATTGTGCATAATATGCCACTTCATAGTATCTTCTACAAATAGTACACACAGTGCATACTACATAGTGTTTAGTCAACAGTAAGCAATGTACTGTACCTGATCTTACATTCTATTTTCCAGAATTAAACTACATGTGACATAGGCTGTGATTTTAACATCTTTTTCATCATTTAGGCTGCTAGATATATGATATTTGCACACAAAATTAGATTAGAAATGCAAAATAGATGATGGTGTGATGTCAGTATAGAATAATACATATTGTAATGTTTATCACTGCATAGCCACTGTTAAATTACACTGCACTCGACACTGTGGTGCAGAATGCAATACACTGGACGTAATGTAAATATAGTTTTACTAATGAAACCACAAGTGACATTAACTGTGATTCTAAGACCCTTCTCTTGACTTAGGCTGCCAATTTTTTGACATTTTTACACAAAATTCAATTAGAAATGCAAAATAGATGTTAACTGCCATGCAACAACAATATAGCATACTGATAATTAAAATGTTTATCACAGCATGCTGTTGACTACTAAGGAATATGTTTATTGCTGCATACTATATTTGTAAATATTTTCTAAACATAGTATGGAGTATACAGTGCATACGGCACAGGATTCAATAAATAGTATGCTAGTGTTGAATTCTGAGTACAACATCTTTTTCTTGACTTGTGCTGCCAAATATTTGATATTTGCACACAGAATTAGATTAGAAATGCAAAAATGATGATAGCTGGGAGTGTGACCACAATATAGCAAAATGTGTATTGTAATGTTTATCACTGCATACTGCCAATGTTTCAAAAATCATAAATAGTAAACGCTGGTCGGTAAATAGCTGTTCAATTCTGAACATAAGCAACTAAATTACACCGCACTGGTGAATGTGGTGCAGAATTTTAACATCTTCTTAATTCAGGCAGTCAAATGTTAATATTAATAAGATGTTCACTGCATACTGTATGCCATTTCATAGTATTCTTTACAAACAACACACAGAATACGCTGCATACTGCACAGTATTCATCAAATAGTAAGTAAGTGTTTAATACCAAACAAAGCCGACAAATTCACAATGCATCCCAGAATGCAATGCACTGGACCTGACCTTACATTTCCAGTTTCCAGGAATGAAACTACACTAGCTAAAAGCACCATCAACTGTGATTTTAACATCTTTGTCTAAACGTAGGCTGCCAGATGTTGACAGGATGACATTTTCACACAAAATTAGATTAGAAATGCAAAATGGATTGTAACTGGGACAACGATATAGCATATTAAAGGGTTTATCACTGCTTACTGTGCACAGTATTATCTAAATATACTACACAGTATTCAGTAACCAAAGAGCTTGCATTCAACAAGCCTACATTAGATGACAGATGATAACTGGGCATGTGACAACAACATAGCATACTGCTATCTGAAATGTTGATCACTGCATACTATATACTGATACTAAAATAGTAGACATTATATAGAGCATAATCCACAGTATTCAACAAACAATAAGCTAGTATTCAATTCTAATCATAACCAACACACAGTGCACACTTTATCACAGAATGTAATGCATTTGAATAAATTTTACAGTTTCAGTTTAATGAAGTGATATCAGTTGTGATTTTAACAATCTTTTCTTAACTTTTTTAGGCTCCCAAATGTTTTGACACAAACTTAGATTAGAAATGCAAGACAGATGTTAACGGGTCATGTGACAACAATACAGCATACTGTTTATCACTGCACACCGCTTCATAGTATTTAAAAAAAAAATAATAATGCCAATTGTACACAAAAATAGAACACAGTGCACTGCACAAAAAAAAGTACACAGTGCATACTGCACACTATTTAGTAAATAGGAAGCTATCAAATCCCAACAACCAAATCGCACTGCACTGGACACCGTATCCCAGAATGCAATGCAATGCACTGGGCTTGACCTTAAACGAACATATTATGCACGACCTTACATTTTCAGTTTTCCATTCTGCAAATAGCCCACAATTTAGCAGTTAGCTCTAGGGCTAATTGATGCTTTAACACAAAAGCTTTTCAAGAAGGTTTTTACATCTTATTCGCGTTCCGCCCCGAACTGGGAGCTGAACCGTGACAATGGTAAATCAAAGACAGTTTGGTCTACCGAAGCGGCCCGCCTGAGCAACTGGAGGCTAACAGTTCTAGCGTGTTTTTCTAACCTCAACATCAGATTGCTATTGGCCTTGACCAGCGTGTAATGTGTTTGGGCCTTTGGTCCCTCAACTGTTCCTTTGTAGCTGAAGTGTATCGATTGGCTGTGCGCTACCATTAAACTCAAGAAGGGTCCCAATTCTGTGTCCTCTAACTGCGAGTGCAAAGGACATTCAGGAAAAAGAGGTACAAAACTGTCTCTTACGGACCCAAAAGCGAGCAGCTGGCTCTGGGAAAAGTGTCTGTCCCTGAACTACTTTCATGAAAGAATTGTGGTCAGTAATTACAGGAGTTCAAGCGTTTCGAGTTTGACTCTTGCATTCCAAGTTCATTTTCTCTTCGGATGAAGTCATTAGCCAAATGAACGGATACAAACGGATTGTACGTATATTACAAGCGCCAAGCATCTATGAAATTTTTAATTGCCTTCATCTCCATTATATCTATTATTAAGCCATAATAGATTTTTTTGCGGCGGTGGATGGAAGACATTTTTGGTATGCTCGAAAACACCATAAAATATGATAAATAAATCAAAACAGATTGATCACAACCATGGCACTGAGATGTTTTTAAACTGGAAAATTGAATATAATCAGAGAGTTATTAGTATTATGTCATGCATTTTAAAATGAATTCACACAAATTGAAACTGCAAATCAGTGTGTTAAAGAAATTATAACAGATGGAGTCTAAAATAATTTTTTATGAATATTACACTGACATAAATGTTAGGATTTTGAAAAATGTAAAACAAAGAAAGGTATGACAAAATGAATGTTTTAAGAAAGAAATGTTTAAGATTTTGCACAATTTAGGTCACTAATCAAATATTAAAATAAGAAAAGGATTAATTAATGAAAAATTTCAAATAAAACCATGTTTTCCTCTATGATCTCAGACTGTTGGACAGCATATAAGTCAAACTGATTGCAACTTCTGAAATGTAAAGAATTATCTGTATTTTGTTAGTTGCTTATAAAAATAATTATAAATGTTATGAAACTACAAACCTGTGTGTTTAATATTACAACAGATAAAGTCTGATATAGATTGAAAGCCAAATATCTTTTGATTTAAACTAAAATAAATGTAAAACATGCAACACACAAGTTATGATGTAAAATAAAGAGTAAATATTTAAGATTCTGCAATACTTGGGTCACTAATCAAAGCAGGAATAAATGTATTAAATTATAGAAATGCAAAACAATCATTTTCATTTTCAGTATAATAAATGCATGTTTTATTCTACAAACTACAAACCAGTGTGTAAAATAAATTAGAGTGAGAGATTACATTTATTTACTAAATTTAAACATGGAAATAAAAAATAACATAACACCAACATAAAGAAATTGTTTTATAAATGTTATTAATAAATAAATATGTTGAATCTAATATTCTGCACTGTTTTTAGGTCACTAATCAAATGGGTGTCAGACTTCGGGAGCCCACTGTGGATCAAAAGGACCAGACATGTTGCCCATTTCTGTTTAAAACCAGGAAATAATCAAACAATGATTATGCTCTGCTCTTTGGTTATTAAAATGAATTCATGCTCTTCTCGCATGCATCGGATTGCACCCACCAAAGCAGCAAGTGTCCCATCCTGCCTCTAGGTGGGGCATTTAAGCCATATTTCTGATAGGTCAAAACCATATTTAACTTCAGGCGTACTGTACGCACGTCACGCAGGCTCATTCTTAAGGTGGCCTTCTCCAAACACGCAGGTCGACTTATAAATGACTTGTCAGTCATCACTCCTGCGGTGATTGAAGACAGGCCAATCGGAGCCTTGGGACGAGACGGCCTCGTCACTGACGGACTCACTTACCGGCCCGGTGACCCTGTCCACTCCACCCTACAGATCTAAAGATGTAGTGACACCAAACGCTCACAGATAATTAAATATTGATTTTTGTTCTCCAGCCCTACATAAAATTGTCCAGAGCCTCCCAGCAGTAATTCTCATTTTGGGGGAGAAAGGGGTAGAAAAAGTGCGCTCTGACCGGTCAAGCCCTATTTCATGCACAGGTAGGACATCTATGTTGAGGAGTCAGATGCGGACGTGGACGTTTGGAGGGTGGTGATCCATCTTGAGCGCTGCCCGCTGGAGCCAGAAACCATCGCTCTGCCAAAGCCTCTGCCAGGGCCTCTCTTTTCTCAAAGTTTTAAATGACCATGCGGCATATATCCACGATTAATATTCTCCTTATCTGGCCACAGTCCAATCTCAGGGTGAGACGCCGGCCCTCCCCGAACGATGAACTCGACGTGGGCCGGTGATTTATACGGGTATGAATATGAGCGGATGTTAATCATTTTACATTATTGTGTCAGTGTAAATAATTATGTTACCCGGAGTCAGTTTGCAATCAACTGCGGCAAAATACTGCACGATGCAATTCGCTGGCTTCATCCATCATGCGGCTGGATACTGGCTCGGGAAAGAAGTGCCAAAACCCAATGGCACCTGAACAGAAGATCTCAATGTGAGCTCCGACATTTCTCATCCAAATCTTCGGAGACCGTATGAGCTGCCCATGTTCATTGTAGAGCTCTGTACTGGAGCACTGGATTTGTTTTTACTTATCCAAAGGAATTCTAGGAGAAACGTTTTAAACCAAGTTGATGCTTACATGAAACCTCCATTAGGTCTTTTGAGTCATGAACGAGCAATTCGGTTTGTATGGACGTTCCTATGAAAATCCACAAATGATAAAAATAAGATTAAACTGCTAGCAAACGAGAAAAAACAAGAATAATCTCAAATGCATCTTCTCCAAAATGTCCTCAAAACGTATTCATAAAACCTTGGAAAAAAAAGATGCATACGTGAACCATGACAAGGAGGTCTATTATCTTTTGAGTTTTTAATGAGCAACCCGGAGCAATTCAGTTCAGAAGAGCTTCCCTGTTATAAAGAAAAACCACAATTGACAGCAATGAGATTAAACTGAGAGATTTAAATGACATAACCAACTATAATCTCACATGCACCTCAATATGATCTCAACAACTGACTTTGTGTGTAAGCCTATTTATTTTTTCTACACTGTAAGAAATGACCGTGATTTTAATGGGAAAAAATGGGAAAATGCTACGGTAAAACCCATTAAATGGTTAATGGTAAATTCACTGTACACTGTAAACTCTGTAAACTGACGTTCCCAGAATTCCCTGCATTGAATTTCAAATTTTGTTTGAATTTGATGTTTTTTCTTTGAAATAAATATGTTTCTTCTTAGTTTTTTTGTATCAGTTATGTTTACTAGGGTTGTATGTTACATGTAATGTTGTTAAATGAATGTTTATTGCACATTTCAGTTTAATAATTCTTATCATGATGGTGTTTAGTGCTTGTGTGAATGACACTGAGCACCTTCTATATATGTTACTATTAAAAAGCTACTTGTGATGAGCTATGGTTCATCATCACCTGCATTTGGTAGTTATCAGTGTGTTTTAAAGGTACAAAACGGATTTCACTTCTTTAATAGGTTGGTATATTAACATTATATCAGTTATTATGGTTTATTATTAGAAATTACGGTATTTAACTGTAAATTAAAACCGTAAAACAAAAAATATTGAGACCGTATTTTTCACGGTTTTATTCTGGCAACCACAGCTGCCGTTTTTTTACCGTAAATTTTAAGGTTTCTTTTTTACAGTGTATTTAATTTTGCATTAACATATCTATAAGCTCTCTATTGTGTCTTTTGACTATTAATGAGCAATATGTGAGCAATTCAGTTTGGATGGACTTTTCTTGTATGAAGAAAAATAACAAATTTAATCGAAAGACTTAAATCATAAAACCAAAAATGATCTCACATGCAATGATCTCATCCAGATATATCTGTCTGAACTCCACAACTGATTCACTGGTGTGTAATTTTTATTTATCCTAAGCAATTTAGGAGTAACATCTGAAACTAAGTTTTATACTTGCATGAAACATAACTAGGATTTCCGACCTGTGAGCCCTCAAGTTTGCTGCAAATCAAAAAACATCACAAACGACCACAGTTTTAAATCACCAAGAGAAGAGTGTTTCATCAGAGATCTCAACAACGTCTCAAACAACGCAGAACTCAATCTGAGCTGTTCGCATTTGGAATTTTTCAATGACACTTCAATGAAACATTTGATATGCCATTCACGACCGCTTTGCATCCGTAATGTGACGTATTTACGACTGACAAACCTTTTTGTCCTTTCAAACAGCATGTACTGATGAATCATGCACGATGAGACCACAGACACGCATTGCAAAAGTAAATAATGTAAATTTCATGATGCCTTGGAGTCTCGGGAGCCTTGAAAGAGCAACATCTGAGCACTAAAATTCTCCTCTGGGTTCAGGAATCAGGTGCGACATTCTGGCGATCACGTCTGCACGTCTTCAGCGCAAAAGTTTAACCGCTGTCTGATTCCGAGAGTCATCTGAATATGGATGAGGCAAAAAATTAGTTAAACAGAAGAGGCTGTCGCATTCATTAAGTTACCCCTACCCCCAGAAACACACTCACAATATTCATGCTGTTACTATGCAAATCAGTGCTAATGAGATGCTGATGATGTTTTTTAATCACAGGGGGAGACAGTGAGTGTAGGAGGGAAGGTGAGGCGAACAAACAAAGCTCCTCACTCTCTAACCTCTCGGTATCAAACAATTCAGGCCAGAGAACATTGTCTGTTTCACACTTGGCATAAACATTTCTTTGCATGCAAGTTCACTCCACTTACGTAAACGCTTCCTAAATCAAGTCGCCTTTATAACGGAGCTGCGTCGGAAGTAAGTTACAGATGCGACGAATGAAGAGCAATGCTGTCGACGTGACGGAATTTCGAGAGACAGCTATCCATAAATTCCCAGACTTAAAGAGAACACGTCATAAAATTTAGCTTAATGAAACGTGGCAGACGAAGTGATACAGATGCACCGTGATGGTATCTTAGCATATTTTTACATAAAACCCCTCACATATCCAAGGATGACTTCGTCAAAAGCAGCCAAAACGCACACTACACGCCTGGTTTGATCACAAAGCGCTGCTAGCTCTCAAATCTCCCATATGTTTCACTCATCACACCTCTATGCATTTAAATAGCAGACAATCTGACATTTTGCCTGTCGACTATATCGTAGAGCATTATTTATTTACCAGGCAGAGATGGGCCGAGCTGAAAAGCAGCTCTTTATTTAGATTGAAAGCTTAAGTTCAACACATCCGATCTCAAGACTTCGACCCGTGATCTAAGCTGCCTTCACGTGTAACATTTTCCACAATGGCGGCCTAATTAGTATTCTCAAGCGGACGATCCGAGAGGAGATATTTTTCGCGTTCTCTCCAACACAGCAGTGATGGAGCAGGAACGGCAGGTTTTATGTCTATGTTTGGAGAAAATTACTCATTGTGTTTTTGCTGGCGGTATGTGCAGGAGTTCGGGCAGATGGGCACTGAATACATGGCGCAGATATGGAAACAATTTCAGCCGGAGATTTGGCAGCGTCTAACGCCCCGTCTATGTTTCATTTGCGGCAGAAATCAGTTTTCGGGGGAATGCTTTTGTTTACTGTCTGGGAAAAAATGTGAGTTTTCTCATAATATTATCCTTTGGAAAAATAAATAAGAAAATGATTTGGGCCCCTGATTTGGGTCTGGAATTCCAGAGTTTACATGCTGCAGGTTTAAATCACAGCTTTAAGTAAACCTCCATACTGATGTTATGTGCGTGTTTTTTGACTTGTTGAGATGAAAACTTGAAATATTCATATTGACGCAATGCACTTCCTCGCAATGTTGGCGTTTGATGTTGTTCTCATCGTTTGCATGTGAGCACATGCATGCTGCAAGTCCTCAGATACACAAAGCTGAAGTGTGTCATTTCTGCATTACTATAGAAACCCAAATGTAACTGCAAAAATAATGACTGCTGTTCCAAGCACTCAGCCCTTCTGGCATTGGCTGGACTGCCAGGTAGTCCCGCCCCAAACTCACCCCATTGGTCGATCGGATGTTGCTGTGTCAGGATGGTCAGGATGCTGAAACAAACAGAGCATTTACATTTTTCAGGAGAATTAACATGCAAATACTTCACTCAGTATGATAAACTAGGATATGAGAAAGTATTTTCTCATGTTACTTACTCTGGGGATCAGTCACTTTGTCGGATTCTTCATTTGCAGATCACTTTGAATAAAATCATCGGAAAAAGAAAACGTGATTCTATAAATAGTGTTATATACGAAAATAAAAAAAAGCTTTGAATACACGTACATTTCATGTGCCTCCTATAAGCATCCGCTAAATAATTATAAATTTAAACTGCAGTTATAAATACTTGCAAATATAAATATTTAGATATATATATGTAAAATCTCAGAACATACATCTTTAAATGCAAATTTGTGTGTCTTGTAGCAAGGACTGCTACAAGCATTGACTTAATTATAAATATGAAACATTTTATACTGTAAATGTATACTTATTTAAAAATTTAGATGTAAATATTTTAATGTATATATATCTTATTTTACATTTTATAAGTCTGTTTTTTGCAAGGACTGCTATAACCAAACAATAATTAATAAAATAACTTATTTTAACAGACAAAAAAAAGCTTTTAATGTCTGGTTTGTATAATGACTTATTCGCCACACTGATTCTATAAAGCTTTTCCTCAATGAAAATCGTAACATTATCCTTAGGAAAATCCTTATTTTTTATCCTTGATTTGCACTGCTATAGATCTAAACCCCAGCTTTAAATGCACCCAAGTACTGATTTTATGTGCTTAGTTTTTTAAACAGTCTCTATGTAAAGCTGTAGCGATAACAAAACAACATCTACAGGCGTTGACTGAACGAAAGCAGTCGCAGCCGTTTTGCTAATTAACCTGTATATGTGTACACTATATTTTAGCCATAATTTAATTGCATGCATAAAAGCACTTGTGCATGCATTATTGCTTGACTGCAGGGTATGGAAGAGGTGGCCAGCGCCTGATGGTTGTTCAGGAGACAGCATCAGAATGCAGGGTTCGTTGTCTCCGCTCTCCCCCTCTCCGCGCATAGAACAGCTGTGATGATTTCATTTACATACTAATAACCAGCCAGGACTCCGGCAACCACCGAGTGTTTGACTTTTATTGTCACTTGTGTCTCCTGCAGTTTAGTGGGAATGGGGAAGCCACGCATCAGTAAATAAGCGATAGAGAGGGGGCCGCTGTCGGCTGGCACGGTTTTGAGAGACCCGCCGGACGCCTTTATCGATGCTCTTCAAAAAATCTGGAGCTAATTCGGAAAAAAATGCAGAGTATCTCCAGCGAGCGAGGTCTGAAAGTGCACCAGGCATCTGGTTTTTAGCCGCTCGCTCGCTCTCTTTATTGTAAAGCCTCTTTTTACAACTGTCTTGCGCCTGACACCCTCGAGACGTCCGCGGAACGGGCCCGTCGGCGGTAGCACATGGCAGCCATTAGAGTAACTCAATACCACCAATGGCTGCCTCGTATGGAACTTTGATCACTTAAATCCAGCTTAAAGAAGCAGGGGCCACTTTCAAACCCCATATCGCTTTTTTCCCGCCCGTCTTGGAATTTTAATTCGATCCCTTTCGGGTACTGTGCAGATCTTCGAACTCGAATTAGACGTGTGTACGTTTCTGACCAGAAGCCTCGCTGAACTCTGCACAAAAGACAAGGTGGGGGTCTGAAACCCGAGATTCGCTCCCATGTTTGGACTAGCGGGATAGCTTTCTGTGAGAATGAAAAAAAAAAAGAGAGAGTGAGAGAGGAAAAGAGAGAGAGAGTATTTTCACTGGATTATTTAACACGTAACCTTGCGCTTTTAATTGAAAACACACGGCCGAGCGCGCACTTTACATACAGCTTTTATTTTATGACTTTAACACGCAATAATGTTCCTACTTTGAAGACTCTCTAGCTTCCTCTTTCTGCTGCAATCCCAGATTTATTTATACGTTTAACGCCCCATACCTGCCAAGGACCATAAATGATAAGATTTAAGTGTCAGTTCCAAATTTTACAGACAATTATTTTTTTAAAAAGGAAACACTTCAAACGAGTCGATAACAAAAAGAAGGCGCACAGCTCGCAGATACCGCAGGTATTGGGAGGATATATGAATATTAATGAACGCTGTTGCCAGTTAATGTCACTTGCAATTGAAGGAGAAAAGACGAGAGAGGGAGAGAGAGAGAGAGAAACAATGAGGACGGGAAATAAGAAGGAAACAAAAGGAGAGAGGAGCAGACGAGCGAATGGACGCGAGGCAGACGAGAGGAGAGGCGTCTGGCAGCTCTATTAGTATTCATATGGCGTGCAGCTCTGGAGAGGATTAATGTACTCTGATGTGTAATATTCTGGCGAACAATTAATTTGCCTACAGTTTTGTCACGCTTGAAATTTAAGTGCTAGAACCGATCGATGGTCGCAGCTCCTAATATGATCTCTGCAGGCCGCTTCTGCAGTCTCCGGTTTCATCATTTTTTTTCTCTCTCTCTCACATCTCCTGTGACATGCACTGGCGCAAGGACACACTAGGCTTTTTTTTTTTCCACACACAGGCATGCACATTCACACAAAAATACTCACATGATCTCATGCACACACCAGAGCAAATCTCTTCAAAGTAGCAATACTACTAGTGTGTTTTTCGCACACGCTGTATTTTGACACATTACGCCTGCAGCTTTAACAAAGATGCAATAACCAAACACAATCCTAAAACACCATATGGGAAAGTTCAATTCGTTGCAGCGTGTTTGAAGGGTTCATGTTCAAGGAAATGATTCTCAGGCTCATTTGAGTCCTGTGCAGTGAAATAAATGCTTTCAAACGTTTTGGTGTTGATTCATGTCACCACCCTCAATGCTTCTATGCCAAATTCATACTGATAAAAAATAA
The DNA here is from genome assembly GCA_032359235.1 of Enteromius mattozi. Lineage (NCBI taxonomy): Eukaryota > Metazoa > Chordata > Actinopteri > Cypriniformes > Cyprinidae > Enteromius > Enteromius mattozi. The sequence continues at coordinate 15,527,961 of JAUMHE010000059.1, forward strand.
ATGATTAATCACTGAATAATTATTTAATAAGATTACCCACTTAAATAGCTTCAATTTAGTCTAGTAGCTGATCAGTAGCAATAAGCAGCTTATTGTTTAAAGGAACAGTTCACCCCCAAAAATGAAAATTGTCACCATTTACTCCCCTTCATGTCACTCCAGAAGAAAAGTCAAACAACATTCAGTTTAATGGACAAAGAAAGTCACACACATAATTATTTTTATTTACAAGTGACAGCACTGAAGCTATTTAAATTGGTAATTCTATTAAATAATTATTTGACGATTAATCAATATTTTTATTTTTATCAGTATGTATCTGGCACGAAATAGATAAATTCATACTAAATTCATACACACTAGCAGTTAGATAATTGTTTTGCAGTACAGGACTCAAAAGAGTCAGTGAATCATTTTTTCAAACATGAACCGCTCAAACAAACTGATTCACTAAAATGTATTGAATTGACCTCAAATGGGGTTCAAACAACATTCAGTTTAATGGACAAAGTAACAGCTTTTAGTTATTGCCAACTCCTTATTTTGAATCTATTTAAGTTAATAAACTTATTAAAGAATTATTGAGTGATTAATAATTTATTTTCATCAGTTTGCATCTGACACAAAAGCATTAAGGAAAACAAAACACTTTTGATTGTGAAAAGTAGTGTCACACACCAGTAGTTATAGATCATTATTTTGCTGTGAATCATGTTTTGAACACGAACCATCCATACAAACCGATTCACTAAAATGAATTTAATTTCCCCCTTATGATGTTTTAGGATTGGTTTTTGCGTCTGCATTGAAGCTGCAAGCACAAAGTAAATTAGATCATTATTTTGCCGCACAGGACTCAGAAATGAGTCAGAGAATCTCTTTTGCTTTTTGAACATGAACCATCCAAACAAACTAATTGACTAAAATAAATTAACCTTTGACTTTCTTTCTCCTCTGCAACACAAAACAACAAGAAGAATACTGTAAGTGGGATCCAATCAACAGTTTCATGCACAAAGAAAGTCATACAGGTTTGGAACGACACGATGGAGATGGTCACAGAAACGTAGTTTTTAAATGAAATATATCTTTAACTCCTTTAAAATATGGGAAAATGGCAAGTTATAGATTCAAGTAGACATGCACAGACAAATAGATTATTTTCAGTCAGAAAAAAACATGTTCAAACAACTGATTCACTAATATGAATTGAACTGTTTGAATTTCTTTACATTTACGTTTATGCACTTTGCATAATGCACAAATATATGCTTTTGGCATTTGACGATTTTATCCAAAGTGACTTACTTGCATTCAAGGTATCCCTTTGCATTTCAGTCTTTCCCCTGTAAAACACAAAAGAAAAAAGAAAAGTCAGCGGAGTCTAAACAACATTCATCTTAATGGACAAAGAAAGGTTTGAAATGTTTCACTTTTAGGTAAAATATCCCTTTAAAATACTTAAATTTACAGGAATCAGAGCAAGTTATGCATTTGGCAGATGCTTTTACTCAAAGCGATTTACACTGCATTCAAGGTATCAATTTGATCACTTCATGTATTTCCAATTTCCACAAAAAAGGAAAAATCATCAAAAATAATAAACCTCTTTAAATGATAGCAATAGTTTTAACTACACATGCACTACACACAAACTGTTCAAACAAAGCGATTCACTAAAATGGATTAAACTATTTGACTTACAAACACGAGAAAAGAAGAAAACCAAGTGGGATTCAAATTGACAAAGAATGTCATATAAGTTTGGAAGGTGAACGATCCCTTTCACTTCTTTAAAGGATGGGAATCTTAGCAAGCTTTGCTTTCAAGTAGGCATGCATTTGACCCAAACGGGTGGTTTTTCGGCGACAACAGGGGGCGTAGGTGCTTGCTTTAAGACCAGCCGGTCGACGGTCTGTCCAACAGAGGAGAATCTGCAGGATTGTTCCACGGCAGTAACCCAAAGCTCTCTCCGCGAGGGGAGGCAGCGCGGAGAATCAAAGAATTCCACATGTTCCCCTCCACACTTCGCTTCCCGATAACTTTCCTGATTTATGGGTGAGCAGCTGAGCGCAGCTGTGAGGTCTTTATTAAGTGCAAATCTTTATTGTGTGCGCTAAAGGCTGTAATCATATGTTTGTGACATTTTAAGAGCGGCATAATTAGTCTTTGGAGGCTCATAAAGGAATATATTCATTCTCAGCACGCATTAACAACCTGCGCAAGATCGCTTATCGCATTAACAGCCTGCGTGAGATTGCTTATTGCTTTAAAAGGCCTGGGCATTAGATAGGGACGGCTCTTTATGACACAACTCAACACACTTTCCTTTCACACATCCGTTCCAGTGTGGATTTGCATTACAGATTGCAGCGCATTTGAGCTCTATCTTATTTTCGGGTGAAAAACTACTGCGAAAACCAGACAGGACGGGAGAAAATGAAAGATTAGGGTGGTTAAATTTGCAAGGTAACCTGATTTAATGAGCGTCCGAGCACATCCTTCACATCCCGTGTGCTAATTTACGCTAGGTTATGACTTGGACAGTAAGTTTATCGCGTAAAAGTTCTGAAACTCAAGAGGCTGATAATGTTTCACAGCAGCTCTAATGGAACTGAAACTCTCATTCATAAGAAATGCCTTGTGGGAAATCTCCTCGCACCAGCCGTTTTGGCGCAGAAGAGATGCTTGAAAGTGTTTAAAGTCAACATGAAACGGCATTTGTAACCCGTTTTACTTCTGAAATGTGTCATTTACAGAATATTCAACTAGAAAAAAAAATGTAGGATAGGACTGAATTTTATCGTTTGGGATTTGGTTTGACGGAAAAAGTGGGTGTTTTATACAAAAAAGGCACTAGACCTGAATGCAAATTGCATTTGCAATTGCTTGTGGAGTAAGTGTGTTTAAAGGACTACAAAGACAAACATTTTGTCTTTTAGAATGACCTGAACTAATAACACTGCCTGTTATGGAAGCATTTCTTCTCACAAAAGTAGTTTTTGTGAGGGGAAGAGGTCTTGTATTATATCTTAATCACCTGAAAACATGATTACTATATATTCCTCTGAACCAGATTACAACTGTTTGTTCAATTCTTAGCCGGTTTTCACATGTATGTCATTATTTTATGCCTCATCCTGATTTCAGGGTTAGAATAATGGCCAGTGACAGAAGAAAATTTAAACACGACCCAGATGTTTTCTGCCACATCTGTGGGTGCTTTACTACATCCAAACAATGACAGAAAATTACAAAGCCCGTGCATATCTGTAGTGAATGGGTGCCGTCAAAATGAGAGTCCAAACAGCTGATAAATACATCAAAATAATAATCCACAAGTAATGCACACCACTCCAGCCCATCAGTTAATGTCTTGTGAAGTAAAAAGCTGTGTGTTTGTAAGAAACAAATCCATCATTAAGACGTCTTTAATCTTCAAACTATCGCTTCTGGACAAAATACGAGTTCGAAATCCATAATAACACATAAATCTCCACTGGAAAAGTTCTCATTGCCAGATATCAAAATCCACCCGCATATTTGTTTAGAAATGGTTTGGCTTCTACAGTAAATGGTTTTTGATCAGTGCATATTTCTCTCCTGATTCAGATGAAATTATTTTGTTTTTTTCACTGGAGAAAGCAGAAGGATCATATTTTAGGCGGAAACAACAATTTAAAGTTAAAAATGTCTTAATGATTTTTTTCTTACAAAACATGCAGCTTTTGGCTTCTCAAGATGCTAATTGCTGGACTGAACTGGTGTGGATTATTGTTTATATGATTATATGCTTTTATCAGCTGTTTGGACTATAATTTTGACGGAACCCATTCACTGCACAGCAGTGAGCCAGTCTGATGAAGAAACAAACTCATACACATCTAGGATGGTCTAAGGGTGAGTACATTGTCATCAAATTTTCATTTTTGGGTGATCAATTCCTTTAAATTGAGTATTTGAACACTGAAGTTACATGGTACATTTTTAATTGTCATTAACACCAAAACTTTTAACAATTGACTGCTTCTATTTTGATATGTGCATTAAAGCTTCTACATAATCTTCATTCTTATTTTGTGAATTATCATCAAATTAGATAACATTCAGGTCTATTCAGCAAATAAGGGCTGCCAGAATTGAAGTAAACAGGGTTTCATTTGATTTCACGTTGACTTTAAGCTGTGGGATTGTGCTTGGATGGGTGTAAGCGTGCTTCAAAAGATGTAATGCATCCAACTTTCTAAAAACAGAAGATGTAAATGGACAGATGTCCATCCATCCGCAGGGACCATCTGTGTCCCAAACAGTTTGTCCTAATCATCACCGTGACCCTCGGCGTGAAAGACAAAACCTCAAACTGACACGAGAGATCACGGTCAAGTAGCGAAGTGCCATTATAGAAGCTCTACATGTACCATTAGCAGAAGACACAATAATAGCCTTTAAAAGACACTAGACTGCTGCAATTTGTACTGAATTTAAAAGCCACAAGCCTCCGTCTCAAACAAATCGAATTTATGTGCTATTTTTCGGCTTGGGCTCTGCACAGAAGCGGGTAATCCATAGCGCTTCCTGGCACGCCACTCGCACCGCACAGCTGACTGGCGTGTAAGACTGCCTCAAATTGGAGCAATTGAGCTCAAGCTAAAGCAATTACATCCTTTGTGTTCTCCACGGGGGACGTGACTAAACTGTGCTCATGATGAACCGAGAGGCCAAGAACGCTTGAATAACCAACAAGTAACTGAAGGTAGAGCTCCAAATTATCCACCTACATTTCCCAAGTACACCTGACGATTGATGCGCTGATATAGACATGCTGGTAAACTGCTACATTTTAGCCTGCAATTATTTCTGGACCTCAATCATGAATTAAGCATTCATAAACATACACACCAAAACAAAAAACTATTCTTATGAAATTCATTTTGTTCGTCTTTCATTAATGTAACTCAAAATTAGGTCATGAATTTGCTTCAAAACATACTTTTCATAGTTTAAAGATAAAATTCTTATTATGTTAGACTGGCAGCTTTTTGTGTAATTAATAAATTATTATTATTAGAATTTAAAAATAAAAAAATATTTTATTTTGTTTGGCTGCAACACTGAAGTCAGTGAACATAGAAATTTACATAGAAATTCGATCTCATGTTTTTTGACTGATATATACACTAATGATTTTGGTCAGTCTGAATCAATTTTGATCAATTTGTATCAAATATTTTATTTTATTTTTATGCATCAAACACATTATTTTATTTTTTAAGTTCATATTATGGTTGCCCTGCCAGATTCATGGAAATTAAAGGAAATCTTGTAATTTATATTCATGAGTTAATTGTTTGTGAAAACCATTCCTACATAATGTAGCAATTTATGTTAGAAAATGTTAATAAAAATTAAATCAATTCTCATTTATTTATTTACTTATTATTATTTTTTTTTAATAGTAAGTTTGCCTGACAGCTTCTTAGGAAATTGATGAATTGCATTTTATTAAAAAAAAAAAAAACTGTAACACTAAAATTTAGCTACGCAAAGAAAAAACTTTAGCCAAGCCACATTAAAACTATTTAATTAAAGAAATTATGTAATTAATATTTAATAATATATTAATAGTTAATCAATTGTTTGTTAAAAAAAAAACACCTTATGCAAAAACATTTTGACAAAATGTTACATGTTACATTTATTCTACTCGCATGTGATGAATGATATTCAGACTAAAATTATGCTCAAAAATTTACATCACAGCACTAATTTTATTCAAGTATATATTAAGTTCACCTAAAATGTATTTCTTAATACATACTTTGACAGTAAAATTTTGCTTGGTTGACACATAAAGGGGGGAAATAAATTGTAGCTGGCGACATTAAACAGCATATTTAAGTGCAAGACCAAAAAGGAAATCATGCAATTAATATTCATGAGCCAAGCTGTTTTCATTTCTATGACCCTGTGGATTGATAACTGTTCAGAATTTTTAAACCCTGACATCAAAAAAAGAGTTGATCATATAAATTAAGACCTGATATCTGCTTCCAGCTGCAAAGATATTAGATATCGCTTATCTATTGTGCAAACACAACACACAAACACATGAAGTGTACCGTCTCATGCATAACCTCACAGAAGCTCCTCAGGAAGGTGCACGGCCTCAACGTCTGACACAGCGGTGTTTTAATTGCCCCGGTGAGGGAGCAGGAGTACGGGGGCAGTAAATAAAGATTTCAGAGGGGGATAGAAGGGTGTTGTCAGGGCTGTGGGCCTCTGGGACGTCTCCCCGCTTCTCAGGTTCACTGCATGCTGGCGAAGCTCCAGACTCCATTGCATAAGACGGCAAGACATGATGTAAGTGTATCTGTAAGAGACAAACTTTATTTATACACAGGCACGATAAGGTCAGAGTCCGAGGGTGAAGAGGCCCTGGCACCACTGATTTATATAAATGCCACGTGCTGCTGCATCTTTGGAAAGGGTGAGAAACTAAATGCACAAAAATCAACAGTAAAAGAGAAAATCTGTTTGATATTTCATCTTTTACTGCTTTTTTTTTACATGCCGAGAGGCTTTTTTCTCCCTCCGAATTTGTCATGTGGGAGCAAACGGTTTAACACATTAGAGGAGCGAGTCAATTGAGTCTTTTGTGAGCCATCTGGAAATACCCGACTCAACAAAGCTTCGGCTCTGGTGCCGTATATCAATGAGAGAGACACAGTTTCAGCTCCGCCACGGGCAAAAGACATCTCAAATTATCAGCAAAATGGAGGATTTAAAGAAACATTAATCATTTTGGAGCGTGTTTGAGTTACATAAATACACTAAAGAAGTTTGTCGTACTAAACCTCTATTAATTCAGGCAAAAAGTGAACATATAATCTGAATAAGTGTTCTGAGTTACATAGTGAACGGTTTACTGCTCATAAATGCTCTTTCATACCTCGAACCACTCAATGGAGTTCTTAATCATGTCTATCGGAGAAAAAAAACCTTTGGGAGAAATAAATGGACAAAAATAAGTCAAACGTTGTATGGAGTACAGAACTATAAAATGAATGTAGATGGCGGTTCAGATCATTTGATGAGAAACGTTCCGAGTACATATTAGGATCTGACTGAAAACTTGGCAAATCTCAGCACAGTTTGATCTCTTCTGAAGCTAAATACGAGTCCCTTTCTCAGGAGAAACATCTCAAAAGCTTCAGTAAAGCCTCCATTTGTTCTCAATTTAAGATAATTGCATTCATATGTGATTTGTCTCAAAAAGGCTATATATACACACACACACACACTCAATTTTTATTTACATAATATATATGTGTGAACTGTGTATATTATTTATACATACATATATATATATATATATATATATATATATATATATATACACACACATAAAAAATATTAAATATTTTATTAATTGTGATTAATCATCATTTTATATATATATACATATATATATATATATAAATTAGCAATGTTTTATGCCACAATTCTAATTGTAAAACATTGCTTTTTCTAATTGTAATTGCGAGATATAGAATTATTTCTCAGAATTGTTATCTCACAATTCTGACTTGTTTCTCTGAATTTTAAATTTACATCAAATAATTTTTTTTTTCTGGCACAGAATTACAAATAAAATGTGTAATTGTGACTTTTTATCTCAGAATTGGACATTTATATCTCACATACTCATCATAACCAGAAATGATAAGTTGCAATCACCATTATTTTATCCTGGGGCACAAACAAGATTACGTGATAGATAGATAGATAGATAGATAGTCATATCACTAGCTGCTTTAAAAACAATACAGATTTTCTTAAAGCAGCTTTGAATTTTGAATTAGTTTATATATTTCACCATATTTAATACAGTTATTTCATGTTATTTTCAGCAATTCTTTTGTAATATTATTCTCATGGCACCTCATGCACTAGCTGCCATCTTCCTCCAGAGCGAGTCTATTATGGGACTAAAGGTCAGGCGAGTAATTTAGATCAGGGCTCTTCTAGTCAGTTAATGGGATTGTTTGGCCAGAGCTGGAGTGTATAAACACCACGACTCCGTAAACATCTCAGGGCAGCGGCCGGGCAGTCTGTTTACAACCCGCACAATTACCAAAGTCAGAAGGGCCTCGGGTCACAGAGATGTCCTCCTCGGGCGACCCCAGCGGTCCCTCCGAGATGATGGAGGACGCGTGTTGTGTTGCCTGAAGCCCATTTATGATTATGGAGCACAGTTGCACCAAAAACCTGCATTTATGAAATCCAGTTCACATGAGCTTAAAGGGATCAAATCATTTACCTGATCTGTAGAGATGAAATAGCGTTCTGTGAAAATATAATGTAAAATTGGACACAAAATGACAGAAAGTGGAATATATCGTTTAAAATGCAACCCGTGATGCATTCTGGGAAATGGAGTATTCTTCCACCCACATCTACAAAAAGTAATTAAATATGTATACACTAAAAAAAATCTTGATAGTTTCAACCCAACTTTGGTTCAAATATGAACTAACCCAGCTGTTGGGTTAAAATTTTACATTCAATTTTTGACCAGTCCATATTTGACCCAGACTTGGGTTGAAACAACCCAGCATTTTTCAGAGTGTATAAAAGTATTAAATATGATTAAAATCAATTAAAAGTGACAGTAAAGGTATTTATGATGTTACAAAAGATTTCTATTTTTTTTTTTAAATGCTGCTTTTTAAATTTCTATTTATCTAAGGACTGGAGTAATGATGCTGGAAATTCAGTGTTGAATCACAGAAATAAATTACATTTTAAAATGTATACAATTAGAAAACTTTTTTTTTCTGCAATATTACTGTTTTTTCTGTATTTTTAATTAAATAAATGCAGGCTTGGCGAGCAGAAGAAAAAAATCACAACCCTCAAACAAGGCTTTGTGAGGATGACATTTACAGTCTATCTTGACAAACAGCGTATGTAAAAAAAAAAAACAGTTTCTTTGAATTTTAATTCTGCTTTATTACATTCAAATGTGAATTACGCCTCCAAACAAAAAAGAATTAAGGCATTCTCGATTCAATCCAAAACACAAAGCAGAGGTTTCTTAAAGGGACAGTAACAAAAAAACTGCTTAATTCGGTGGATTCAACCTTCAGGCTCCTGGTGATGCTCTGAGTGTCTGTGACCAAATGCATCTATGTTGGATATTTCCAGGGTTTCATGCACCAGCCGAGCCCCTGCCATTGAGATGAATTAGATGGAGATCTTCTCACATCTCATTTAATCGTAAGGATCAGAGAAAAGGTGGAAAATGCAAAATTACGCACCAAAACGATGGTTTTCAGTGGATAAAACTTTACTAACATCATAAGTGGACCGCTGGGAAAAACGCAATAAGAAATGCATGATAGGAGTTTAAATATTCATCTAAAACACTCGTTTCCCTTTTGTTGTTTTCTTTTAAACTCGACCCTCTGCCTATATACAACTAGAAGACAAAACCATATGGTTTGATGAAAACTTTGTAGAATGTGCACGGACCCTCGAGAGAGTGTGTGTGTGTGCTTTATGGCTCTGTCTCATGATTACAATGTGAGGTATAATTGCAAACACATGTGAGCCATTTCCATTCGCTGCGATGAAATCATCGCATGAAAAAAGGGCGAGAGAGAGAGAGAAAGGGCGAGAGAGCAGACAGCTCCCCCCCAACATTCCTTCGTTCCCTCTCCGCAGCATCTTGAGGGGTCGGAGGTCAGCGCAAGGAGATCAATGCGATCAGACACAGGAGTATTGTTTCAAAAAGCAGGAGACATGAGAGGCTGCCTGCAACAGGAATCCCTTCGGATCAAAAGGCCAGCGAGAAAGTTGACGGAATTCCTCGGATCCACCATCTTGACTTCCTAAGCAATCAGGCATTTTACAGGAACCATTTGGCTATGATCAATTCGCTGGCCTGCCGTTGCCTCCCATCCACCCTTTGAAACGGGATTAAATGCTCTAAATAGGTCTCCGCTTCTCAAAAGCCGAACGAGCGGAAAAGTGCTTTTAATCTTGTGAAACTCTATACGGTCCATTTGAGGCAAACCTGCAGACAGAAGAGGTTAAAGTCGGTTTAAAAAGCTAATCATCTTCAGCGCGATATTGCTACTGACTAGTGCCTGACTAGTCAGCTTGCCATTTCAGCCCAGACGATCGCGCAGGAACCGGCAAAACTGCAAATGGCTGTTTAGCTAATAACAGCTTTAAAATGCGTGTTGTTCTTGTGAAAACGGCTTCAAATTGAGTGGAAAGAGAAAAAAATGGTCAAAGTCTGGAAGAAATGCATTTGGGAATGACACGGAATGTGTGTCGCATCTGCTTTTACGAAGATTTAGTAAATAGCTGTTAAATGATATAATTACTACATAAATAGGTGAAAAGTGTCTTTTTGCACACTATACTAGAATTGCAGATTTGAAATCCAAATGTTTTCAAACAGCTTTATTGAACACGCACCATTTTTTCAGTCACAAAGAAAGTCCCAGCATTGGTAGAGCAGCTGTTGCTTGAATTTGCAAATTAAATGTGCAATTTTCTTACATTTTTGCCTTAAAAATTGCTTGTTTCCCACTAAACACATTGTACAATTTCATATGAAACTGCAACTTCACATAAAGATTGTGTTTTAAATATATATATATATGTCTTTTGTCCAATTTGTGGATTTTGTCACTATTTTTTTTTTTTTTCAATTATATTTTAAGTCTGCCAGTACAGTAAGACAAAATGCCTTTTGATTAGTCACTAAGTCATTGTTTGCATTATTGCTTGAAACAGTGCCATTGGTCAGTCACACAGAAAGTCTCGTCCCAAACTGTTGCCATTTGTTGAGCAGATGTTACTGTGTTGGGCTGTGTAATTTGTAAAAAATATTTTTTTTTTTAGGAAAATACATGTTCTTGTGAGATCAGGTGGAGATTGTATCTTAAATACGAGTGTGGAATTTTCTTACATTTTCCCCTAAAAATAACTTTAACCACTCAAAATATTGTACAAATTCATATAAAACTGTAACTTCAGATCAAGATTATGTTTGAAAATATGAATGTATTTTGTCCAATTAGCCAGTAACTAGTCATTTCTTGCATTATTGCTTGAAATTGAGAGAAGAGAGAAAAAAATCCTGTAAGAATTGCAGATGTGAATGAAAACTTTGTGTGTCTTCATCTGCTTTTGTAGATGTTATAACCTAATAGCTGTTAACAATTAAGATAATTGCTTCATAAATAGGTGAAAGGTATAATTTCTCCACCACTAGAATCAGTAAATGGAACTGTAAACAATGTCAAGCAGCTTTCCTGAACACTCTCACACACCATTGGTCAGTCACACAGAAAGGCCCGCCCCAAACTCATCCCATTGGTTGAGCAGATGTTACTGTGTTGGGATGGTTGAACATGAGTGATTTAGGGAAAATAAAGCTGGAATAAATTAAACCTGTGTGATTTTAGTCTGATTTTACCATCTGAGACAAATTTCAACTTTAAACGAAATGTTTATACTAACATAAAACTGATCAATTTTGAACAAAGTCAAAGAAATAGTTCACCCAAAAATGAAAATTTGCTGAAAATTCTCTCACCAATCCAAGGAGTCTGTTTGTGTATCAGAATACTTTTTACGCCATTTTTTGGTGTTTGGACTCTCATTCTGACGGCACCCATTCACTGCAAAGCATCCAGTGCTGAGCAAGTTTCTCCAGATCTGTTCCCATGAACAAACAAACTCACCTACTGTACATCACGAATGGCCTCAAGAATTTTCAGCAAATTTTCATTTTTGGGTGAGCTATTGCTTTAAGATGTATTTGTACAGTGAGATATAAAAAAGACGTACGGTCTGTCATGGTTTTACCCAAGATCTTGCAGGGGTCATGTTGTTCAATCTGACAAACAACAACCATAAAAACCTCCCAGTGTGTGCCAGGCTTAAAATATAGTCCGCTCTACATATTAAGCTGGGAAAGAGAAGAGAGTATTTCAACCTAAAAAAATTACACCCATCACCTTTACGCACTAATGTTTTAAATCTATTCCTGTGTGTATTTATTCAGTAAGAGGCTTTCCCTGCGGTTCCACGTCTCCGCACTGACCGCGCTCATCACTCACGTTAACGTTTTTCGCCTCTCTCCAGGCGAGTTTAACCTCGTTCTGCTGATTCTGTCGGTGTTCTTCCTCTCTGGCTTCCGCAGTGCTATTGATCCGAGTCTTCAGCGATTGAGAGCACAAACTCAAGTGTATAAGGTAGACCCTCTTGAACGGGGCCACTTATCTTCACCTCGTTCACATCTCTCCTCGTGTCTCCCTTTAATATGCCTTTCAATTTCAAACCAGTGCTCGCCTCAAGTCAAATCTCCAAGTCCTGCGGTGTGAATAATAGGTATAATTCAGGGTATTTGATGTTTCAAGGAACAGATTACCCACCAAAAAGGAAAAATGTCAACATTTACTCACCCTCATGTTACACCAAAACTGTATTAAAACAAAAGACATTGCAAAAAATCTTTACAAAGCTCCAAAGAGTCCAAAAAACACAATAAAAGTGCATTTTGTGTGAGGAACATACCACTATTTTTCTTCTCTTCCTTCCAGATTCAAAAACAGTGTGTTGTTGCATTACCCCCTGTTTGACATTATTGATGCCAAAACAAACACACGAGAGATGGAAAATCAGATGCAAGTGCTGCAGAGAGGCGATAATTTTAGTGTTTAGGTCTGTTTGTCACACATAGCTGTCGTATGACTAGCGCACAAGTCATATTGACTACTTTTATGGTACATTTATCATGCATATTGCAAAAAATCCTATTCTATAATGGCTAAAATATCTAAAAATCATTAAAACAAGATCAGTTTGCTTAAGAAGCAACGAAGCAATTAAGGATTGTTTTCATAGACTGTGCAACACAGACTCATGACAATTCATAACTATTTTACATTTAGTCAAATTGGTGGTGAATCATGTTTTTTTATGATTAGTATTAAAATTGTATATTTTCCTACCGATCACATCATATAAATTCATACAAAGTTTAAACTTTGAAAAATACTTACATATGAATGCATAAGTTCATGCTTAGTTCTTTCGTATGTTTTTCTACCAAACACAAAAATGAAAAAGCAACCTTGGACAATAGACATCAGGTTGAGACCGTCTTAAACATAACATGTTACATAATAAGCTCATGCTTAGTTTTTATTACAAATTGCAAATTTTCTTTGTCATGAAGTCCAGAATTTTGGGGGGGTGTACTTTTTATTTTGCATGTTTCATTTACTCTCACAAATAAAGGCACACAAGCTGTCACTAGGACGCTACCTTTTCAAAAAGGACATGTTTGTACCTAAAGGGTCCATTCTGGTACCTTTTAAGGAACATATTAGTACATATTAGCCCCAGTGACAGCTTTTGTACCTTAATTTCTGAGAGTGTACTACAAATTCATATGAAATTAGAACTTCATAAAAAAACCTCACATTTTAGCATGAGATCACAGGGCTGTTTCATAAAACAAGTTTACCAAATAAACTAGACTTACTTCAGTAAGCCTGGCTTATTTTGAACCAAATCAACAGACAATAAGTCAGACTAAATGAAATAAACCTGGCTTATTTGGTAAACTTGTTTTATGAAGCTTGTATTGACTATGAACTGTTGCGGACTTAACAGTAAAAAAATGAGGCTGAGCAAATAATGACATCATTTTTGGTGCACTGCTCCTTTAAAGTTTACGCAGTGCATCTGTGTCATGCTTTCAGTTAGAGTCGGTTATATCCAGCTCATTTTGACAAAAACAACAGGAAATGTGTTTCCAGTCACGCACTTGCAAATGGAAAGCAAACTAGACCGCTTGACTTCCTAACCCACGGCGAAGCACGAGGAAGCGAGATGGGACGTTGGAGAAAGTTTGCAAACTGCGAGAACCGCGATAGCGCTGAAGAGAGCAGATATCACGTTCACTCGTTCAGGAAAGAGCCATTCCACCCAGCCGAGGCCTGATAGAAACCCAAAATAGTCCGTCAGCAGCGATCATCGGTCTACACCCATCAAGCCTCGAGTCACATTTCTCCGATTGTATTTCAGGATCACCCTCTCCTGCTGTTCTTATCCGCCCCATTACTCTTTCCTGCCTTTAATAAAACAGACACAATAGTAATCTTAGAGAAACACATTCCCTGTCATGGTGACAGCCACGCAACCTCCCCTCTTTCCCTGCGAGTCTCTGGCCCTCTTTTGACAGCTACCTTTCAATACCGTAATCGCAGGGTAAGTAGCAATTTTCATTCAGCGCCACTATTCACGGGCCGCGCTAATGAAAGCCAGTACCTTGTAGGAACGGTTTCAAATAGGCTGATAGACAAGTCCTCTCCATTCTATTATGGAGACAGGCTCTTATCAGCGCGCCACAGTAATGCTCTTCCAAACCATTTGTCACCAGATTTACTCTCTTTACCCATCGCTGAACCCCAATCAGAATTCAATCCATCCCCCTCGTACTTTCGCCCGCACCTCATCTCCAACAGAAACCTTGCAGCACTTCAGAGCCGATTCGCCTTCAATTTAGAGGAAAGTGCGGCGGGGCCGAGCTATGGAGAGCGTTTGGTGAAAATCAACTGTATCTAAAGACAAAGCCGTGCAGATAATCCCAACCTCCCGGCCGGATTGAGTGTGTGTGTGTTTGTGGCAGCCTATTTGAGAAGCAGCTCATGCCAGCGCCGGAGACACAGTCTGCCGAGCGCGGGGATGAGCACTGAATGAAAAGGAGGAATACCTCCGAGACCCGGGGTGACCGAGAGGTGTCTCTAATATCTGATGTCTTTATTTCCAGCCGCACAATGCCACCCGGTGCGGGAATGAATAAGCAAAAATGGCAGATCCAGTGGGAAGCGGTCGTGTCTCCAGACGTCGAGAGGGAGGGGGGGGCGTCGTGGCTGTTGTGTGTGTTATCAGCACTGCGCTCGCACTTCCTCGTCCCTGCGTCCGGTGGCAGGGGCCAGTCAGAGGCCAGTGTCTGAGGCCATTGTGTTGTCACGGAGGAAAAGCCCGGCCCTTCACGCCTTCCCCAAAACCCTGTGCATTTCCTGTGTCAAATTTATCATTTACCAGCAGATGAAATTCTGATAAAATGGTGAAAAGCCTGCTCAGAATGCACGGAAAGTCAGATCATAACTCATGCCAGCTGTGAAATCACTGGCTAACAAACGACCACGTCAACTGACGTTTCCACCAAAACAACTGTAAATGTGAATGTACCTCAAAAAACATCTGGATAGCCTTAAAACAAGATGAAATTAACAGCATACAAAATAATGCCATATCTAAATATACCTCAAAAAAATATAGTTTTTTTTCATGCACAAAAATTAAAATATCCTTAAAAAAAGATTAATTAACAGCCTAAGATAAAACATCTGATTTAAAAAAATTTACAGATGTGCCAGTGGTAAAAAATAATATACAAAATAATGATATCTGTAAAAATAGCTTTGAAATAAATGTAATACATTTTCATGAAAAAAATCTAAATATCCTTAATACAAGATTAAATTAGAAGCATAATAACAACATGCTCAGTAATGGTATATGTAAATAGGCCTCAAAAAATATAGATTTTTTTTTTCATGTACAAAAATCTAAATATCCTTTAAACAAGATGAAATTAACAGAATAAGATAACAAAATACACTTACATATCTGCCAGTGGTGTAAAATAACATACAATATAAAGGTATATGTAAATATACCTCAAAAATATAGATTTGTTTCCAAAAAATAAAAACTGAAATATCCTTAAAACAAGATGAAATTACCAGCATAGGATAAGAAAACATGATTTAAGATATGTAGAGATCTGCCACAAAAAAAAATCACTCTCTGAAAACAGGCCAACAGTTTGCTATCAAGCAAAACTACTTAGGATATTATTTTATGTAATCTGGAAATTATGTTAAGAAGTATGAATTGAATTTTATGATGATGATGTTTAGATATTTTCTCTGAAAAAACAACAAAAAAAACCAACATATATATATATATATATATATATATATATATATATATACTGTATAAGGTCAAGATAGTCATATAGAATGTGATTGTGATTTTTTTGCAGTTATTAGTACCACAATAAAATTGCGGCAACTTGAAATGACCCTTCATTTGCATTAAAATAAATAATAAAATTAAATTTAAAAAATTAAATAAATCTAACAAATTACATTAAATAAAACTGAAATCATATAATAATTATATTATAATATTGTTATTATATATTATCACATGGTTTTATGGTATTAATAATGAATGCAGTAACTATTTGCAGTAACTATGCTATTTAAGTGGAAAATACAGTCAGCATAGTACATTTTTTATGTTTCTGTTCTGACAGTCAAAACAAGGAGTGTTGTAGTGGTCTATGGAAAGGAGAGCAAAATATATGCAGCCCTTGAGAGGGGAAGAGAGATAGTGTGTGACAGAGAGGGAGAGAGAGAGAGAAAAAGAATGACAGAGCGAGAGAGAGAGAGAGAGACAGAAAGATAGAGAGAAAATGACAGAGCACGAGAGAGAGAAAGAGAGAGTGTATGAGAAAGCGAGAGAAAGAGAGAGAGAGGTGTACTGATGAATACTAAGAGAAGAACAGCAGCGATGTGTCTTTAGTTTGAGAACGACCTTGCGGTCCATCAAATGAGACGAGACGGGCCGTTCTGAGCGTGAATAATGGCTCATTTTACAAAACGCCTTTTCTTTATTCTTTAAAACGTCTTTATGTATAGTGCATCAATATTACAGTTACGGGTTAGTGATTTTTTTTGTGCTTAATTCCTCAAATCATGTGTTTGTTGAGGAAAGTGTGCAGTTATTTTACTAAGTGATCAGACGTACTGTTTTCACCTTCTGGATCAGAAAACAGGTAAAAAAAAAAAAAAATTTACAGAAATTCTCTCTGAAGGAAAGACCAAGCCATATCTTTGATTTGGGTCACATAGCAACACACTAACAATCATTCATAACTCCCCAGCAACCACACAGCAACACACTCACAACTAGTCAGAACACTTTAACAGCCGTATAGCAACATGCTGGCAACTACTCAGAACAACCTAGCAACCACATAGCAACATGCTAACAACTACTCAAAACACTATAGCAATCACACAGCAACACATCTACAACCATTCAGAGCAGAGCACTTTAGCAACCACATAGTAACACATTAACCATCATTCAGAACTCCCTAGCAACCACATAGCACCTAACCTAACTACTATTTAGAACTCCATAGCAACCACATAGCAACACACTTATAACTCCCTAACAACCATATGGAAACACACTGCTCCATAGCATCCATACAGCAACACAATAAAACTCAGTGAGAACGTCTCAGCAACCACATAGAAACACATCAACAAGCAGCCACGTCAGTGTTGCCAAGTCCACACTTTTCCCATGGAACTGGGCTACTTTCTATACTGTTGCTGCGGGTTGTTTTTTTTAGACCGCAACTTGAGGTGACCCCACCCTCTCGACCGGGGTGGAACTGGAAGAAGGAACGTGATTTTGGAGGGATTCTGATAGCCATTTACTCCCGGAACACGAGTGGGCGTTTTGGTCATGATTGGGTTAGTTTTGAGTACCAGTTGGGCTTGTTTTGTTACGCAGACCTGGCAACCCTTGCCCCAATCCTCCAGCAGATTCCCTGAGTTTTGCCAGGGAATGCATTATTCGCTTTTCATAAAATGAAAAAAACTAACACATATATAAAAAACATCGGCGAGAGTAATGTGGAGGTGTTTCCATTCGGCATGAGCATTTTTTATTTTTCTGATGGATGTTCTATAGGAGATATTTAGGCGTGTGTATTTTCAACAAAAAGAAAACGTTTCTCGTCATCCTTCCCATGAGCGGCGTCAGATGATGGAGAGGGGCCTCCTCTCCACGGCACTGTTACTAGGGAACCAGAACTGGACCTCTCTCAAGTTTCTCTAGACACTGCAGAGCTTAGGGAAAAAAAAAAAAGCCAGTGTTTCCTTTGGCAGCGGCGCTACTTTTTCTAACCTTCCCAGAGTAAGAGAGACGAGAGAGACGAGCAGCCGGGTGACCCAGGGAGGGGGAGGAAGGGCAGGCCTGCTTTTCCACCCTTTTCCCCTGCTAGAGTTCAGGAAAAATGTCTCTCCTGTCCACATGCTTTTACACCCCCCCCCTCCTCCAAGGTGTGCACCCCCCCCCCCCCCCAAAAAAAACCCCGGCCTGTTCTCAGAGGAACAACGACCTCATCCAAACCACATGTCTTTACACTTTCACTGCCTCCAAAAAGAGAACGACATTAAAAACAGACAATCAAGGATGGAAACTGACTCCTTACAGGCTCATTCCCTATAAGAAAATCTAGCAATGTCTAAAAAAAAAAGAAAAAGATCTCTTTCAAATCTCAACTGCTTCTCCAAGAAAGCAACTAGATGGAATAGAAAGCAAATGGAAGCATTTTTTTTCCCTCTAAAAAAGATCCCAGAATATTCGTTCTGAAAAAAAGATCCCAGTAATGTCTCAAATGGTGCTCAGATTTGCCAAGTCTGTAATGAAAAGATCTCAATATGAATATATTGAGAAATTATATATCACAAAAATTATTTCAAATTAAAAATGGATGGAAACAGCCTCCTTGCAGGGAAACCAGACTATATCTAAAAATCTAACAATATCTAAAAACAACAGAAATGAGAGCACAATGAGATCTCTTTCAAAACACAACTGCTTCTCCAAGAAAGCAAACAGATGGAATAGAGAGCAAATGGAAGCATTTTTCTCCTCTGAAAAAGATCCCAGTAATTTCACATGAAAACATTTCTAAACAATGTCTCAAAGGTGCTCAGATTTGCCAAGTCTGTAATCAAAAGATCAATCAATATATACTTAAAGACAAAAATTTGAATTACAATTAAAAACAGACAATCAAGGGTGGAAACCAAATTCTTGCAGGGAAATCAGATTCTGCTCATTTCAGAAAATCTAACAATATCTAAAAACAACAGAAATGGGAGCAAAATGAGATCTCTTTCAAATCTCAATTGCTTCAAGAAAGCAAACAGATGGAATTAGAGAGAAAATAGAGGCACTGCCTTAAGCTTTATCTCCTCCTTGTAAAAAGATCCCAGTCATTTCATATGAAGAGATCTCAACAATGTCTTAAAAGATCTCAATATAAACTCAAAAAAATTGAATGATTTTAAAAACAGACACTCAAGGATGGAAACAGGCTCTAGAGTTTACAGAGAAAGCAGACTCAGCTCGTTCCTCACTAGAAAACACTATATCTAAAAAAGAAATAACAGAAATAAGAGCAACAATGATATCTCTTACATACATTCCAGTCATCTCATGAGCTTCAGATGAGATCTCAACAGTGTCTCAAACAGTGCTCAGATTCACCAAGTCTGTAATGAAGAGATCTCAATATGAACTCAAACACAAATTTGAATTATATTAAAATCAAGGATGGGAACAGACTCCTTACAGGAGCTGGCTCCTCTCAGCTCCTAAAAGAGCAAAATAAGATCTCTTTCATATTTCAATTGTTTCTCCTATATGGCACAATGAAATGGAGAGTAATTGAGTCCTTTGGTTCTCCAAAGACAAATAAGATGAAATGCAGAGAATCAAGGTTTGTCTCCTTCAATTTACAGGCAAATTAGATTTAACTCATTTCTTATCAGAAAATGGTGGTATATTTTTGTTAATAAGTATAAGAAATGAGAACAATATGAGGTCTCTTTCACATCTCAGCTGCCTCTCTAAGAAAGCAACAGGATAAAATAGAGCAAATGGAGGCTTGTCTTAAGAGTTTTCCCCTGAAAATCCTTCCTCCGGTAATCTCATGAGTTTCAAATGAGATCTCAGGTGTCTCAAACAGTGCTCAGACTTGTAATCAGAAGATCTTAATATAGTAATCAAACAGACAATCAAGAACTGAAATAGACTCCTTGCAGGGAAGCTTAGCTCTTACCAGAAAATAATGATTAGAGAAACACATGATTACAGTATCTAAGAATAATGGAAATCAGAGAAAAAAATATATCTTTATGATAACCCATGAGATTAACTAGAGAACATTGCTTAGAATTTTCCTCATGAGTTTCTGAAGAGATCTCAAACGGTGCTCAGATTTGCCAAGTCTGTAATCAAAACAATCTCAATATGAAATCAAACATTTCTCATCTAATTGTCAGAGAATGGAAAGCTTTGAGCTGCTATCTGTGTCAAAGGAATAGTTCAGCCAAAAATGAAAATTCTGTCATCATTTATTCATCAAGTAGTTCCAAATCTGTATGAATTTCCTTTTTTCTGCCGAACACAAAGGAAGATATTTTGAAGAAAGTTTGTAACCAGGATGTTTTGGGTCACCATTGACTTCCATTGTAGGAAAAAATTAGAAGAAACAGTGTTGATTTAATAATCAGAGCAAAATGAGATCTCAATTGTTTCTCCTGGACAGCAATGAGATAAAATATAGAAAAAATCCAAACAAGATTCATTATCTTTGAGAAAAGACCCCAGTAATCTCACATGAGTTTCAGAAGTGATCTCAACAACAAAACTGTGATCAAGTCCGCAATACAAAGAGCTTAAAACAAACATTTGTCATCCCACTCTCTGAAGATCACAATTATTTGAGCTGCTATTTGAATTCAATTCTATTTCTTTTCATTTCTCTCATAGAATTGTAGGAGAAACATCTGAGACTTTGTAATGCTTAAATGCAACAAATGAGAACTCCATTAAACCTTGAGTGATGAACGAGCAACCTCTGCATAAAATCTCCCTCCGAGTATGTGTTTAATTCATTTTTAATGAGTCTTAGTTTTATAATCTTATTGTTTTATAATCTTAATTTGAATAACTTTCTCTGTTATTTTTACTCCTTAGTTAAAAATTTGGGAAGCGACAAAAGGAATATTTAAATGTAACAAATGAGAACTCCATTAAACCTTTTGAGCGATGAATGAGCAACCTCTGAACAATAAAATCTTCCTCCGAGTAGGTGTTTTAATTGGTTTTAAATGAGTCTTTTTTAAACTTCTTTTCAAATAAAAAACATATATATATTTTTAAATTTGTTTATACTTCAAACAAACAAAAATGCCTAATTTAAATATATACTCTCTTAATTTTCACAGGAAGACAAGACATAAATGCTCATTTAGAATGTTTTTGATGGTATCAAACCATATGGTTTTGCACATTTGAAGGAATACTGTGCTATACATTACCAGTGCTGAAAACACAAGGTACAAATCCTCAGCAATACCGTGTTACTTTTGGGTGTCCAGAGGAGAGCACAGACAATCACAGCAGAGAGTTTTCCCCTAAAAGTGCTCCTTCCCCACCGCCTACGATTTCTCTGTCTCTCCTCTGGCTGACTGCTGCTTAACTCAGCTGCACGCTCACAACTGCAGTGGAGCAACACAGGCAGCCAGAGAAAGAAGACAATTATCCTCAATATCTGTCACTCACATGACAGCACAGCTTCTCCTAGCCACGCTTCAACAGATGCAGGTGGGGGAACAAAGAGGTTTGGGCTGCTGCTTTTAAGCAAACTCTCTCTCTGTCTTTCTCATTACCTGGCCCATTTGCATGCAGACTGTCAAACAAAGGTGTTGATGGGGAAAGATACGAGAAGAAAGGAGTAAAGATTCTGTATACCGCCTCTGTGTGTGTCTGTTTACGTGGGTTTGGGCTTTTGCAGGCGGTATGCGCGCTACAAGCAAGTACAAGCGTTTTGTCGTCGCGTATCACATGCACAGTTCCCTCCAAATCGATCACCCACAATGCATCTTTTTGCACCCACGATTCACGAGTAAAATCCAGACCCCTGTGTGCACATAAAGACACATTTCCTTCATACACAACTAGGAATCTGCTATAACGCACTGCTAATAGACATTAACTAGTTTCAAAGGTTAAAAATGGTGAATTTAACACAAACCCATTGAAATCCCTAGTTTATTTCCAATGCGCAATTTATCATATTTTTCAGCTATTAATATATTTGACAGCTATAGCCTGTGACATGACTTGATTGTATTAAAGTGACTTCCACATTTCCTAGCAACAAGAATTGGGTCTATCAACAATAAAAGTGAAAATGTGATGCAATCACAGCTAATCAAACATATTTGAGGTTTAATATACATTAGAGGATCATAATCTTCCCTCCGAAATCAAAACTAAGCGAGTTTATGTTTAAAAGAAGAAAAATGTCTGCCAATCGGGTAAGAAAAATAATATGGGAAAACAACTTTATTTTATGCAAAAGTGCATTTTTTAATACTTTTATTGATTTTACTTCTCAAATATCTTGATTTAAGAATGTTTAGATATATGTACTGGAAAACAAGGCAAAAATATTAAGAAAATACATGCATGGTACTAAAGCTGCCATGCCACTGAATCTGTAAACTAACAACCGTTATGACGAGACAAAAAGCAAAAAAAAAAAAAAAAAAAGCAAAATGATCTTTCTTTACATTTGCATTATCATGCAGTTATTTAATATGCTAACCTGGGGTGTATTCCAGAAAGCAGGTTATGTGACATACCCGGGTAAGTTTAAGGGTAAGTTAGTGGATAACCTCAA
>JAUMHE010000059.1:15550726-15589854 GCA_032359235.1 Enteromius mattozi
GGTATGCGGGTTTGGGGTCAATCAACCCAAAGGTTATGTTTTACCAAATGGTAAGTTAACCAAGCTTTCTGGAATACTCCCCTGAAGTACACTGCAAAAAATAAATAAATAGTTTTTTTTGTTTGCTTGTTTTTTAGCTTTAGACTTTTTATTTGTTCCAAATTTTTATATTTTGTATTTTTATATCCTTAAAACAAGATAAACTCTATAATCAATTATAATGTAACATTTTACTTGCTAACATGCGTAATGCAACAAGCAGCACAGTGCAAAAAAAAAAATTCATGTTATTAACTGATATTTATTTATGTATTTTAATGTCCAGTTAGAATGTAGCCTTGAAACCAGATCAATTACTTGGCAGGATATTAAGATCCATATTCACATGCACTAGCAGATTTTGAACACGTTTATTATTAAAAATCTGACAAAACACTCAAATTCAAGACGGTTGAGATAGCTTAACTGGAAAACAAGCCTAGGATGTTTGCAGTGCACTCCGCACTGCTAATGTGTGTGATGCATTATGCAAATTCAAGCTAGGACTGAAATATCTCCCCTTATAGTTGTTCAAACAAATTATAATCACCTGAAACGTGTTTACTGGCGTCTTGGAAGCGCACAGGAAGACAACGCTGCCATCGCAATTTCTGGGCTGAATTTAGCAGGTATGTAAATATGTTTGCTCAACCCTCGTGATTGGGCTGCGTACAGTGAGATAGACAATGCTCCGCGCTGCCTTTATTCATTAATGGCAGCTTTTGTTCCTGTAAACAACATGAATATTTAATCCGTCCTAAGATTCCCTCTTGGTTAATGAATGTGTCTCAACCAGCGCGCCAGGCTCTCTGGGGACGCGGGCCGCCGGGAACGGTTGCTAAGCAGTCACCGCGAACGTACTTCACTCTTTCATGAGCAGCGCGAGCGTTCTGCACCGCGGCTCGGATCCCGCACACGCATGCGTGACACGCTCCGACCCTCCGCGGCTGCCCCGCGGGGAACGCGCGGCGAGATAGACGCGAACGCATCGCGACACCTGACTGCGCTGATGTCACTTCCCGCGCGCGGAAATCTGCTGCGCGTTAGCGCGGTTTTGCAACCGGTTTACGACCGAATCGAAAGGTTTGCGAGCAATTAAGGGTTATTTATTTGCACCCCTCTCTCTCTCCAGTACATGAATGCCACATGTTCCTCCACACACAGGCGCGGGGAGACAGAGAGAGGATCACGCGCACGCTTGCAGACAGACAGACAGACACTCGTAAACTTGCGCGTCTCCGTGCGCAATTGGTCCACAGGGAGAGAGCAGCGATCTTATGGAGGAACCCACGCCAGACCCTGCCTCAAGCAGGCTTCCAGCTGTTGTCAATTACTGCCACTTTAACGGCGCGTTAAACACACAATGGCCAATGAGGCGCTGCCACCCGAGTCACTATTTAACTGCAACACGGCCATTAGCTGATCCTGAGGGCCCGGCGCCTGCTGCTTTACCTAGCGAGGCCCAATTTAATGAAATTAAAGCTCAACTCCCTTTAATAGCCAGGTTCCCCGTCATAAATTCATTAGCCGCTGATGAGTATCTTCCCGTTACGTTTTAACGCGAGATTTACAGTCGCCTAATGAAAACCATCAAGGGTTTAAAGAGCTCGTCTCATTAGGGAGGGATTTTTAATAGACAAACAAAGACGGGGTAATTGCCGCGGGAGCTCACGTTTTTACCGGGGGTTGCTTTCTCCTCGTTTTTCTCGCGTTCAGAAATGAGCCTGCGCCAATTACTCCGGGTAACGTAATGAGCGCCGCTGTTGACTCAGGTGAGCGCAAATGAAAGGCTCCACACACTACTGCCCTTCAGGCCGGGGATTCAATTTCTCTCATCTGTTTGGCCGTTGTCGGTGTGTGCGCGTCGGGGGTGTAATATATATGGACGGGGGCAGGAATGCCGCCCCCCCTCTTCCCCTGTACCCCAACGTCTCAAATATCCTCAATGTCAAACATGGTGGGCTCCAAAAATACCTCTCTGTGCACGGTCTCTGCTTCCAGTGGATGTCCATCTATAGGTCTGTCCCTCGCAATAGCGGCGCTAATGTAAAACATCATCGCTAACCTTACGCGGGCGCTTCTTAACAAAGCGACTGTCACCATCTTTTAAAGGTGCTGTGGTTTTCAACTGGTGGCTTGCACGACGCTGAATGCAAACGATAAAATGCAACTAATCGTGAGAGATTATAGAAGAAATATAGTTTTGATATTTTATATCATGCACTTTATATATTATTTGTATTTTTATTATAATCAAAACAAAACAAAACCAAAAATAGTCAATTAACTTAAAGTTGTGCAACAAACAAACCGATATCAACATGGACGTGAACAAAACTACAAAAGCAAAATAAATAATATTAGTATTATTATATTACACATTTTTTTATTTATATTGTATTAATATGAATACTAAAATTCAATTAATCTTAAAATGAGCATAATATTAAAATGGATAGTGTAATATAATAATCAGTAATATTAATAGAAAAATTAAAGCTAATTGTTATCATTTTAATAAAAATGATAGTGCTAATATTAATTAGTACTAATTACTAAACTAATTAAAACTATTACTAATTAAATTATATTGAAATTAAAGTATTATTGAAATTGTATTAATATTAACACTAAAATTTGTTAAATTAATAATATTAAAGTGAAATAATATTAAAATGGAGTGTTTTAATATTACGTTTAGTAATATTAATACTAAAATCTATGCAAAAATTCATATAATATTAAAATTGAAATTGTATTAATATTAAAAGTTAAAATTAATATTTATCAATATAAGATCAATGTATTCATTCACAGTTTGTAATTTTATTGCTGTTTTTGAGATACCGGTCCCAAAGCAACCACTGTCATCGAGTGTCCCGTTAAATGCTAAAGCATCTGTCGTTGAGTTTGCTGTCGCCAGTGACGGACAAGATTTGTGCTTTGACTGATGACATCGTGCAGTATATCAGCAAGTGTTTTCTCAAAGCGGACAGTGAGATGGGACCCCTGCTGCCAACACACGTGCACCGTTCACTCATTCTGATGATCCACCTCTGCATTTGAAAGAAGTGAATCACAAAATGCGATGTAAGTCTCTGAGCTTGTGACTCGCACGCTACCATCAAGATACAACATCTAGACTCCGCTGCCTCCCAAACACACACACACACACACGCCTCTGGGCTGCCCATCATCTTCATGTTACTCTCTCAGACGGCTAACATAAACAGATTGTCTAACTGCAATGAAAACATACTGCACCGGCCAGTGTGTGTCTGAGAGAGAGACAGGCTCTTCTTTCAGTCAGAGACGACCTGAACGCCATACACTCCAGACCACCGTCTGCAAGACCCCAAAAGCACAAATCAAATACCTTTACGTTTATTTCTCTTACCTCGCTTGCAAATTGTTTTATCTTCTTTTAAGCAAAAATGGAACCAAATTTAGGATCGTTTATGCTTAAAACAGGAAGCTGTCTACCAGTGGGGAAGAAAAATAATTGAAAAAAGATTAGCTGTCTGAAAACAATATCTTAAACAGTTTTACTTCTAATTTCTCTGGTTTTAAGGATGCTTAGAGAATGACAATTAATTTTAGATTAATTTTAGGAGAAAAATACATTAAAAACAGTAAAAATGATGTGAAATTTTATTACGATTTTAAATAGGTTTTTTCTATTTGGAGTTATTTTAAAATGTAATTTATTCCTGTGATCAAAGCTGAATTTTCAGCATCATTACTGCAGTCTTCAGTGTCACACGATCCTTCAGAAATCATTCTAATATGCTGGTTTGAGCTCAATAAACATACATTTATGTTTAACAGAAAGTTAAAAGACCAGCATTTATTTGAAATAGAAACCTTATCATTAAAGGCCTAGAGTGACTATCACTTTTGATCAATTTAATGTGTCCTTACTGAATAAAAGTATTCATTTCTTCATGCACCGAATTTGGGTTATGGCATGCAACAGTAGTCTGTCTGCTGCAATATATGCAAATAACGAGCAGGAGGTTTTTGGATGTAAAATAAAACTAATTCCAACGCTGCCCTGAGGCCCCCACCAATGCATCAATCAATAGGGAGTGTGTCCTCCACAGCGCCTGAGTGAAAATCCAGACATGAGCTAATGCTGGAGAAATATACACAAAAGGCTTAGAGCGAGCAGACACACACACACACACTTGGAAAGCTCTGTGGTGACGTTTTACGACTGCCTCGCATTAATAAACAAAATAAACAAATATACAAATGGTCAGGAACTGTTTTCACGAGGCATGAACCAACACATGAGGTAGTAGTTTGTTCACGCATTTGGAATAAACTGACGCTGGACGCTTTGTGTTTAATAACCCATAAATGCATAAACCACACTATAAAACTTCAATAATTTTTTTTCTGTATTACGAGATCTGCCAACCAAAGGGCTTTAGCTGTTTTACAGTAATATGACCTGTAAAACATTGTGTATACAAACCAGTTACAATAACTATAGACTGTGAGGCTGCAAAACTTGCTGACGTGATCATCACAACTGCCTGATTGTTTATATCACAAAATGTAACTATTATCTCAAAGCTCTCTATATAAGTATATCTAACTTCATATCACACACATACAGTAAACTCAAGTGAAGCAGTATATAATGTTACAAACCTCAGCTTGATTGTTTACCATTGCAAAATACAGTATTATATCTATTTTTCTCACAATTCTATATATAAATTTAGATATTTAAGTATATCCAACTGTATTTGCAAACAGAGTAAACTCACAAAGCAGTATATGCTAAAGCAAATATTGGCTGCTTCATTGTTTATATTGTCACAAAATGTAAACTGTTATCGCCCAGGTCTACAGTATATAGCGATATTTAAAACATTAGGAATTAAATTGCAAAAAAATAAATAAATAAATGTTTTTCCCTTGTGCATTCCAGTTAATCTCAATCAAACTGCAGTTGGATTATCTTGATTTAAGTAAATATATATATATATATAAATGAATACAACTAATACAGTAAAAAAAACATGATAACATAAAGAAATATGATTTTTGAACATTTAAATAAAACTTAGTTTGCAAATAAACTTCATATATAGCCACAATTCTATATATATACTTCATCACACAGCTCGGTTGGATATTCAAGTATATATAAGTACACTGTATATAATTGTATCCAACTTTATTCACATGCATACAGTAAAACTGTAGAAAACCATATAGCAAAGATTGTGATTCTTAAGGTCAATTGTTGGATATACAAGCCCAACTTTACTCACACCTACATTTTATATAGCAAGTTTCAGCTGCTTGATTGTTAAATTTAAACTATTAAAAGCACAGATCTATATGTAACGTTGGATGTATGGGTTTATCCAGCACTAGTACACACGGACAGCAATATATAATATATAGCAAATACAAAGTAAAATACAAAGACGAAACAATCTTGTCAGGCATATTTACAAGAAAAATCAACATTATTTATGACACATTAAAATACAAATTACTTTCACCCCAAGAACTAATTAGTTGTAATTTTACGTTTTTAAAATTTGCCAATATAGGTTTTACCCATTTGTCAGTAGGATTTTTTAACTCTTTTAAAACAAAGTAAAATTTAATATGATTCCTTATTCTTTTATATATTTTAATATGTACAAGTCAGAATGAGCACGTTGTTTGAATAAATTTTGACAAATTTTGACATTTTATTCTCTAAAAACTTATTTGAAACCTTAAAAAAATACATTTTACTTACATTTAATGTGCTTTCTATGGACATAAAATCACTTTTGTGCAGTTCTTTGATCCTTATATAATTAACTGACATGGGCAATAGCAAATCTATTGCTTGACTGTTTATATCTCAAACAAACAAACAATACTCTCTTTTCACCTGGCTCTGTATAAATTTAAGTAGCTATATCCAACTGTATTTGCATGTAGCCTACTCACATAAAACATGTAACCTACTTTAAAGCAAATCTTAACAACAAATGTTTACATCAAAATGCAACTATATTATCGGTCTTCTCTGCTAAACATTAAATATTTTCAATAAAGTAAAATCTGATTAACTTGACTTACTTGAAACAAATGGTGCAGGGCCAGTTAGATTTGAATTTAAATACTTGCAGAACATTATTTTGCTACCAGGTCTCATGGCATCGACGTACCTTGGTGCACTTTTTAGCGAGCCATGAAATATGAGCCCGATCTCACCGCAATTCATACATGTTTTACGAGGTGGCTGATTCATACAAATTTGTATGACCTCACTTGTACGAATTCATAAAATTTAAGCTAAATCATAAGTATTTTACGAGTTGCCAATTTGTATGACTTTGTACAAATGACCTACACCTAACCCTGCCCCTAAACCTACCCATCACTGTGGTTTAGACAAATCGTACGGGTGAGGTCGTACGAATTAGCCACCTCGTACGAAAGCCTATGAATTGGTCACAAGACTGTGTGGAAATACGTACCAACAAGTACATATCATTGCCGTTTCCAAAAGAAATTAACACTAGAGGCAGTGAAACCCAGACACCTTTTATTCCTTTTCACACAAATTTACAGAGTTTCAATTAATAAAGCATAATTTTCACACAATAACTTGAAGAATATCATGTTATGACTTTTAAAAACAATTTTAATATGCTGGGATATTTGAAAAGTGCTGCTTTTGAGCGTTATCATCACACATATCTAGCTTCATATCTATATGTTTTCATAGACGGTAGGATTGTTCGGTAGCTCACGGAGTACAGAGAGAAGAGAAGAGGAGCTCCGGTTCAATCCTGTGTATCTACGGTTCGATAAAACAGTTCAAATCTGTCAAAAAAGTTGAAATGACAGTTGCATCAACAAATGCATTTTTATATCAGTTTTGCATTTGTTAACACTTTCGGGTAGGTTTAGGGTTGGATTTGGTGTAGGGCATATTTCCAACACGATTTAGCAACAGTCCACGGATATTTTAATTCTGAACCACTGCAATATGTACCTATATCAACGTAATAAAAACGTGCTAGGGCTCACATATTCCACTCAGTGGACATTTCTCTTTGAAACAGTTTTGCACAAAACGTGCACAGAGGTACATATTTTTATGAGACCAGGTTGTTATTTTAATACACACATGAGGCAAAACAACTTTTCTAAACCCTGCCAGGGCCTCTTGAGTGTTCCCATGTCCTGCGAGACTCAGTCAGTGTGTCGCGTCTGAGATCATCGGTGCCACATGGGTCAGGTTTATTTCAGAAACTTTAGTCCCCGTGGAAGAAATCCGAGGCATGTGCATCACCAGTGTTGTGGGTGTATTTATGAGCATGATGTACACCGGGTATTTTTGGCCTAGCATGAGGACAGAGCGAGCGCGAGTAGAGGGTGATGGTTTCAGGGACGAGGAGTGGGGGCTGCTGCTCAGCGCCCGGTTAATTTTATCTAACGGCCCGAGCACAATCAAAACGAGAGATTGACTCGTCGTGAAGAAGTGAGGGCCGGTGTCAAGGATACGGAGTGAGAGCGAGCGAGAGACAGAGAGAGAGAGAGAGGCTGTTTGTGATTAATCTGGCTGCATTGCATCACCGCCCTCCGGAGCAGCCAACTGGAGCACCCAGCAAAGAGAGTGCTGTCTATTCTGAGAGCGGAGCCTCATCTTGACGCCAGCCACCGCCGTCTTATGACTGCCACTAAACACCAGTCGCTCTCGGGGTTTCAGAGCTTGGACGATGACCTCATCAGGGCCATTACACAACACTTAACACCTATCGACCAGCACACCACCAGTGCCACACATTTGCTTTAATGGCAGCGGTCTGGAGCTCCATATTCGATATTAATTAGGTTGGCCAAGTACTGTATGTACTGTATGCATGGTGTATACTGCAGCAATAGCATGAATAGGACAGTAGAAAGGCTTACTACTATAGTACACTCTCAGAAAAAAGGTACAATGTAGGGTTCTTATTGTTAATGACTGAAATCATAAAATTTTGTTATTATTATTTCAGCTAGTTCTCAAGGAAGCATTTTTAAAATCATTTTAAATTTCATTTAGTTTAACTTGCAGTACTAAAATAGCTAAAATAAAAATGAATAAAAACAATACAGAAAAAAAATAGCATTACCTAAACTTTAATTGAAAACTTAAACTTGAACTGATTCATAATACTAATACAAACTATAGTACGCTCTCAGTGATACTAAAATAACTCTGGCATAATATACATATACATAAGTACTTTTTAAAAGGGTACCGTTTTGCACCTTTTTTCTTAGAGCATATAGCATGCTTTTCTGAATGTAACCAAACGGCTAAATTTAAATAAATTAATTGATTTGCGTTAATTGCAGCATTCTGTAGGGTGGATATCTTTGATTTGTGTTTTAAAATAAAGCTTTACTCACGGACCATTATAATTCTAGCTTACTATTTACAGTGCACACTACTATAATTTAAAAACAGGAAATGAAATTTCAAACAAACAAAATGCTACATTGTTCCCATATGACCTCATCATGCCACATTCAAATGATAATTCATTACTTTTGAAGTAAAAATGATAATTTTTCATATTTTAAGTGTATATTTAAGTCTAATTTCATGTAGCTTTGAGCACACACATGATTGTAAAAGTATATTCAAAGGATGTTTAGAATAGTGGCTGTAATTCCAGTTTATAAAACATTTTTTTAGCTACAATTCTGGGTTGTCTGTGATGTCTGTTCTGATTGAAATGTCATTTAAATATGGTTAAGTTTATAAATATATCAGTCATAAACAATTATACCATCTGACACCACCTCTGTACCATGGTACACCACATGACTCCTCCAGCACTGACAACCTGACCACCAGACCAGAGCAGATCCTGGAGGAAAACCACACATCCACATTAAATCACTTAATACAGAAAGAAAGAAAACCAAAACATTTTAATCAGCAATTGATGCTTTTCTGAACACTGTTAAACAGGACTAAATTTACTGAAAGAAGGAAGGAAGGAAGGAAGGAAGGAAGGAAGAAAGAAAGAAAGAAAAACAAACATAAACTTACAATTCTGAAAAACAAAAAAGCTGTTAAACTCACCGTTGCATGTTATTAACTCACAAATAAAACAAAAATGTAACAGAAAAATTAGCAATACTGATAAGAAATGTCCAAATTGTGAGAAAAAAATTAGTGTATGTGTACTTAAGAAAGTACTGTAATGTAATGTTACTACATGGGGAGGGGTAGGTTCAGAGTTAGAGTCCTTGCACACCGAGTCAGAAATTTTCATATGTGGGTTTTTGTTTTTTTTTCCTTATTAGTCATCCTTTCCTATCAAAATGCTTGCTACGGACGCAGAAAATTGAACCTAATCGGATTTTTTTTAATGATGGATGAACGTTTTGGAGGCAGTGTGTAAATGTGACTGACACAACGTGAGGCTGGATTTATTTTTTTTACGTGAAAATGTGGGACTCAGTGTGCAATAGCCTTTAGTTCGAAGTTATTACCCAGTTTTGTAATTACTATAATAAGTGTGTAGTATATACATGTGGAACAGGACTGAAAGAAAGAAAGAACCCCACCAGGAATTGATGGGATGGTGAAAGTGTCTCTATATGACAAGTGGTTGACATCAGCTGAAAAGGAAAGACAAAGGTATTTAGAATAATGTGCACTGAGAAATCATTCAGGATGATGAACTCAGAAAATACATAGTTAATTTTAATGTTGAGTTGCACAAGATGCACACCAGCTTGTCATGTTGTCCTGTTCCGAGTCAAATTCAGAAGTGTTTTGGTGATTCAGTGTCTTACGATTTCAGCAGTGGAATCTACACACACACACAGCCCTTGGCTAAACTCTAAATTAAAGACCTGGCGATGTACTCTCCTCCTTTGAGGCGAGCAGCTAATGAAATGGAGCCTCTGAGCCCCAGAGCGCTGGACACAGAACGACACCTGACACTCTCTGTGCTGCTTTACTGTCTGTCTCAGCGCTGCTGTAAATACCAGCATTATTGAACAGCAGTTTCATCAGAGAGTGACCACGCTTCACACCGCATCATTCCACTGCCCTTTAATGCCAGATCATTTTACAAACACTCAAATCATTATATCAAATGTTTGTATGGTGCCTGAGTATTTGAATTGGAACTGAGGGAGCAAACATGATTCAGCATTCCAATTAGAATGTAAAAGGAAGAAGAATTTAAATTAAATGAAATTCAAAGAAAAGAAAAGTTTGTCGAGATAATGTTTCAAAGTTGACTTTCAAAATGCCTTAAAGTTTGAAGTTCCTTTATAATCTAAATTAATCTTTTCTAAGGTAAATTCCTCTTCCTGTCATCCCAATTTGAAGTCGCAATGAAATGAAAGGAGCAACAAAAATAGCAAATATTATTAAAAATGCAGCAATAAAAAGGTATTTGTGACTTTTTAAACGTACAATTCAGACTTCACAGTTCTGAGTTCATCTCAAGTTTTTCCTTGCAATTGCAAGTTCATATATCACAATTTGAACTTTTCATTTTAGAATTAAGAGTTTTTCTTTGGACTATGAACAAAAAAAATACACATATTTGTTCTTTCGAGCTGTTTTTGTCTTGTAAATGGTGCTTGATCTGTGCAGATTTCTCTCCTGATTTAGACAAGACAACCTTTTCCCTGAATAAAGCATTATCATGGATAAAGGACTCAAGTTTTTGCTGGAAACAAAGGTAGGTTAAAAAAGTCTTGATGAATTTGCCTCTTACAAACATGCAGCTTTTCACTTTGTGAAAACAGTAATTGATGGACCAGAGTGGTGTGGATTATTGCAATTTTAATCAGCTGTTTGACGGCACCCTTTCACTGCAGAGCATCCATTGGTGAGCAAGTGATGGAATGCTACTGTATATTTCTCCAAATCTGATGAAAAAACTAACTCATCTGGACGACCGGAAGGTGAGTACTCTTTCAGATAATTTACATTTTTTTTGTGAACCATTGCTTTATGTATAATAAAAAACAAACCATATAAACAAAGTACATTTAATGCTACACCAATTCTGTGCAATGGTAAATATTTGTATCGCACAATAGGATTTTGAGAACTGAGCTGGTCTATTTTTTTCCAGAGAGACTGCCGCATAATTGCGCATAAATCAAAGTAGCATTTATCTCAATAATATTACAGATAAAGCACAATTACCGGCGTTTGTTTGTTTGTTTGTTTGCGCTGCAGTCGGTGTAGGCTGTCATTTCAGTCCTCAGACTCTATTCCTCAGTGGATTCCAGCAGCTTACCGCGTTATCCTCAGGAGAGCTTCTCCAGGTCCCACTATAAATAGACCAATTAGAGCTGTTTTTCTGCGATGGGTGTGCGGTTTCTTACAACAGCCCACTCACCCGCAGGAGAGGGGTCATTAGCGGGGCTGTCACCGGCGCCAGGGCCACCAGCTCACCTGCTTTTTGGGAACGTTTCAATGCAATCAAGTCATTTTAGAAGAATTACTGCGAGTTGCATGCGTGGGCATGGATTGCCTATTAATTTGTTTCGAAATGCCCGTTTTACTCGTCTATAATAGATGTGTCCCCCGCTAGTGCGAGCGAATTAATTTAGCCAGCGCTGAGGGGAGTTTTACACCCCGAGACGGTATTACTTAACAGAGAAATCTGTCTCTTCCTCCGCCTCCCCATTGCCGCAGGACATCGCATAAGATGTGCTCTCACCCAATTTGTTTGCCTTTCTGCTTAATTGACTGCGCTTGATTGCTCCTGTTAAATCACAGAGAAGCTGTGAAGGAACTTCGGCCGGTTTTATCGCTTTGTTTGTTTATGACTGTATCGCCTGTATTTGAATAGCGCCGGAACGAGAAACCGATTCCCATTGGGATTACAGAAATCATCCCGATTCCCTCGGCTCCCATAAGGCTTGGCAGCTTTTTGATGGTTCCATTGTGCAGCGCTTCCTGGGTGCCGCAGACTGGCGGGGGCCGCACGGTTCTGAAGCGTAAGACAGCCGCGCACCCGGAGCCCCAGAGCCGCAGGGCTGGCTGTCAAAACCGGCTGGTCGTCTGGGATTACTCCAGATTGGAGCTCATTAGCGTCCCGCTGAGAATCTCGCGCTAAATGGTATCAAGCAGCTATTTTAGACGAGGTAATCTTGAGAACGTGGTATATTGTGGCGCTTGAATTATTTCCCAGAGATCTGGCGGTCGAGCGAGAGGCGGGAAACAAAAGGTGAAACGCGTTGTTGGGAATCACAGAACGCAACAGTTGAGCGTCGCCGCTGTCAACATGTCACGCCGGTGCCAGTGGATTTAGCACTGTCTGCGGTTAAACGGATCGCCAGTTGATGGGACAACACATACATTAAGGAAAAAATTATAAAAAATCCATATTTTTAGCATTATATAGTTAAATTGCTACCTCAAAAAAAAAAAAAAAAAAAAGGAATTTTTTGTCACCGTTTGACAGTTACAATAAATTCAGTACAAAAAAATAGGTACACCAACATTATATGTATGTTTAATAAAGTAAAAACAAGAACTTTCTAAAAGGAATCTCAGAACAGCCTGATCTGAGAAAGGGCATTTTAACAAAAGAAAAAACTTTTCATTATTATAGGAAGAATGTGTACACATACACACACATTTATGTTTAAACAACTTGTAAAGTGAATTTGCCCTGAATTGCACTGAAATACACTATTGTATTATTTTTAAAGGGGTCACCGGATGTCCATTTTATAAATTGATATGATTCCTTAAGGTCTTAATGAAAAGTCTAACATACTTTGGTTATAATTTCTCAATGGTTGTTAAAAACATCTTTATCCTGTCAAAAACAACTCTGTTTTCATCAAGCCATTCTAGTCCCTGTCGTTTTAAATGCTAATGAGCTCTGCCGACCCCACCCCTCTCTTCCGTGGAGTGACGAGCAGACTGTAAACATCAGCCGTGAAACTGGCTAACTAGTACATTATTAGGAAAGGCGATTTGCAAAGATTCATAAAAACCATTATACTCACTTCTTCCGTAGATAAAGCTGGATCGTGAATGATTTGCGTGAACATAGACGAATTTAGGCAGACCAGCCAGATTCAGCGCATCAGTAATCCTCTGCCTCTTCAGCGGCTCAGATGTCAGAAGTAAATGACGACTGCTATATTCATTATTATATCCAACAACAAAACACCTCAATCGCTTAATAGGAGACATCTTGTCTTCACCTGCACCAGAGTCAACACAATGATGGACTGATGACAGCTCATTCAGGGCGGGGCTAAGGACAGATGGTCTTGTCAATCAACTATCATGGGAGGAGCCTGTGCAGAACTACTTCATTCTGATAGGTATCTCAGAACAGCCTGATTTGACAAAGGGGATTTTAAAATAGGAATTGGGTGGATTTTTATCATTATAGGATGGATGTGTACACACTTTCAACATTTATGTTCAAAGAACTTGTAAAGTGAATTTTGCATCCAATGATCCCTTTAAAGAACATTGAAATGTTTTTTTTTTTTTGAGTAACAAATTTATTTATTTATTTTTAATTACACACACATACATACATACATACATATTTTATATATATATATATATATACATACATACATACATACATACATACATATATATACATATATATATATATATATACACACATATACACACACACATTTGAAGTGGGTCAAAAACTTATATATATATATATTTTTTTTTTTTTAAAGTATGCTAAATGTGTTCATGTTAATGAGTTTGTTGCCATTATACATTTTTCATAAATACAAAAAGTAGAAAGTAAAAGGTGTATTAAAAAAAAGAAACACCTTTTAGAAAATTATTCTCTTCAGTTTTTGCAATTAAATATTTTGCTGAAAAGTTTATATTATATACATGTTTATTTGCATGGCTTTATCCATTAAACATGCTTTTATTGGTTGCTGAGAGCACTAGAAACCAGTAATAAACCAATGAATACATTTCAATTTTTGAAAGTTTCTGTATATGTTATTTTAAGTGCATTTAGCATTCTTCTTCTGAAATTCAGCAGTTGATAACCACTGTTTTAGATGTTGTGCTGAAAATACAAACATATTTCACCATCCCCGATTTTATATATTTGATAAAGCAGTGGCCGCATACAGTAACATAATTGTGTGTTGAATTATTTCCCAGGGATCTGAGCTGGGGAAACAAAAGTGTCATCAGTGGCGAGAGGTGAGACACGTTGTTTGTGATCACAGAACGCAACAGTTGAGCGTCGTCGCTGTCAACACCACATCGGTGCCAGTGGATTTAGCGCTGTCTGCGGTTAAACGGATTGCTAAATGATGGGACAACACATACATCAAGGTGCTTCCCGTCTCACTGGACCTCAGCCAGGAGCAGACAAGACGGTGGAGCCGTGACCCTGAAACACGAGCGCCACTAATAGTCTAATTACACCAGCTACGTCAAGAGTGCACACACGGCAAACACAAGCGCTCTCATTGGAAGAGAAAGAGAGGAAATCCAACGCTGATCCGACCACCACCTCGCCACAATATGATCCCTTTTAAGCTCTTAGGCTTGATAGGATGCCAAGTGGCCCCGTGTCGAGTCCTTCGAAATAAACTGTGCTGAAAAGACAGGCACAGCAGGGTCACCAACTTGTGTTCAGTGATTCTCAACTGGTTTTGCTTCCAGGCCCTGATTTTATATATCAGACATCAAGCAGTGGCTGAATACTGTTTACAGCTGAAACACATTGAAATTTATTCATTGACTTTTTATTGGTTTCATGTCAATTGTTTCATGCTCTCAGCAGCCCAATAGCAAGAATAAAATATCTAAAACATATACCAAAAAAAAGTATAAACTACATATTAACTCATTTTGGTGCTCAACCCTGATTGTTTCATATTAGACATGGAGCATAAATAAATACAGAAATGTTTGTTGTTCAAAAGATTTCAGTTAATTTTATTGGTTTATTTTATTGACTAGTTTACTGCACGTTCAAACCTATGCAAGTAGACCATGCAAGCAAATCTATATTTAGACTAAATATTTAGACTGAGTCATATTTTGAATTTCTTTTCTTCTCTTTCTTTTTGCAGCAAAATAATTAATTTCAAAAACTAAAGACACAAATTTCCTTTAAAAATACTTATGTTTATATACTTATATGCGTGTGTGTTTGTGTGTGTATATATTTACACATTATTTTTATATATACATATATATATATATATATATATATATATAAAGTTGCTGGGGTATATTCATAGCAATAGCCAAAAATACATTGTATGGGTAATTAAAAATTTTTTTTTTTCTTTTTTGCTAAAAGTCATTAGGATATTAAGTAAAGATCATGTTCCATAAAGATATTTTGTAAATTTCCTACCATAAATATATTAAAACTTAATTTTTGATTAGTAATATGCATTGCCAAGAACTTCATTTTGACAACTTTAAACTTAAAATTTTTTGCATTAAAAAGCCAGGAGCAAAACTACTGTTATTGGGGGGAGAGGAGGAAATAAAGCTAATAATTATAAAAAAATTTTGCATTATATAGCAACTAGAAAAAAATGCTACAGAAAAAAAAAAATGCATTAATTTTTTTTTTTAAAGCCAACAGCAAAATGAATGCATTTATCATTATCTTTCTTCAACTCACCAGCACTTGTGACCCTAGCAGGCTTAACCAACAAGACTTCTGTGGTCGACCACTTTTACCACATAAGACCATGATGGTCGACCAGCCTCGCCATCTTTTCTTTCCTGCAGGGAAGAAGAAACAGTTCAGCAGCGGCATATGAATAACCCCACATGTCAGGTGATATAAACTCATGCATGTCCCAATATCATTTCCTTTGATCTGATACGCCTAGTGCCGCTGACTTCCCTTCAGCTCGCTTCCCCCCAGCAGCGGATTGGCTTTCTCGCTCCGTAACAGCTCCTGTTTCAGCCCAAGGTCTCCAGCCTCCTTATCAGGTAACCTACCTGCAAAAAGTCACCCAGCAGAGTAAAGCCTGAACAGCGCAGACTCTGTTGTAAGGTAAAGCCTCGAGTCGATGCAAAATGCACAGACTCTAATGAGTGACCCAGTAGGGTAGCCATTA
Organism: Enteromius mattozi; assembly: GCA_032359235.1. NCBI lineage: Eukaryota > Metazoa > Chordata > Actinopteri > Cypriniformes > Cyprinidae > Enteromius > Enteromius mattozi. The sequence continues at coordinate 15,566,876 of JAUMHE010000059.1, forward strand.
ATTAGCTAAGATGGATAATTAGCAGTAATTAAGAGCGTTTTCACCATGTGCGTTTGTTATGTCGGGCATTGCGTCAGCTGAGCCAATTTGTAAAGGTTTGGGTTAATTATTTTAGAAAGCGAATCAGATACTTTTGAGTCTGTCATCTCATTAAGCATGTGAATGACAGGGGCCGCGGAGCAGGTAACCTCGCCGCCGAGCTGCGCGCTCCCCGTTAGATCCGGAATCTAATATGGAGATGCAGAAATTACAGACAGGGCATGGGATGAATTATTCAGTCAAGACTGCCAGTTCGCTGATTAATTAATCATCAAGCACCTCTCTGCTGGGGTTTATCTGAGAGCCAGGCAAATGGACTGTTTGCATTTCGCTGAATCTCTTTGTAGCGCTGGCTACAACTTTCAATCAGCTAGAGACTTCAGAGTCATAAACAAGGCCCGAGTGAGTAAAGAGGTTGACTTGAATTTTGCATTTATCCTTAAAACGCGGTCTGAAAGCAACAGGAAGCTGCCAAGTCGCAGCACTGCTAGTTAGCATCCAGCATACCTGTAGAAACAAATCAATTTTAATTAGCTGAATTAACATCTTATATTACAGCCGTTGTGCTTTTAATTTTGCAAAAGACACTATACCGTTTTCCTTTTAAAACCTTTTCAACTGTAGCACGCAGAATCAAGTAGCTTGATGCTAACAACAGTATAAGATACCAGTGTAATAATAATAATAATAATGCATTAAATCAACTAGAGGCTTACGAATCATAAACTAACCCCAAGTGAGTAGAGATGTTGACTGAAAAAGCAACAGGAAGAAACAACTAGAAATAACTGCATTTCATTACTTGAATTAGCATTTTTATTTAGCTGTGGTGCTTTTAATTCTTAATAAAATAATAAACACTAAACCAACAAAGTTCTGCATTTAACAGCTTTTAATTGTGGTAAAATTACCGTACTGCAAAATCCAATAGCTTCATGCTATGGTAATAGCAGTAGCTTATGATATGAGACACAATGTTCGATACATATTTTTTCTTAATAATAATAATGCTGCATTACATCAGCTAGAGACTTCAGATCAGAACAGAGAATCTGCCATTTTCTCTGATAAACAAACCAGACAGGAAAAAGACTAAATTTGCTTCTCCGCAATGTATTTTCGTATGGATGTAGCAATAGTAACAAAAGGGAGCGGGTCTTTATGAAGGGTTAGTTGCGGTAAATTAAATGTACCACACAGAATCAAGTAGCTTGATGCTCACTGCAGCAACAGAAGTATGATATAAGACACTAATGTTCAATAAACAGAGATCCTTAATACATGAAATTAAGCAAGCAATATACAGTACTTAGCAGTCTCTGTGAAATGTCAACTTAGGTCAATTAAACAATAGAGTCAACATTTGATTTTAAAATATATTAGTAAATGCTGAAATTAACTAAGATTATCTAAGATCAATAAATGCTTTAGAGATATGTTTATTAGTTATTTCAAGTAGTTAACCATGTTAACAAAAGGAATTATCTTGTAAACTGTTGCTCCGTTAATAGATTAAGATTATTAAACTAATAAATTTCATTCGATGGCAAATTTATAAATAAATAAATAAAATAGTTATTTAATTTAATAGTTGTTTTGTTTGCCTTACTTAGATACTAACATATCTAAATGGTCTCCCAGTCATCTGAACAAACAATTTTACACAATATTGCAGCGCGAAAACATTTTGTGTTAATTATTATTAAAATATTATCATTCTTTTACTGGCTTAATTTATGCTGTTCCTGCTGCTGTCACTGTCAGGTAGTTGCCATGTGTATCAGAGCTCATATTTTTACTGATTTAATATTTGTTGATCCTCACCATGGTCGCAAATCGTGTGCTGAGGTACTGTATGTGTCAATGAATGCAACTTGTATAATTCATTTGTCTTTTAGTATGTGTAATGTTAAAAAACTACTACCCATATTATGTAGAAGGCTTTGAGGGGAAAAAAAAAAGCATTATAAAAAAAAAAATAGCTTTGCTAAAAAACTTTGGTTGCTCTGACAGATCTTTTAACACTCAGTAGCTTGACATTTATTAGTTTTTAAGTTGTCAGTTGCTTGAGTTAACTGGGATAGGTGGAATATTTATTATTTTTTTTTTTACAGTTTAATTCAGGTTAGCGAGACTTGCAGTTTTCACCTGATGAAATAAAACGCCAAAATATCTTAGAGACATGAGGACGAACTCTTCAGTCCACAAATACTTATTAACACCTTAGCAACCATTTAAGGACCCAGTGCACTGACATGCATCATAGTGGGAGTTTTGCACAGGAAAACGTAACTCAGAATTTAGCTGATAAGCATCCTTGTTTGTTTTTTTTTGCATTGATAAAACTGATTTTAAGCTGAAATAACCCACTTGACAAGCTGTTTTACCATTTACTAAAGGTATCCGACTCAGTAACCAACAGCTACAAGTCGGAGGTGTTGAGGCACTGATAACACCGATTTCTTCCAAAAGGAGCAGCGTAGATTTTCCTGCACTAATCAAAGCTCGGGGAGCTGAAATGCGGCTCGGGTTACAGCGAGGGGCTGCTGGAGGAGTTTGCGGCTGCCTGGCAGAGGAAAACGGCAGGAGGCCTTCGCTCAGTGTGACGGGGGGAGAGACGCTCAGTGGGCCGTCAGCACAGCAGCACAGCTGCTTTTTTCAGTCCATCACAGACCCCCAGCTCCCCCCCAACTCCTGACACGCTGAGGCCTTCTCTGGAAGACAAGGAGAGGTCAGCCAGCAGCTAAAGGTGGGGGGCTTTGAGGAATTGGAGGGAAAGGGAGTGAAAAAGAGAGAAAAGAGGAGAAAAGAAAAAGCTGTATTGATGTTTCCACCCCTGAATCCCAAGCCATGTTGAGTCATACGTACGGCAACCGACCAAGAGCCACAAGTCAAGCTCGTCGGGGGATGGGGGTCCACAGAATCTATATCCATATGGTCTGGATCACGAGTGGTCCTCAACCAGTGGATCGTGACCCAAAAACGACTCGCAGGTCTGTTCGGAAAGCGTCACGGACAGTGAAATGATGTTGAATGCAAATAATGCACAGCTTTAACGCAATGCAAGTGGCTTCTGATAAATGCATCTGGCAGATGCAAACGCATAAAATTAGGCTCATCAACTTTTAAAAGAAAACACATCCGTATCTTATTTTGTTGACGTCAAAGGTGGAAATAATCTGTAACTTGATAGAAGCGCATCAAATTAGATAGACACCAACATGAACAAGTTGCGTAACAAAAATATGCATGATAAAAGAGAATACGAACCTAACTACATTACAAGGTTTTGTGCAGTAAACATTTTGCATTGTGCAAACACCATGCATTTGCATTTATCTAAAGTAATGCATATTTTGGATGCAACATATATATATATATATATATATATATATATATATATATATATTTCATTATAGCATATGTTTTACAAGTTCCTGATTGTTTTTGGGGCTCGTAAAAGCGTGAAATTGACGTCACAGTTCATGATAGTCGGTAATGAAGGGCCCGTGGTGCCATCAGTCAATCAGCACTGTCAGGACGTAATAAATGCAGGGTAATTAGTCACGTGACATTTACGGCTCAGGTGATTGACTAAAACAATGTGCAGAAGATGCATGCAGTGTGCTTCCAGCCGAGCAAGTGCCATTCGGATGTTAACTAATAGAGAAGCGCATGCATGAAACCAACAATAAACCAAAGAAAACATTTCACAATAAATAACTCGGCGACCGTATTGAGTCGTGACTTGACGTCCAATCTAAAACCAGAGTCCTAAAGCCAAACCAGCCGAGGGCCGCTGGTCTGGATGATCTACGACCTGCCAAATAAATCAGCGGCACACTTCACATGCACATATTTAATGCAAATGCAAATGTTAGTAAATGCTACTATGTCTTCAATGACATTTAGCGCTTTTACTTTCTCAATGAAGGCTCCATATAACAATCAGTCAATTACGTCTCGCGGTTTCCCTCCCACCACCACCCAACCAGATAAGGCACATGGAAGTCTTTACAACCCATCAAAAACCATTAGAGATAATAGAAGCGTTAAGTGAATCCAAGCAGCCTGAAGCAGCCAATGCCACCGGGTTCCTCGGCCCATAGAACGCAAACAAAAGAAAGTTTCAAACGACCCGGGTGCGCGTCCACCCTAATGGGGACAGAAAGAAAAATATAAGGATTGCGAAGCATTCCCAAGCACAAGAGATCCTCTCCATCCCCCTTTCCTCATGCTCTCCTGAAGAAGAAAAAAAAAACTGAGAAACGTCTCTCCCCTTTCAAGCAGCTTGCTTTTGGATGAGCTCTCCTTAAAAAGATAGCAAAATCTTTGTTTATTCCCATTGTTCGAGAGGTGGGGGGTGGATTTTCCCCCTCTCTTTCTCTCTCTATGCTGATTTCCATCGGCTCTGCCCAGCTATTTAAGTGTGTATTGTGAAGGCTGACCTATGAAAAATTCAGAGGACAGACAAGAGACCCAAGCCAGTGGCCCTCCACTGTTGGGCTCCTTGGGGATCGCCGGACTGTGGGAGACACTGCCATTTGCACACCAATTGCTGAATCCCATTCTTGAAGCCAAGCTGGGCTTAGATACCCCTCCTCCTTCTCCTCCTCCACTCTCTGTCCCGTTCTCCAGCAGTCCCACCATGGTGTTCCTCTGTGAGGGGAGATGAATAGGAAAACCTGCTTTGGGACTGAATGAATGCACAGACTGTCAAAGCTCTCAAAGGCCTGCAATTTTAGAGCCACTTGTGTTGCATATTAACATGTATGTGAGGACTAAACCATGTGGTCGTGCTCTGGCCGACGCACGCGCTGCGTGGGGAATGGCAAAGCCATTGGCGTCTTAAACAAACACAGAGAACCCGAGCGCTATCTTGCCTGGAAGAGCGAAACGGCTTAATGTTGGATGCAGAACAAATCAAATCAGTTTTTAATAAGCTTAAGTGAGACGTAATGACATCAGGAGGCCGGATTAATTAAAATGCAGAGTTTGCCGATCGATAAAACCCAACTCTGGGGCTTTCTAAAAACGTGCAGATCTAATTTGAGCATTTAGAAACTCGCTTAAACGTTTGTTCACGTTGGCACCGAGACCAAATTAGTTTTTTCCTAAATACGCCTAAAAGCGGCTCTCCTAATGACAATTAACAATAGTAAAAGCAGAGGTTTGCAGTCATCTCCAAATGGGAAAACTGTCTCACTGTAGCTCCAGTAAATTGGAAAAACAAGAGCAAGAATGTCTGGCGCCAGCCAAAGAAAATGCACCTTCGGCCTAACTGCACTAGGACATTTTTCAGACTGCGTTTCCTGTTAGAGATTCCGTCTCTTAGACGGTGCGTCACTCCTGGGAATCAGAATCGCCGTGGTATTGAGTGCGCTGCAATAGAGACGCAAATATCAGCAAAGACGTGTGGAGAGCACAAAACACATGACCGCTGATACGACACTGTGACATTGCAACAGGAATTCAGCACATTTTTGGTACATTCATGCTCTGTTTCTCAAGATTTTTGGGATTAAATAAGTCAAAATCAACCGGTGGGTTGCAGGTCTGTTCTGATCATCAAGAGTAATGCTAAATTCAAATAAAATGCAAGTACTTATATAGCCATGCATAGTTGTGATAACATTAACAGGCTAATCAGCTTGTAGAAGAGGAGAAAACACCATGTTTTCAACTGAAGCTGTACAATCACACACACACACACAGATATATAGAAAATTTGATTGCATACATCTATAGTCTAGATAAATTTGAGCAAAAATATATTTTAATCAATAATATATTAATGCATTTGTTTATTGCTTATTTTATAAAAAAAATTGATTTTGGTACAAATGAAAAAAAGTCAATTTGAAGCACAGAGAAGACAAGAAGTTTCTAAATGCTGAAATTATATCTGCACATTTTTTAGAAAGCCCCAGAGTTAGGTTTAATTGATCATCATACTATGCATTTTAATTAATCTGGCTTCCTGATGCCATTATGTCTCACTTTTATATATATGGCACAAACTCATGTCACTAATTCTTCTGCTAATAAAATCCAAAGAGTTTGTTTCATGTGTTCAGCTGGTAGATCACATTATGTTGATGTTTATGCATTTACAAAGTTGTTCATGTCATGTTAATCATTTTGCATATTCCTTCTTGGGCCTATGCGGTTCATAGTTATAGTGCTAAATGTCAGTGTTTTATTTCTGTTCAAGAGCGCTGAACTATAACATCTGCTCAGTGTAATCAGCACATGTTGTGTGCGTACACATGCACATTATACATTCTTCTAGGAAATGGTTTCCAAGGTTTAGAAACGGCTCTTCGCAAACACGCTGCAATTTGCACTTTACATCCTTGAACTAGTTCCACTATCAATAAGCAATGATTTACGTAAAGAATACCGGAGTAATCACGATCGATACTCTGGAGACTTCACCACCCAAAGCCAGCGGTCTCGAAGCTCGTCCAAACCACTGGAGATTTTAGTCTCCTCGTTTGACTTCTCCCTCTCTCTCTCGTGCTCTCGGTTGAAAGTATTTTCCCACTGTTTAAGATTAGTTCAGGGTAAACATAAAGACGGCATTTCTCAGGCATATCTGAAACCCGGTGCCCCCTAATCAAACAAAAATGGATGTAATCGTACTTTTAAAACAATCCTCATCGCCATTTAGGAACTTCAAGAGGTAGCTACGGAGAGCGTGCTAATTTGGGTTTTCTCTTGGGAAGAACGCCACATTTCATAGGAAAATATTCAATGAGATGACAGCGGAGGACAGAGGAATCAGGGAAAAAAGCATAATTTACAACATATTTATTGTTAATAAGTGATTCATAATATACAGGTTATTTACAAAAAACTCTGCGGGCACAAATAACTTCACTTTAAGCTTCGTGTATATCACAATAATGAGAGAAAAACGGAGAAAAGAGGTAGAACAAGGAAACAGAGAGGTGTCGAAGACCAAAAAATTGGTTAAAGACCTTTTTCTCTCCAGAAGAAAACCTATTTTCTTAAAAGGAAAGTCTTTTGTCTCCAACCATTGTCCTCGCTTGAATAGCCTGCCAATTCCGACTAAACATATTCACCATCAGTTGGTTTAAAGGCAGAGGGAAGCTCAGGGTCTCAATGGAGGCTTGGTAAAGAGGGAAAACCCAAGCAAAGGAGAGTTTCGACTTGAAACAATGGCATTCCGATGCCGGCCAGGCAGGTCACAAAGGGATGTTCTCAGGGTGAATATCAAATTTCCAAAAACAGTAGGGAGAGGACAGAACCCCCACTGGCCTTTCAAAGTCAAAAGGTTGACCCACCACAGACAAGGAGCCTGCTGCTGGAGACCCCGGAGAATGGGAAGCTTTATAACACGCTGCTTCCCTCTCGTGCGAAGGAATTCGGTCTCTATTGGATGGCGGCTCGCTGTCAGAATTCTGGGAGCTGAGAACAAAACCAAAAAAAAAAAAAGAGACAGAGAAGATAACGTAACCAAAAAAGATGGATTAAACGCGACGCTGAAGTTCACAAATAAAGGAGCTTCGCCGAACAAACAGGGATAATAAATATTTATAGAGAGAGCGGCACACTCTCAGACTAACTAGTTAAACCCTCACTTGCAAGTCTTAAAAAAAAAAAAATGAGGTAATCCCAGCAAAAGTGGAACTTTATAGAAGATAAAAATACACTAAAAGCAACTGAGCCTCGCTGTCTAAGATTCCAGTCTGGTGTGCTTGTGTATTTCCTGTATCCCATTGTCTCTCATCTCCAGTCCATCTAAAGAGACTTTGTTGGCCCGAAGACTCGCTCTACGGACACCCGGAGAGTTTGCGGTTTCTCTGGGGCTAGTAAAAAAAAGTATCCAATTACTGCTGGAAAACACCAAGCCGGCCATCATCCTTACAGTTACAGAAAGCAGCCAGCGAGGTCCCAAAGTGGTTAGAGTTGTTCTGGATGAGTTTAAGTCGCATCTGGAAGTGAGAGGAACAGCAGGGGCCCCTCCGTCCCCCCTCCCCACCCCCGCGTCCCGAGGTTTCCGGACACCGCGGGTGGCTTCCTCCAGGTCCCACCCCCACCCTCACAGCGAGATCGTGCAGCACCTGTGGAGAGATGCGACACATGTCAGTCATCCTGTCGCCATGGACGGCTCGCAGGAATAGCAACGGGAGCCGTCGCGCTCAAACGGCGGGAGACAGATGGCGCGGCGGCTGCAGCTCGTTCCGTGGAAAATTAAGCGAATCGGTACAGATCACGGCGCGCGGCGGCCTTGGTTTGCGAAGTATTTTTCACATTTGAAAAACACCCAAACCGACCAGCTCTGACACAAACTCTGATCCAAAGGAATTCATATCCCATGATGCATTGTGAATGATGCATTCCAATCAAAAACACTGGAACAATATAAAACTAGTGCAGAATCATAATATATAGTTAACTAAAACCGTACAATTACTTGCTGAAACGTTTCCCCTTTGTAGAAGTTGAATAAATCAAATCAAAAGAGGAATAAACTATAGATATTTTTAAAAATGCCAAAAACTACTAAAAAATACAGCTTATAATAGCTTATCAATGACACTAATACTAAAAATTATTTTAAATATATTTAATTGTACACAGTTTGAGAAGCTGCGGAATTAATTTCTCATTTTCATTTAGTTTAACTTGAATCACTATAATAAAGCTAAAACTGATTTTTTTTTTTAATATATACATTAAAAAAGGCTTATTGCAACATTCTAATATAGAAGTAGTTTGAGAGTCTGACTTGATTACATCATTCGCAATGCTTCATGGGAGTGGGCGGTGACTGATGAGCTTTTTTGGAGCAAATTCTGTTTCCATGGTAACAGCGAGCTCTCTGATTGGTGGGTCGTTCTCTTGGATCTTCTCAGAGAATTTGGCTACTAAACATGATTTTTTTTTTTTGCATGAATTTGAAATCACATAAGCAAATATCACTTCAGAGCTCATCTTGAAAGTTCTATTTAAAACCGCATTTTTTACTTCTGAAACCAGACTGACTGATATATATCTGATAGATTGGACTGTCTTACCTTTTTTTTAGTGAAACGCTAAGGTGAGCCAGCAGAGGAGCGCTCCTACCCATGTCCTGTGAGAAGATACAACAGGAAAAGAACATTAAAATCACAGCACACACGTTTGGAATAAAGAAAAACAAACGAGGATAAAACATTACAGTGAAGGAACAGCTCAGAAATAAATATTGCATACACACACATTGTTTTTGTGATCTTTTTCTATTCTGACAGATAAATGATTAATGAAAGATAGTTTACTGTATACAATTTTTATTTTTCCTGTATAATTTAAAGGACATGATTTAAACGCAACTTGACCAAATATAGAACATATGTAAAAGAAAAAGGTCCTACCTAACTCCATTCACATTTTTTTGTTAACAAGGTACACACACACACATATATACACACACACATAAACTCTTCATATATATGTATATATTAAGTTTGTTTGCAAAAACTGATTTTTTTACTTTTTTAAAAATCATTTTTTATTATGTTATGTTTTTATTGTGTTAATTAGCTGTATTCTTTAGTTATTTTTTAACCTAATCAAACTAACCCAACTGCAGTTTGATTGGGATTAACTCGTTATCTGTTCTTGCAAATAAGCTCTTCATATATATGCTAAAATATATAGCCGGCCCTATAGTAGCCCCTAAATGACTCCAATATCTTCCCTATTCATACTCCCCATTCAGTTGCCCTGTGTGGAAAAGAGCAGCCAGGACCCTCTTCAAACTCTCTTTTGTGCGCCACAGAAACCCTACGGCTCGTAAAGAAACAAGGGCGAGCAAACAGTGACAGAAACGTCGGTTTTTGCACGAATTGCTCTTTTAAACTCCATCTTGCGAATCATCCCGACAGTGCAGACTTCATTACTCAAACGCCGGGATTGTGTCCATATCATTGTTAAGCACTTATATTGCGAGTCTCTCAACAGCAGCCAACAGAACTGCAGGGGACGCAGTGGGTGCCTCCCCACACAAGAGCGTGGAAATAGCTTGGCACCGGCGTGCTCTTTTACATAAACTAGTCCCTCTAGAACCTGTTTTTATATGCTGTTATATGGTTTGAATTTCCATTGACAAATTAGAATGAAATTATTCTAAAATATTCTAAAGAGAGCGCGGGACCCAGGCCAAGGGATATGAAAGAGCTTTTCACAGTTTTCGAGGGCCCAAAGCACTAAAGGAGTTTCACATCAGAGCCCTGGGGCCGTTCTCCCCCCCTCCTCCTCCTCCGCCGGCGCGCAGCGGACAGGGATCGCCTTCATGAGCGCCGGGCCTGGATCTGGAGAGGGGAAGGGCTGGGAAAGCGGGCCAGCTGTGGGGCCCAGTCTGGATGGCTGACTGCTGTCTGGATGGCTGACTGCTCTGTCTGGCTCTTAGACGTGTTCTCTTGGCCAGCGCAACACATGCACTAAAGCGTACGCATTGGAAAAGCAACACCCTTCTGCTCCATATGCCGTTCACAGGCAGGCTCTGGTCACTTGAAAACGAGGGGGGGGGACTTGTTGGTTTATGTTTCTGTGGGTGGGGTTGCTATGAAGAAACATTAATGATCTTAGAGACACATATGACAACAACAACATATGATGTGACACGGAAAATTTACATCTGGGATCGGAGCTTGAGGGATGACCTATCCATGACGGGCCAACTGCCACAAAACACGCATTTTTAATCTTCAAAGATGCTTTTTAGATTAAAATGTAGCCATTATTCACTCACCCTCACGCTGTTTTCCTTTCTCTACTTTCTGTTAAACAAAAATCTTCCCCTGCACCTAAGCTCTCTGTTCAGTTTCGAAAGGTAACTACAAATCAAATATGCAAACCAAATTTATTCCTATACCACTTTTCACACTACACATGCTTTGAAAGCAGTGTTAATCTTTATATCTTCTATTTTCATGTCTAGCATAAATAGCATAAAATAGAGAGCTTTGAATTTTCAGTGATACAATATAGCAGTATGACAAAAAAAACAAACTCATTTTAGTTTTATGGAAAAGAGCAGCTTGGATATTCTGCCTAATATCTCCTTTTTCAATGCAATTTTTCATACTTCAAGGAGCATTTTAGCCAAAAGTGCTTACTCTAAAGTCTTTCAAAATCTTTTTTTCTTTTCTTCTAAAAATATAAAAATCTTCCTCTCCATCAAGGCTCAAATCTCTGTCATGCTTGTGTTTGGTCAAATGAAGTAAAATTTTAACAATACACATTATTTCAAAGCATTTTCTTTAGAGAAAACCATAATGTTAATGTGTACATTTTAATACCTTATAGCTGCATTTAACAAGATTACAGCTAAGCGATAATATAGAGTAATACAGAGCTTTTTGATGGGATTTTTTTTTTTTAAATACAGCATTTCTAAATACAGAATATAGATTGAAGTTTGGTGGTATAAAAATAAACATCCTTTTTAGTTTTAAGGAAAAGAACAGCTTGAACGTTCAGCCTAATATCTCCTTTTCCATTGCATTGTTAAAAAAGTATTTTAGCCCAAAATTTAAATTTAGTCAGAATTTACTCTTTACCCTCAAGTCATTTAAATTCACACTATTTTCTTTTCTTTACTTTGTTAAACACAAAAATCATCCTCTCCACAGCTCTTTCAGAAGCTCTGCATTTGATTAAAAAAAATAATAATAATAAGAAGAATGTGACTACAAATGATATTTGTGGCAGGTCAAGTCAAATGTATTTGTATAGTGCTTTTAATAGTGCACACTGTTTGATAATATTAATGTTATAATATCTTCATGCCTTATAATTGCATTTAGCAGATTAAAGTCGGGTGACAATATTATAAAGAGAGCTTTAATAGCAATTTTCAGTGATATAATATTGCAAATAAGACCTTTGTCGAGGTTTGGCGATACAAAAACATCTATATTTGTTTAATGGAAAAGAGCAGCTTAGACATTCTGCTTAACATCTCCATTTATGGTTAACTGAAAATACATTTGAATAAGAAAAAAAAATGACAGAATTTTCGTTTTCAGCTAAACAGCTCCTTAAATGTTAAGCACTGAGAGATGATGCACAAATCAAAGCGATGCATCTCTGACGATACAGGCCTGTCCCTCTACAAAATGCAAAAGCGGAATTCAATGCATGCCAAGACAAGATTATGCTTCTTTTTTTTTTTTTTCGTTTCCACCCTGACATTCCTCACGGAAAAATGCAGTGTATCACACGGACACAAGAAGACACTAATTAATTCTGCTCGGCAAACTAACACTCCCATAGAAAGGTGTGCATCTGCATATGCAACGCTCAAATTGCCATCCATCATGCAAACCGCAGATATTAACTGTAAAACAGACTACAATTAAATATAAAGATTCTATATTGTGTGCAAATGACAGCCACAATTACAACAAATGACTACTTTTGATAAATGAGGAAACGTTCAAAGGCATCGATGGTTATTTTAGGATATGCAACTTGCACAAAGTGTACACTGTTTACAAATTTGTTTTTCCAAAGCCACTGAGATATCTGGCTTTTCTGACAAACAGAGAAAAGGTTCAAAGACATGGAAGCTCGTTTTTGTAAAGGATCTGCAAGTTACACAGCGTTTGGAGTGTACACTGTTTGCTGATATTTTCCACATAGATATCAAGCCCTCTTTTCTCTTCACATCACTGACGTCCCTTCCTCACAAAACGCATCCCTATACCTGTGTTCTCAGCCTGTTTGTGGAGTGCTGTTGTTTTGAGTCGTTTTCCCAGGAGACCATTGCATCTTCTCCTTTGTTTTCTGTCTGTTCTGGCCTTTAGTGTTTATTCTCAGAGCCACAAAGCTGTCAGAATATCCGACAACCCTGTCTGAGAAATTGCATCTGACAACCTTCTCCATTTATTAGGCAAAATAGTGAAAAAACACTCCGAGTTGGAGCTTTCTGATCGGACTGCATTCTGATAATGTGCTTTTTGCATCTTACATCTGTTCTACATTTGGTCGAGATGCATTTAAATCACGTCCCTGAGTTTTATACAGTAACTATCATAAAACAAACAAAAAAAACAGATAACAAAATAAAAATGGCTCAACACATTATTATGATTAAAACTCCTGCAAAACTTCATAAAGTCTGATGTGCACAGAGAGAAAGCTACTGCATTTCAGAAAAATGTAATTTAAAAAAAATAATAAAGTAAGGAACTCAATACCCGGCGCAAAGATGGAAATAGAGATAAATGCAAAAACAGATTTGTGGTCTCTGGTGGTTTTTTTTTTTGTGAAGGGAATACCGAGCAACTGGCTATGTTACAGCATTTGGATGTTTTAAGTTACAAGTCCTTGAGATATTCCTGTTAAGAAAATAACTCTGACCCTCCTCTCCACTATCGTGAAAATCAAACACGTCCCCTCATGAATACCATGCCACACGTCTGATTATGACATATCTGATGGCGCGCAATTACAGGACCGACGGGACCAATCACGAAGCGTGAAGTGACAGGAAAGAGTATTCTGAGGTAAAACAACACTGAATCTTGGCCACATGCCTAACGCCTGCGTTTAACCCTCGCACGGCACTGTTGTCGGGCCTCATGGGTTAATAACGCCACTGCGAGCTCTAACGTGCCTGCAGTCAAATTAATGGCAAACTTGGCTGCTCTAACCTCTTAGACAACGTTTGTTTCCAAAATAACACCCGTGTGTTTGCTGTGGCATTCAACAAGAAATTCAAGGAACTGGAGCTCTGTGACCTACGATGCTCTTGACTGATATTTTATACCGTTGACAATACATCTGAACAGCCGTGTAAAGTTTCCAGTAAATAATTTGATAAGAAAGCCTGGGGTAAAAACATTTACGCTACCAGGAACATATTAAACACTGCAGACATATTTTCTAAACGCAGCACTGTTTTCAGAAGAAAACTGCACGAGCTACTCGAAGGTTTTGAATCAAGTTTATTTGCTTTTAGATTTAACACAAAGAGGATCTGTAATTAAGATCTGAATGTACTTAAATGTCATTAAAATCTCAACTACAGATCCTCTTTGTGTACAAATAAACTGGAATTAAAACATTCAGTTTGTATCATGTTAGTCAATTACATGTCTTGTGTAAAATATTCAAAAGAAATATTATTACCAGTACAAACTAATAATCTAATCTGATTTATCTAATCTAAACTAATAATATTTCCCCATAATGTAATCTATTTATATATATATATATATATATATATATATATATATATAAAAACAAAAACACACACAACACACACAATTAACACTATAACATTTTTTATATATTGACATTCATATTTTTTATGACTTATTGTACTGCAAATTGCAGAGCCAAACAAACGTTCTCTGCTGTCAGTGAGTTAATTATTATTTTGCATCCTGTTTTCTGTCAGCTCAAGACTGAGTGTTTTAAAGTGTGCTAATTAAAGCTCACTTCTGGGTGACAGATTAGTTGTAAATGGGTCCCTGTGCCTGAGGTTAAGCTACCTTGGGTTGTTCATTATTCAACCATTAAGCCATCAAAGTAAACTCAACAGTCCATAAAAACACCAATTCATCATGCTCTCACTGCAAGTCAATGAAGTTTACCTTCTTTGTTGTCACTCTGGCCCCGTGCTCGATCCCAGAATCCCAGGCACTTGTCATTACTGGGGTCCTCTATCAGAGCCTTGTTGCCAGGGACATACCAGGTGGCATGCTGCTCCGTCATGAGAGAGTCAAGGTCAATGGTATTCACAGAGCCCTTGCCTGCGACCGGGCTGGAACCGGCCAGGGCGCACTCTCCGTTCAAACCAGCCTGGCAGTCGGCCTTCTTGCCCGTTTTCCCTCCCATCGGCTGGTCCTCAGAGATGCTGAACTGCTGTCTTTGCAGCTGGATCTGAGCTTGCAAAATCTCCAAAGGATGAACCTCGTCCTGGCCCGGGTTGCTCAGTGGTGTCCGCACCTGTTCCATGCACGGATTGTCGCCGTAGCCGGCCCTGTTTTCAGAATTACACTTTACGCCAGCTCTGCAAGGCCTCGGGTCCTCGGCGCTGTAGTTGGGGCTGGCTTCGTCTAAATAATCCATGCACGGCGAAACTCCATCGGACTTGCCCACACTTTGAATTCCACTGTCCATGGAGGTGGCAAGGTCGGGCTTCCCGAAGGACGGGGAGACGAGGGACCTCTCTGGGGTCTTACCACGGCCCTCCATGCCCACGTTCAAAGCAGAACCCTGCTGACCCGGACTGACAACTGGGTTACCGCCACATGGAGGGGAGAAGTTTCCAGGACTGATGTGCCCGCTGTCGCGTCTCTTCTTCCCCCTCCCCTTGCCTGTTGCCATTTTCCCCTCGCATCCAGACTCCATGTTGTCGTTCGGGGAAAGGGTGCTCGCTTCCCTTTTCGCCATCTGGCCCGTACCATTTTGACCTGCCGTCATATTGTTGTTATTCCCAGAGCAAGGCGTTTGACTATTCTGAGAAGCATTGCTCTGGAAATACTCTGCCCCTGGGCCGCTACTGCCACTGCTATTTATGTCCTGCTCAACCTGACCTGCTTTGCGTTTGGCCTCGTTTTGACTTTTCTTATTAAAAGTCACATTGAGGTTCGGGGCCCCAAGGCTGGCGATCATATTCTGGCAGGCCGTGGAAAGAGCTGCCAGACAGCTTTGGCCAAACACACTGTCTTTTGTACTGGCTTTGTTCAAATTCCCCAAAGAGAGGGCCCCAAGCTTATTGACTGACAGGTGCTGGCTGGAGAGGTACTCGGGATGGGCGGGATAGTTCCCTGGAGAGGAGCTAAATCCTGGAGGATTGCTCTGGGGGGCTCCCTGTTGACTCGGCCCTCCAGGAGGGAAGCTGTGCTGCCTCCTCATTGCCATTCCTCCAAATTCAGCCGGCCTCCTGTCCGTGGGTGCGCCTGACTGCATGTTGCTCTCGTCGGGAGACTGCATCTGCAGAGGATTGCTGACATTATTTTCGAACGGATGATGCGCTCCCGGAGAATTCAAAGACTGCATGTCCATGCTTGTGACGCCTTGCCTAAAAATAATATTGTGTCCATTCTCCGCCTGCTCCAAGGCATGCGTGTTTGTTTCTCTACAATGCTGCTGCGGCTCGGGAAACCATGAGTTTTCTTGAGGTAGGTGGGGGCTGTCAAAGTTTCCATGAAAATTATGCTTCTTCTCGAAATTGGACTGAGACACACTACCCAGAGGGCCTCGGCAGACCATGCCGTTTGATGTGACGTCCCCGTGAAGACTTAACTGTTGCAGGTCGGGCTGTCTCATTCTCTGCTGCTGGCTCCTCGATGCCATTTGTTTGATCATCATCGCCGCGTTCTGCCTCCGCTGCTGCTGCTGCTGCTGCTGCTGTGGGCCGGAGCTCAAGGGTAGGGGGCCTGATGGAAACCCATCCGTCACATGAGATGCAAAGTCCCCTATGGGAGAGGGGAAAGCCGAGGGGGAGAGGTGGTTCTCAAGATTGGGCCGATTATGTAAGCTGTTGCTTAGAGGGCTGCAGCTCTCTCCAGCAGAGCCGTTTGGGAGATCAAACCGTGGCCTTTTTGCCATATTCAAATAAGGCAGCGAGCTGAGGTGAGGGTGAGGTGGGGGCTGAGGGGCTAGCTGGGGGACATCAAACACCGGCTCCCCGAAGGGATGTATGTTATGGTTGTTCAGTCTGTGTATGGGCCGGTCCAGGTGGCCGTGCTGAACGTGGACCATCGGGCCGCCACCTTGAATGTCCGTGTTGTTGGCTACATAGTCCGGGGTGTGATAGAACCGCGGAAGCGCAGGGGAACTGGGGTTCTGCCTGGCGACGGGTCCCTGTCTTTGCTGCGGCATGAGGTGGTGCCTTGCGTTAACCCCCGGATCCATTTTCCCCCGGTTGCCGAATCGGTCCGAAAACACGTTCTGCTGAGGTAGCTGCTGGTCGACTTTAGAGCCGCCCATCATGGGCCCTCGGGAGCCACTTCGATTACAAGTGGCAAAATGACCCCCGACCACTTGGTTCCCCGTTTCACAATAGGGCAGTTTGTGTTCTGAAGAGTCCGCGGTGGAGAATCCTGTCATATCGAAATTCCCCGTCAGAGGATCACAGGGAAAACAGTGCTCTGATCCCCCCATCCTGCCCTGTGGGAAAAGCCTGTAATGTTCCAGTCTGTGGGTTTCGGGGGACGAGGACGGCAGGCCGTGGAACGATGCGGCGCGGTTTGGCGACTGGTCTAGTGGAAGACACGGCGCTGGAACGGCGTGGTTACCGTTCGGATGGCCGTGCGGTTGAAATTCAGGCATTGCGGCCATTCTTTGTTGCTGCTGCTGCTGCGAGATGCATTCTCGCGACTGCGCCTCTGAGAGCTGCTGACTGAATCCTCCTTCAAACATATGCGGGTGACCTGCGTTGTTGTTATTGAAGCCCATGTGTCTGTCCCCGTGCAGGCAAGAGGGGACGCTGTCCTGGTACAGATGTGAATGCTGCTCATGGTTAGGAGGTTGATGGTTGAACGGTCCTTGCATGTGGAGTTGATGTTGTGGCTGAACTCCCATAGCGAGCATATCCCCATGGCCATGAGTCTGGAATCCATACTGGTCTCTATTCGAGACAAAGTTGAGTCCCTGCATTGGGGATTCATTTAGTGGACCCATCATCGGCTCCACAGCTACCGATGGCCCTTTCATATGAAATCCGGCACTGTTATAATTAGAGTTCATTTTCAGTCCACTGAGATTAAATTCCTTTTGTTTGTTTGTCACTGCAGATAAAAAAAGACACAGTTGAATCAAACAATGCTTTTTTTTTTTTTTTGTACTTTCAAACAAATATTCTTTTTTCTTTTGTGTCTCTCAGGGGCCCATGTTAGCAGCCAATTTAAATATGTAAACATTCTATATTTTTAGTAACATCTTTACAATTTAAAAAATAATAAAGTTTACGTTTCGCATGCATGTGCTTATGGATAAATATTTAATGATGCGAAAGTAAGAGATCGGATGACAATTGGAAGTACCTCAATTCCAGCACAAGCGTAAAAACGCGAACTCCTCTTTGTATATCCTTAGAGCAACGACCCTGAAAAATGCACATCTTAAAAAACTCCTCGTTTACATCATTATTCGATGCGTAACGTCTCCAAGTCGTTCAACACAAATCCAGAGGAGTGCAAACCAGCGCGCGGAGCACATGTCCCATGTTCACATCTCCAATGCAATGCGCGCGATCCCGGTTAATTATTCTATATGGAAAACACTTACGTGAAATCAAAAAGAGTCGATAAATGCATTAAATCGACGGTCCTCTGAGGAGAACTTCGAGCGTGCGTTCAGTCCTGTGAGGAGACTCGATGCGCCGCTGTGGGTGCGCGCGCTGTTAGTAACTGGAGAGCTCTGGATCCCTTTTGTTGTCACAGTATGAAATGTATTCAGCACAAAAATTAATCGCCATTTTCTTTAATATCGTCCGTAAGATGCGCGCTGTTCCATCAAATGCTTCTAGCTCCAGGAGGGTTTTCTCGCTTATCCTCGACTCGGATGTGTCGAGCCGCGGGCATCGGCAACAAGTTTGACATTCCCTCATCTGTTCCAGCGCTGATTTCTCACCAATGCCGACACAGGCACACATGCGCAGGGGGCGGGGTTTCAAGCGCAAGGGCGGGGTCTGACGCACGAGGGGCGGGGCTTCGCTTAAGGAAGTCTAAAAGAGATGTACATAACGTATTAATATATAATATAAGGGATAAATAATAAAACAATGTGTTCAGTGATACTCTTTTACGAACAGAACTAGATTTATTATTTACACTTGAGGGCATATTTTCTTTACAAGGTATACGATCGATAACACAGATAGCTAATGAAAGAATTTAAATGATTTCATCTTTATTTGGTATAAAAATTTTTACATGAAGTAGTAGATATAGATTTCGTTTTTACACAGATTTTTTTTTTCTCCCCGCAATTTGCATATCATAAAAACGTCTGCCTAGAAATATGCATCAATTCTCGATGGCACTGAATTGCTCTACGTGTGAAAGACTAGATCTCTTATTTACACAGTTATACATTTAAGCAATTTACGTTTAAATGCAATATAAAAAAATTATGTAAATCTTCAGTCACTCCCAAATCCTTCATATGCAAAACAGCTATATTCCTTTATACACAGATACTGTAGTAAATATGCAGCAGTTAATTAGTAAATTAGCAGATGCATGAAACAGGCTTCATTTTCAAGCTGTGACGAATGGCAGCCAGAGATAATGAATGTGTCTTCAGGGTTAATTTCCTGTAAGTAACCGGTGATTGTGATGTATTTTTAGAACTCACTGCTGCAGCATGGGTCAAATTATTTATCTTTACAACAAAAGCTTTTTAATGAATAGTGATTACAAAATTGTAGAAATAAAAACCCTTATACTACAACCTAGACTGTGTCCTGCACAACCACCACGGAATGATACAACCATTAGGCTACTGAGAGGTTTTATGGTGAAATATAAGTGGCCATTTATTGATAGGTATGACTGAAGAAATTAAACTAATAAAAGGATAATAAATGGAAAGCCATAAGACTTATTTTGTAGGTCCCTGTGGTCTTTATAAGAAATCGTTACCTGTTTCTTTGGCAAAGCGGAACAGTGCCATCTAGTGCTCTGATGAGTATCACATTAGTCACTTCTTACCACAATTAAGACACCGAAATAAAATTATGCATTTAAGATCCTAACACACTTTATTATTACAGAATTAGGATATTTAATCCTAAAATTAGCTTATAGATTTCAATGATTTTAAAATTACCTGATGCTTAAACGTTTTCCGTTGACTTGAATATAAATGCAACACATTAATTGAAGCATGCAAAACCAGTGAAAACAAAACTCAAAAAAAGCATGACTGGTGTTGAAATTTATTATTAGATATACTGTTAATTGTTAAATTTATAACCAATTCAAAAGCTGCAGGAAAAACAAAACAAAAACAGAATAAATCACACCATTGTACATTCACTGATATTTCCCCTGATTTTCAAACAATCAGAAAAAAAGACAGAAAAACAGCACTGTGTAATTCCCCAAGAAAAACAGTAGATTCTCCAAGTGCGCAGTTATGCTTCGATTACAATATGATTCATTCATTATATCTGAAACCCTTGCCCGTCCCAGTCCCTGCTAGCCTAAAAGCCATGTACGTGTACAAAAGTAAACCACACGATCCGTGAGACTCGAGACAGGATGTCAGAACAGACGTCAGTGCACTGATTGCTCAATTACGATCTAGAGAACATACGAGAAAAAAAAAAAAAGCAATAATCAAAACCTGACTTCCTCTCATACGGATCTGAGAAGAGGAGCACAGGTACGTGACAACGTCGTCTTGATTGCCATAAAGGTGCCGCAGAGGCCGACCCTGACGGGTTGCATGATTGCGTGAACATTCGTGGACCTTGAAATGAGAGGGACGATAAGAAACAAAACACGAGAAGAAACGCGCCGTACAGAAACTATCACAAATGTGCAATTCTAACTAGACAATCACAACACGCAGACATCAGGCGCTGATTCGCGCGCGACTGCGCAAACTCCGGCCGTCAGCTGTCCATGAAAGCCCATCTATTAAAACTAATGCACTGGCCACAATATATGATAAAAAAAAAAATCCCGACCGGGACAGAGAACCGTACATGTTAAAAACCGGTTACTAACAAATGAGAAGATAAAACAGCCCTGCACTACGGGTGAAGTGCAAACAGCAGACTTTTTTTTTTTTTTTTTGCAAGGCTGGATGATCTGAGCTGGTGCAAGAGACGGCCAGAGATGAGGACTGCGACTCTGGCCTGGTACGATATAGAAACTATACAAATATCAAGCTCTTTAAAATGCGTTCTCCTCTTTGTCCTAAGCGTCTGTCGAGGCATCTACGCACACATTCTGGTGCAGAGCTCAGGGTTCCCACACGTTATCATTAATGAGATTGCAATATCCGCTATATTAATACAATAATTTATGCCTTACGATTTCATTATAGAAAGGTTTTAGGGACAGCATGTCGATTTTAGAAAATGTATGGATGTCCGTTTTTGTTAAAAAAAAAATATATATTAAATAATGCAAGTAACCATGGCTGCCTGATAAAAGATTCAAGTGCACACTAAAACCATGAGACTTGTGCACTAGAATCCCTGACTGCTCGTGCCTGTGTAGTGACACCGAATTTAAATCTGTTGTCATGACAACGCCGGTAACATTTGCATAATATGCGCAAGGATTCCAGAAAGGAGTCACTGTTCGCATGTCAGTAACCACAGATTCATCCACCTGGAAAAGTAGCTACAACTCAGAAATGGCAATTTAAAAGATAACTTCAGAGATCAAATACAAGAATCATCACACTTCAGCTTTTAAACGTTAACGCGGTTTACGTGCATTGCAACTTTGACAGCAAAATGATGGTCTTTGCTTTTTTTTTTTAACTGAGTAATTATTTTGTGTATGCACAAGACTTTTCCAGGCCTGGAAATCATAATTTTTCCCTGATATCTCCAGGATTTTCCAAGACCGTGGGAACCCTGAGGGCATTACAGGTAGATTAGCGATATAAAAGCACTTTGCCTGTCCTAAAGCGACTCTAAAAATAAGAAAAAAAAGCAGCAGAGGCAGAAGCAGCGATTTGCTCCGGTAATTAGTCTGGATTTTGGTGAGGAGAACCTGAAGAGTCCTGAGGGCTTACGTCACGCCAAGTGTCTCAAGAACATGAAGACCCTCTCAAAACATGCCTGAGCTCATGCAAAAGCCACTCACGGAAAGGGTTCAGCAAGGTGGACGTGTGATTTTGCACAAATGTGCATGCTGTGCAGTAGCATCACAAATTCTACTTAGAAAGGCAGGACTACGCTGATACGAAATGACAATCTACTAATTAAAACGCGATTAGGATTTTAAAGGAACCAAAAGAAGTGCTTCATCTGGGGGGAAAGACTAAACACAGACAAGAAAATAAAGAACCATTACAAACAGATAAAACCAAACAGAAACACAAAGAATTGGTCCGATGCCTGCCAAAATTAAGTCGTTTTTGTTTCTGAAATAGAATAACACAACCATACAGCAATACTCGGGTGTTTCTAACAAAGTGGTAGAAGTCACAGGATCGACCTGCGTGAATTTAAAACAGGTAGAGCGTGACGTGTGTCCACCCTGTCGTCAGGTGTGAGAGTACAGTACTACTGATCACTGTGTCATTCTGCAGTCTGCTGGTGGAGGACAGCGCCGCCACTGGCCAGTTTGGTTGAATGCGGTGATGTCTTTTTCGGCAAGTGTCGTCGTGGTTGGATTCTTGAAGTTTAGCCTCATTGTTCGTGAGCAGCACTGGTGCCCCGAACCTGACCAGTTTTACGAAGCTATGAGAGTGGGAGAAGAAAACAATTGCTGTTTAGAATACAGAAAAAAAAAACATTCAAGCAGCTTTTTCAATGCATGTTTGAAGACAGCTGAATCGTGCTACATTTTTGTCCTAACCAGGTATGAAATGATGAAGTAACCTATCGTGTGACCAGCTCTATGATGCTAATTAAAATTTTGGTGCATTTAATTGTTGCTTGGTTTTAACTGGTTGAATACGTCATATGGAAATGCACGGCGTTTGTCTGAAGTGGTTCATGTTAACTAAAACGAAAACTATTCAAAATCATTTGTTCTTTTTGAAAGACAACCAAAATAAAATCAAATGCAATTATTAGATTACAAACATAAATGGTAAATGTTGGTAACACTGTATAATAATGGTACATTTTTAATGCATTAGCTAAAGTAAGCAATATATACAGCATTTTGTTAATATTAAAAGTGCAATTCATTGTTTAGGTTAGTTCACAGTGCATTAACTGATGCTAACAGATACAATTGTTTGTTTAAAAAAAAATAAATAAATATATA
>JAUMHE010000059.1:15604068-15644340 GCA_032359235.1 Enteromius mattozi
CACCAACGTTTACCATCCAACCTGACAGAACTGGAGAGGATCTGCAAGGAGGAATGGCAGAGGATCCCCAAATCCAGTCTGAATACTTTCCGTACCCACTGTATATATACACATACATATACAGGTTGTTGCAATGCAAAAGTGATGAACACAACTATGATGCACTGCCATAACATGCATGCACTGTAGGTAAAACTAGTAAATTTTGGAACAGAGCCCTAGAGTGTGTTTTTCTGAAAGAGGATCCTTGTTTTAAAAATAAAGGCATCTGCAACTCAGATCACTTCACAACAGTCTGCTTGACAGCTGTCAGGCTGCAAAAGGACTTCACAGCAGTAGTCTGACTGTGCGTCGCATGTTACGAATCAACAGCATCCTAAATGCAAAATATCAAACGATGTCAATCAAGCAAGTATGAAGTCTGGTTCTCTCAGAACTCAAATGTTCCCCGAGGGCAAGCGTGTTCTACATGCATGACATGCTTTATCTTGTCCTTGTTGCTCTGATCAAATACTCAACGTGCCAGACGAGTTCAAAACACTGGGGTTTTATGCGAATGTTGTGATGTTGAACTCAAGAAAACGTTTCAGATGAAGCGTCCGACTCTACTGATGCCGCTAATAGAACTAAGAACTAATTAGCATTATTAAACCCAATGAGGGTCTCTGCTTGGTTTTCAAGTGTAAAGTGCATTTACAGTCCAGTTTATAATGAATTATGGGGTAAGTGTTAAAAAAAATAAAATAAATAAATAAATAAATTACTCACCTCTTCCACTGAGCATGGCAAGACCACACGACTAAAAGAAAAGAAAAATACAAACAATTATTATTTTTTTTAATTATAATTAAAATACAGAAAAATAAAATATCCTAAAATAACACATTCCACCAATGTTATATTAATAAGATACTATATATTTCTGTGGCTAATTTTTTTCAGCGCAATTGCAAAAAATGAAACTAATAATTTTATATATAAATGATTTTTTATATATTTGTATTTGCATTTTGAATTTAATATGTAAATTAAATGCACTAAATGGGTTTAGTTTTCACAGCTATTAATATACATAATTTTAGCAATCATTTTTTTTTTTTCTAAAAAGGAAACAAATTACTTCAAATTACTTACTGTTCAATTACATGTTCATGATATATTATATAAAACCCCAGAAAATGATGATAATTTTAAATTGGGTAAATTATCTGATGAATAATCAGCCTCAAATCCTGGATGATTTAGATATCTGTCTGTCACTTGTAGTGAACAAACTATTTCAGTTTATGCTGATCCCAATATTCAAAAAAACAATGCACGCACACACAATGCAATTGTATGACACTGAATGACATATTTGGAGATTTTCGAAAGTGTAACTGTAGATCGGGGTGAGAAAGAGGAAATGAGATCAGCAGATGATCCAGTTC
This sequence comes from Enteromius mattozi, assembly GCA_032359235.1. Taxonomy (NCBI): domain Eukaryota; kingdom Metazoa; phylum Chordata; class Actinopteri; order Cypriniformes; family Cyprinidae; genus Enteromius; species Enteromius mattozi. The sequence continues at coordinate 15,605,499 of JAUMHE010000059.1, forward strand.
AAAAGCAAACCTGGTTTCCTGTGAACCTCTTCTACAAGCATGTACAAAAAACACTGCTGCTTAATGCGCAAATAATCATCCTGGGCCATGTACTGGTCTCCAAGTCATAATTCCTTCAGACTATTAAGCTATTATACATTTTTACAAATAAAACATAACTTTTATTGAATATAAACAACATTCACTGCTGATCTCTTAGGAAGCTTGATTTGATACATGAGCATTAAATAACGTGTAAAAGTCGCATGAGACGAAACAAAGTGGAGACAACAAATCAACCTTTGCTCAATAACATACTTCGACTGTCCATCTATTACAGGTCAATCCTGAAAATAATCAAACGATCAATCTACAGACATGCAAACACTACAGATTTAATCCATATAAACAGTCTTCGTAAAAGAAAAACGACATCAGTTTCTATATTACTCAACATTTCCTCAATACGGAAACTCCTCTGTAAACCTCAAGAGGCTGAAATATTCTCCTATTCGTTGAGTGACTCAGAAATCCGCCGGTCTTTCGACAGACTGAGTTTTTTTAGTACAACTAGACACGCTGAAAACTTTGGCAGTGACTTTTCTGGAATGAAACCCATGCAAACCTGTTGCATTGCTGCTCAACGTGACAAGGATCGCCCACATTTGCATTCTCTTGCAAACCTAAAGGGTGCATACTCTGAGTCCAAACCTTCAGAGAAGGTTAAAAGGTGCTGGATTTCATAAGGTGGCACATTGTGACATAATCTTGATCCGATCTCTCAGATTAAAGGCTATACAGCTACTGTTTTCAGGCATGTCATGTCCTGTGCAACAGATGAGAACCTAATTAAAATGTAATAACTAGATCCCTAGAGAACAGAAAGATAAAACCTGGAAGGAAACAAGAACAGGTTGGAAGTGAATGACTGCAGGCCCATATAAACGACAGTCACCTGTCAAACTGACGTTTAATTCCAATTTGGATGCATCAAAGAATGGCTAAAACAGAAAATGCCTAAAAATAACCAAGTCACACGAGTGAATATAATTAGATTAAGTGGTTTTAACAAGGCGAACCAAACGTTTGTCAAGCCAGAGGGTAATTTATCATGATCATTAAACACTTTTCAATTATATAGACCAACCTGTTACCGTTAACAGGTTTAAAAATAAGAACTTTAGGTCTCTTTGTGTATATTTAAATGAAAAACTTAATTAGTATGACATGGTAACTTACATCGGCAATATTTCTGAGGCAACTGTTGAGATATAATCTGAAAACTTTTACTCTGACATACTCAAAAGTTGTTGAAGTGTCAAGCGGTTTTGCTGTCATTAATAATGCCCCACTTACATAAACCGGCAAAAGAAGAAAAGAAAAATCACTAAAAAGCGAGTTTTACTACAAAGTGACAGTTTTTTGATAACAAATCCGCTAACGTTAAAGTCAGACACTTTCTGACAACTTAAACTGGTATAAATCAATGACTATTTCGTTATCTCCAGTCTGAGGGAACTATCAGATTTGGTGCCGTTTAATCTTGACGGCTAATAACTAACAGCTAATAGCCTCGCGTGCTAACGCACCTCTAGTTGAAAATGAATGGCGAGTGGTTTCGCTTAGCTAACATGCTAGCGCGGCTAAAGCTGGGCCTCATGCGCGAGCCGGTGTCTCGCGCACTTCCCGTGAGCGAGTCCACCTCCGCGCGTCCACATTTCACCCTCCAAAAGTGGTCAGGTACCAGCAGATACACATTCACTATGTGTAATTTGTAAGCAAATAAAATGTTTGGCTGGAAAGGCGGAAAAACAAGACTTGCACTTACTATTCCTTGATGAGCACCATCTTCTTTACACCGGTCACGGCTGCGCGCAGGCCTGCCGACGTCACGGCTGATGTCACAAGCCACGTGATTCCGCCCCGTACAGCCGGTGATGATGCGGTTTACGAACGATATTCAGAAAGGATGTGTAGAATCATGAACCACTGAGCTTTTGAAAGTCTATGTAGGATTTAATTCATGTAATTGATCTATTTCGTACGAAAAGTAACGTACTAGCCTATGCCATGAGTATGGCATTAAGTGGCACAATTTCTAATTTGCCACGAAAGTCAAAAGCTTGAATTCCATATGTTTTCTATGTGTATGAAATCACGTTCGTATGTTATTTTGATGTGGACACCAAAATGGGACATCTCGTCTTTGACCCATTTTCAGTTCATTCATTCCCTGGAAACTGAACCCATGACCTTGATTTTACTAAACAAAAGCTTTATTGTTTGAGCTATGGGAACACTATATTTGGTCTTTGAGTTATAAGTTCAAGATTAAAGGGTATACAAACATTTTGCTTGCTGCATACCATGGTACTAAATGAATAACATATTAAGGAACAACTTAAGGAACATGTTATTATAATATATTTAAAAGCTATTTGTTTGTGTAGATTTGTTATGCTTAATTTTTCTAGTCATTTTACAGAATGGCATCAAAATGAGTCAGATTTTCTTATTATTGAATCATTAAAAACCAATAACTCACCTTCACAAAATACTGATCCGTAAATGATATCGCACAGAAGTCTTTAAACCAAAAAGTGCCTCTATGTCAGATAATACTCCAGTAATTTATGAATATTATCTCTGCATACTGATTATCATTTGGGGGAAAAAAACAATTCTCTCTAAAATACTCATTCAGTGACTAATCCTGATTTTTACAACAGGTTTGTCATATTTGCTGAAGAGGTACACATTTGTTGAACAAATATTTCTGAATATGAAAATGACAGTGATTTTAACAGTAAAAAAACTGTGAAAATGATGATGAATGGTTAATGGTACGTTCCTGTAAAATTTACAGAGAAAAAAAACATAATCTGACATTCCCAGAATTCCCTGCATTGCATTTCAAATTTTGTTTGAATTTTATGTTTTTTCCTCAAAATAACTGTTTCTTCTTAGTCTTTTCTTATCACTTATGTTTAGTATGGTTGTATGTTACATCTAATGTTGTTAAATTAATGTTTATGACATATTTCAGTTTAATGAGTCTCATCATGATGGTGTTTAGTGTTTGTCTGAATGACTCTGAGCTCCTTCTTTATATGTTCATATTTAAAAGCTGGTTGTGGGCTTAGGTTCATCATGTGACTTTCTCATCTCCACCTGCATTTGGTGCTTATCAGTGTATTTCAAAGATACAAAACAGATTTCAGTACTTTAATAGGTTGGTATATTAACATATCAGTTAATGAAATTACGGTATTTAACTGTAAATTTAGCTTATAAAACTTGTTACAATATTTTTTTATGGTCGAATTCCGGTAACCACAGCTAACGTTTTTTTACCGTACATTTTATGGATTTTTTTTTCAAAGTAGAAATATGAAAAAAGTAACAAGGTGCACATAGGTGCACAAATCAATTATTTATTTATTGATTCATTTATTGGATTTACCTGAAAAAATATTAGAATTTTATTTATGAAGCTACAGTCTTACAACCTTTCTACTCTGATGTATAGTAATATGAAAATGAATAGAAGACCACCACAAGAAGTAAATTAAACTTTTTATTGAGACCATTTTACTGAGAAATGACTGAGATATGTCTGGATGAGAGTCCACATATGCAAAATCTCTGTTAAAAAGACACTGAATCACTGGAGAGCAAGAGAACCCATGCTGTAATACTGACACTCAATTCACATAGAAGTCAGGTCAGGTGCGTCGTCACCATCTCAATAAAAATATGAAAATGTTTTTTCAACTTTTTTTGTGCATGGTTTGCTTCTTTAACAATATAAAAACGTATAATACTGATTGCAAAACGTTGATTTAATTTACAAAACAAATAACTGTAATAACAATTACCATCCATAGTAATAATAATAATAATAATAACAATAACAATAATTATATTTAAAAAAAAAAAGGAAAACAGAAAAAACAAAAGAAAACCAGTCAAAGCCGCATCATCTTCACTAACACAAACAGCGAGCCTTTTTGTCTTTTTGCTGAAATACCATTTTGGTATAATCTCTTCTTTTTTTTTTCTTCTTTTTTTTTTTGTCTGACATGCCTCGCGCAAGTCTAAGATCAGTCTGCATATATAAACGGTCCTTTACAGTGTAGGTGGAAGCATAAGGATTATATGCTCTCTGCACGGCAAAATTAAACAGTAGGCAGTTTGAGGCTTCCAGGAATGTGCACTTCCTTACCCAGACTGTCCTTTTTTCACTGTTTTCAAGAGTCATAAATACTCAAAATACTCCTTTGTCAAGAGAAGTCAGTCACTGAGGGACAGAATCTCAACATTTAGACGAAGGGAAGAACCGTCCCGGTGACAGGAACTTGTATCCATTCCCCGAAGGCAGTCGGATGGGATGTGACCCCGGACTGCTGCCAGTGGAAGCCGTTGGAGAAGGAGCGACTCTCTTGGGATCGATCTTGCGATGGCCGTTCGGCGGATTTCTTTGCTCGAGGGCCACATCCTGGCCGGGCGTATCCTGTCCTGTCACGCTATGTCGGGGCGAGAGGTTCAGAAGGCCCAGGACGTCTCGTTTGGCGGTGCTCAGTTTCCCGCCACGGAGCGCCCGCATTGGTCCCGAGTGCTGCTGTTGGGTGGCGCTCGCCCAGAAGGTCTTGAGATTGTGGATCGCTTGGACTTTTTCGTCTATTGCGGCCAATTTGAGTCGGTCGATATCCGGGGCATCCGCCGGACTGGAGCGTGTCGAGCCCGTCGAGGAGTAGGATAACGCCGGAGAAGGTGCGCTGTTGGACGGAGACTGGTGGCCCGAGCTGGGCGAGATGTTGCTGGGTGAGCGGGAGATGTGGCCGCTGTAGGGCGAGCTGGGATACTTGAGTTTAAACTGGGCATGACTGTCGGAAGTCGGCGACGGTTGGCTGCCTTCTTTTAGGGATGTCTCGGACGTAGCAGGGCTGTTGTATCCCGAGCTGACTTTCTGTAGGGATGATGTACGAGAGGGCGGTTTGGGGCGAGTCGGGAGCGGAGACGACTGCGCCTTGATGCTTGCCCGGCTGCTGGGGCGACTGAACGCACTCGTCTCCGAGGAGCGGAAAGCAGAACCTCCGGTTGGTGTTGGAGGCCCCCCGTCGCCCAGTGGGACGCTCCCAGTGCTTCTCTGCAAAGTCTCGACGGCCCGCATGTGGCTTTGGGTTTCTTCTAGGATCTTCTGCGCGAGTTCTTGCGGGTCTAGAGGGGCTCCGGGCGTACGCTCCTCTTGGGACTTCACAGTGCTGTCTGTCTCTGTGCTGGATTGATCAGACTCGCCCGTGTCGGAGCTGCTCACCTTCCCGACCTTCTGGAAGGGCGAGTTGGGGCTGGGAACCAGGGTTGCTTTGACCGGAGACGTTGGGGTGCTGACGCTTCCTCTGGAGGACACGGACACGGCGTAACCCCTGCCCGTCCCGCCACGAGCAGCTCCCCGATGGTTCCTGTGGTTTGCGGGACGAGGGAGCGTGTCGCATTGGCTACCCAAAGGCTCGCTGCTTATTATACTGTATCCTTCGTACTCTTCATCATCGTGCCCTCCTACGGCTCCGTGTGGGGACGAGCGACTCCGGGGCACCGCCGTGTGCCGGTGGGACGCAAACAGCCCGGCTCCGCCCCGATGACGCTCTAGCTCCTGCTGCCGCGAGCGCTGGCTGATGAAGTCGGATGCGCCTTCGGGACGGGATAGGAAGCTCATGGAAGAGGCGATGGAGCTCAGACTGTAGACGGAGATGGCGTCAGAGGCCAGGCTGTCGGGACATGGAGGGGAGAAGGGAGGGTTGGGGTAGCCCATCGGTAGCTGGTGGGACACAGACTGTGCTGAAGCTAGAGACTCCAGAGACGACGAACTGTCCAGACTCAAACGCTTCGGCAGCTCAGTAGAGTCTGAGGAAAACATTACAGTGCGATTATTACAAAGTCAGATGTTATATAGGCCTATAACATGTTATATATTTAAAGGAGTATATATATATATATATATATATATATATTTATTTTAATTTTTTTTTCAGTAAAAGTAGTAATACTGATTATTTATGGCATGTAATTAATGACATTAAGGCCAGGTTTCATAGACAGGACTATGGCATGTTTTAAGATCAGTCAGTGTAAGTTTCTTTTAGCTGAATTATTTTAGTCTTGGCTTAAGTCTTGTCTGTAAAACTGGGGGTAAATATTATTATTACTATTATTTATTAATACATTTAATGATTAATATAATAATAATAATTTTATTTTTTAATGATTACACAATGTAAATATCGGTTATACATACTTTTTGCAGAGTCAAATTTTAGTCAAAAGTTTAAATAAGTCAAAATTTAACATTTTTATTATTTTTTTTAGGATGCATAGATATTGAAATTTTACTGGTGAAAAAATAGCAATGATCATTTCTTAAATACTCAACGTTTATAGCATAATAAATCAAATTTCTGAAAATAATATCATTTTAAAAGTATATATATTGTTTTACCTATATATTAGTGGTAAATAGAGTACCATTAATAAAGTATTTATGTAATTATTCTAATGTTGTCTAAACTAAAATTGACTATATTCAAAATAATAAAATCAATATATATTTTGTGAAATGATTACAACACACTGAATTTTTTTGAAAAATATATATTTTTTATCAGTATTTTAATGAATAACATATGATGGAAATATATATTTTTCACCCCTTTTTTTTGTCATAGTCATTGTCTTTTGAAAAAAAGGCCTTTACACATATACACGTGTTATACATCTATATAAACATTTATTCCTTTCAGTCTATTTTATTCTGACTGCAAATCATTTTTTTTCCTGAAAATAACAGTTTCAAAAATAACAGATGATTTTTTATTGCATATGCAATGTTACTACTATTTTTACATTTATTTTATGTAAATGACTTTAAATCACCAGTGTGTAAGATATAATTTATAAATAAACTTGCCTTGTCTATCAAAAAAAAAGCTTATTTCAGTAAACTGAAATATTAGCTAATACTGCTGAAAAAGCCTTTTTCTTGTCGATGACAAAATAAAATCTTTAAAAAACCTTTAAATTAATTATTCAGTTTTGTTGTTGTGATTAACAGTGTGAGGCTAAAGTGATGCTCACCAAACAGAGCCAGCAGTGATTGCAGGGCAAAGTGCATGGTGCGACGGTTGGCCTGTTTGCCTGTCTTCAACACAACCTCCTCCTGACCGACCTCACACAGGTCAAACCCTGAGAGAAAGAGAAAGAGAGTGCTCAGCATCCACCACAGCATCTCCATCAGTTTTCGTGTGCTGAAGCTGCTCTTACCCAGAGCGGCCAGGAACTCATGGCAGCCGGGAAGTCTCCAGAGCTGCACGCTGATGGACACTTGGATGGGTGCGAGAGAAAAATCCTGCTCCTTCTCTCCAGACTGAAGTTGCACCAAAACCTGATGGAGCTGCGGAAAAATGAGGAAACTCTTAATGATGTCAAATACACAAATACACTAAAACAGCACAGCCAGATATCATTGGCAAGTTAATTTATGGTAATGTGTTAGTGTAGAGTTAGTTGAAAGCAGATATTTAAGCACTTACCATTCCCACTACATTTTTAACAGCCTTTAATGGTAAGTTTAGGAAAAGAGAAGGAAAGAGGGTTGTTAAAAAGCAAACATCTCAATAATACAGCAGGGTAGTTATGCACAGATCAGATGCATGAGCACAGAATAGTTGGCTTAATGAAAAGTTTGATGCATGCTGTGACATCTTACCCGGTTGATCAGCTGTTCTCCGGTTTCTGACGCTGTGATCAGTTTACACAAGGCCTGCAGAGCAGGATGAGGCAAGCCTGCGAACATGAAGCACACATAACTCTTAAACTCTTGTGCTGTGCTCAAAACACTTCACCTAATTTGGTGATCCCGGTTTGGTGATTATGCAATATTATCACCAAATCTTGCATTCGAAGGCATTCTTGCAGTTAAGACGGTAACATTAACTAGCATTTTTGGGGGAAAAACCCTAGAAAATGACCAGTCGCTTGAAAAATAACTGAGAATTTACACATTTGTAACCCTGGAGCACAAAACCGGTCGCTGGGGTATATTTGTAGCAGTAGCCAAAAATACACTGTATGAGCCAAAATTAAGGTTTTTTTTTTTTTGCAAAAATTTTTTAGGATTTTAAGTAAAGATGATGTTCCATGAAGATATTTTGTAAATCTCCTACAGTAAATATATCAAAACATAATTTTTGATTAGTAACGTGCATAGCTAAGAACTTCATTTAAGCAACTTTAAATGTGATTTTTCTTAGCATTTAGATACCCTCAGATTCCAGATTTTCAAATAGTTGTATCTCGGCCCAAATATTGTCCTTTTCTAAAACTGTACCTTTATGACTTGTGTTGTGATCCAGGATCATATTTTACTTTTTAATCAGTGCACAGAGCAAACACATTTTTTTTGCCATTTTTGTGTGCAACAAAGACAACATGCATTTGTCCAAGAACATTTTCTGTGAACTGGCAATCTTTCTCCCTCATACTCTTGTTGTTTAACAGCACATGAGCATGGTAGCGTGCCGTACCCAGCAGTGACTGTAGGGTGGTGCTGCACTGCTGCAGACGGTCTCCGGGGTCAGTGGTGGGGAAGAAGACCGCTGCGGGAAGGCCCGTTCCAGCCGAGTCCAGCCTGAATCCTACCGCGGTCAGCAGGGCCTGCCAGCCGGGCACACCACCCACCTTATTCTCCACACTCTGCTGAGACGTGTACATGGAGTTCCTTTGGCCGTTCTGAATGCGCTGGAGAGACTTCTCCACCTGGGGGAGCCACAGAAACACAGATCATAAACAACACAAAAAGGTCAGATACTCCTACTTGTTGTCTGTTACTGCTTTCACATTTTCAATTGAAAATAAAACCTCAAATGACTCAAAATGACAAACTTAGTAAATTAAAGTAAATTAAATGAAGTAAATTAATGAACAAATATTTTATATCAAATTACTGTATATAAAATATCAGATCAAAATAATACTTAAAATAAAAACAAAATTTCATCAAATATATTCATCAAATGCTACAAATATATATATATAAATGATATAATAAGAATTAGAAAATATATGCATATGCAAGAAAATATATGCTATCTTTTTTATTAATAATTATTAAATAAAATAATATATGTGTGTGTATATATATATATATATATATAATTGCATAGATATTTACATTTAATATAGTTAAATATGTTATGCAAAATATTACTGCAACTAATTACTAAATACTGTAACAGCTATACTTATTATAAAATATACTATATAGTATAAACATACTATATAGTTATTAATTATTATTATATATTAATTATATTCACACTCTCTCACTCTCTCTCTCTCTCTCTATATATATATATATAAATATATTTGAACATATCTAAAATTAAAATAAAGAATTATTAAAAGCATATGAAATCTACTATGTAACAGATGAAAATAATGAGTTTTATTATTTTGATTATTACAGTTATTAATAGCTGATATATGACAATTATATTAATACATCACAAACTTTTAAACAAAACAGAAAATACAATATAATGGATCAAAATAATAATTACAATAATAGTTATTAAAAACAACTGATATATATCTACTATAGTGGCATTATCTATTACTATATGTATTATAATATATTATTGCATGTAAATACTATATGCATACAAAATATAATAGAACTACTGAAAGCATATAAAATGTAAAATAACATTAAAATGTATACACGCCACATACAGACATATATGATTACATTTTATACTTATAACATCTTCTTTATATACTATAGTAGACTACTATATGCACATGCATAACATGTATTCCTAGTGAATGTAAATGAGGCCAGTGGTGGTGTGTTTCTCACCAGGTGTAGCAAAACCCTCAGGGCATCTCTGGCTTTGTCTGGATACTGCAGGATCTCTGCCAGAGCCTGACCAATCAGAGACGACGGGCTGTTCAGTTTCACGTCACTGCCAATTAGCATGAAGCCTGCAGAGACATATTCAAATCACAAGGAGTACAGCAAACAAGCCTTAAAAATACCCACTATATACTTAACACTGCCTACTGTTATTTTAACCTCTGTGCGTCAATAAAAAAGATAACATATAGGTCCATAGTGGACAAAAATATCCTTGTCAAATAATTTTTGAAGCTTGGTCTCATTGTAAAGAAAACCCATGGTAGATTATTGTTGAAGTGAAAAGTTTAAAAAGTGAAGAATAAAAAAAAATTATACAGGTTCAAGTTCATGAAAATGATCAAATTTATGAACAATAAAATATATATTTTATAAAACATGGTGAACTCTAAACATGCTAGAAAATCAAAGCCATAAATCCGAAGAACTTCCAAATTTGAGGATGACATCTAAAAAAATTAGCTTTCAGTAAAATTCTGTTTGGGCGCAGCACCTAATTTTCCCCATTAGATGCCAGCAAAAGCACTGGTGCACACAGTAGAGTTTACAGTAGAGTTGGTCTCTCTCAAATATTACAAGAATATTTTTTTTTATATGACACACACATATAAACCACACTCTGACATCCATACCAACACACCCACACAATTATAGCTGCATTATTTATTTAATTGGTTCTATAATACGTAGAAGCAGAAATCAGGAATAAAGCAAGTATTTGCTTCATAGGCCAAACCTGGAAAAAGGCCACCATATGGTAAAAAATTTTGAAGTCTTGCCAACAGAATGAAAGCCAGTTTTAATGGGTTTTAATGTAGACATTTATATTGTCCAAAAGGTCCTGAGAGAAACTATTTTCCTACCTAGCATAAAATAGATTTAATAAAGGAAATGAGTAATAAAAAATATAAAAACATTGAATAAAAATACACTCCTGAGACAAAATTTATGCAGTTAATTAAAATTCTGTCATCATTTACTCACCCCTGAGTAGTTCCAAACCTGTATGAATTTCTTTCTTCTGTTGAACACAAAGGAAGATATCTCTTCAGAAAGTTTGTAACCAGGCTGTTTCGGTCACCACTGACTCCCACAGTTTTTTTTTCCTACTATGGAAGTCAATGGTGACCCAAAACACACTTCCTTCAAAATATCTTCCTTTCTGTTCAGCAGAACAAAGAAATTCATACAGGTTTGGAACTACTTGAGGGTAAATGATGTCAGAATTTTCATTTTCGGGTGAACTATTCTTTTAACACATGCAAAATTATCCAAAAAAATAAAAAAATAAAAAAATAAATAAAAATAAATAAATAAACAAAAATGTCCATAAGGTTGCACAAGGGTTAAAGTGACATGTGACAGTATGCAGCAGCAGTGTGCTATATGACATCACTGTACTGTGTTTAATATACAGTATTCACCACAGTATGATTAGCTTACAGTATATACTGCACATGTTGAGATCGTACCTGCCCAGTTGGAGGGGTGTGAGAACTGTTTGCTGCTCTGGACGGTCTTCATAGCATCTGCGAGGGCCGCGCTGGCTTTGGTGCCGTTGAGTAGAGCGCTGTAGAAAGCGTGGACGAACATCTTGGAGGCTGCGACGGGAACCGGCCACAGAGACACCAACACACACTGAGCTCCAGCGGCCAGGAAAGCCCTGGTCAGACCCACCACCCCGTCCGCCGTGACTTTACTGTCCGACTCCTGGTACGAGCTGCAGGTCACCAAAACACACTCTATCAGCCTCACGGAGCAGTAATTCACTGGAACACAGATGCTATTATCTTCAATAGACTGTAAAACTACTGTAGATGTGACCGCAGTCGTAGTACGGCCTGTTAAACAGAAGTTATGTATGAAAACAGTGATGTGTAGATGAGGGCGGGCAGTATGAACGAAAGTGTATATAACGGTATAATAATATATCTGGGTAAGCATTACATACACACACAGAAATAATATACATGCTACATATACAATTGTATATTCTATACTTTATAATGAAGCTTTTAGTTTATATATGCATATTATATATAAAATAGGGATTTTAAGCACACAATATTTTAGTTTAACAAAACAAAATAATAATTATAATAATGAAAATAATAGTCTATAATATTCTATATATATTATATAACAAAGTAATTTTTAAATATATATATATGTATAAAAATAAGCCTATATGATATTTGAATATATTACAACATGCATAATTTTGGTTAGAATATAATACAATTAATTTTTTTTTTTTGAAACTTGGTAGACACTAACAAAAAGATCAGATAAAATAAAATAACAACAACAACAACAAAAAGAATAAAACAACAAAATTAAACAAAATACTTTATATTGTGTAATGAATGAATGAAGTAAAATATAAAAAAAAATCTATAAAAATAATCACTAACTAAAGTTTGTTGATCTAGATTTTAGGTTATTAGTACTGATACTAACAATACTACTAATAAATATTTATAAAAAAAACATGAACTAAATTTAAAATGACAAAAAATAAAATATTATCTCAATGATGCTGAAATTTCCCTGGTCTACTGACCCCAGCACGACTAGTTTAGTGGGCAGCCTGAGGTCAAGGATGTCGGCTGCGGTGAGCAGGAACTCCTGCAGCGGAGGGCTGTCACAGATGCTTTCAGCATCGCTGGCGTCGTCCGGCACACGCAGACTCTCGGGCATGGTGTAGTTGGATTTGACTCCGCTCTCTCCTCCTCCTGCTCCTCCGCTGGGAGCCGGCGGCACCGCTCCGGAGCCCGTGTCCTGGCTGGGCGTGAGCACCAGAGCCGCCAGCTTCCAGGAGATGTGCGTGGCGAAGTGAGCGCACTCAGCCTGCGTCAGGGCACTCATGACCCGCTCCTTGGTGGCGGCGGGACCGGCCAGCGGCTGGCAGCCCAGGAGATCGGCCACCATGTGAGCCTCCTCCTCAGCCGAGGGCATCGGCCCCCAGAGCCAGCGGTCCATCACCGACGGAGGCAGCCGAGGATTCCCAACCACTGCAGCCATAGAGCTTCCTCCGTTACACAGAACCGGACCTGTCCGCCGAGGGTGAACCTGACCACACAAACAACACGTGACTTCACCAGCAAAAACAGTCAAGGTGAAATTCAGGTTTGGCATGTTGCTGTTGCTTCCTTATAAAATCAATAAGGCAAATGAGGTGGTAAACTACCATAGCCAAGAGGGTAAATGTTAAAACAACACTCCTTAATCACGGTATAATCATTGTAACACTCAAGTCTCATGTGCCTTACTGCTTTTTTAGTCTGTGAAACAACCCAAGAGACCATCAGGCACTAGATCTACAACCAATAAAACAAATAAAACAAAAAAATAAAATAAAACAAAAACTAATAATAAAAGCACATAAATAAAAAATTACAAATTGTATTCTTAGATTTGTTGTTTATTTAAAAACATATACCTTAAATAATTTTTGATAATAAAGTTTTTTGGGGTTTTTTTGGACACAAACTGAAAAAATTGAAATTGCATTAGAATTATTAGAGTAAAAACAGCTTAACATTGTAATGTTTAAAAAATGACTGAAAAACAGTTAACGATTAATATAAATAAATAAATACAGTAATAATATACAATCTGTCATATAGCAGTATATACCATTGTGGTTAATGTTAACTAAAACTAAAACTATTAAAAATAATTTTCATTAATTGAAATAAACCTCATGAAATAAAATAAAATAATATTAGAAAAAAATTGATGAAAAGCTAAACAATAACAAAAAATTGAACTGAATTCAAATAAGTCCTATAATTACTCAAACTAAAATTGAAATAGATATAAATTTAAGTTCAATAGAAATAAAACAAACACAAAAACAAAATACCTCAAGTTAAAAAAAAAAACAAAACATACCAAAAGTAATAAAACTAAAATAAAAAAATTATTAATAAAATTTAAAGAAATTTGCTTTATTTTTTAAATTTTATTTTATTTATTTATTTTAATACTTTTTATTAATAAACACTTTAACAGTTCATAATTAAGGGTAAATTAACACTGGTCTATCTGTGTGTCAGAACTGTGCCTACTTTAGCTGTGCTCCCCAGACTGCCGATGGAGGGTACGGCGATGAGACTGAAGCGCTCGTACAAATACTCATTAGACGAGCTTCCCTTCAGCAGAGCAAACGGGATGAGATACAACTCTCCCTCCAGAACCAGAACCAGCTGTCTGTGTCTGCCGACCGGACCGCTGGAGTGCATCAGACCCTACACACATCACATGATAAACTCAAGGACTACTCCAAACAGGCCGGGAAATTTTGGACATACATCATAAAATAGCTTTAAAAATGAAAGAACAGCCAACATTAAAGCGGTCATATGATGCGATTTCATGTTTTCCTTTCTCTTTGGAGCGTTACAAAGTGTTAGTGCATAGATAAGATCCCTGAAGTTGCAAAAACTAAAGTTTAAAAACCAAAAAGATATTCTTTATAAAAGTTATTACTTGTCCACACCCCCTAAAATGGCTCATTTAAACACCCCCACTTTTCTACGAGTGGGTTTTTATAACACCACCCAAGTGTTTACATAATAAAAGAAGGCGGAGCTATTATTCTGGCTGTAGTGTTGCTGCAGGCACCACATGTCATAGTGTCATAGCGCCGGGATGCAGCATCACGTTATGGTAAGGGGTCTAACATTTTCGTCACACGCTTGAGGTGTTCGACCAATCACAGTGTACTGGATAGCTGGCCAATCAGAGCTCACCTCGCTTTTTAAGAACGTTTCAGGAGGCGGGGCTTAGAGGAGAAACAATAATGTACAGTATGTAGAAAATAATGTTTTTTTAATGTTAAACTGTATAAACATATTGCATTAAACCAAATACACAAAACTATGTTCTTTTTAGCAACATCATATGACCCATTTAAGGTAGTGAAAAAACTTCTTGACTGTGATTATTCTTGCTAATAGTCGTACCCCCTCCATCGGAGCGATGAGAAGGTCGTAAAGGGCTCGTAACGGAGGTTTGCTGAGCGCACTGGAGCGGCGTGGCAGAGACGAGGAGCCCTCCTTCACCGGAGACACCGTGTTACTGAAGAGACTCGTCATACTCTGACAGCTCCTGAAACAACACCACAAACACACTCATGAAACACTAGTGTCCTCCACAGCACTTACTGTGTGACTAAAACAGCACGGTACAGGCATTTCATTCACTTCTGTGTCAGAATCCTAACTTTTGGAAGGAACGAAATGGCAAATATAATGGATGAGAGTGTATCCAGCTCATACATCACGCTGGAAATACAGTATGCAGACCCCTTCCTCATAACAAAACAGTATTTAGTGTGCTATTTCAGAGACATTCATAGTGACAAATGGGAGAAGATGAAGTGATATCACACCACATTAGATTCAATTAGTTACTGAAACACAAGAGGGCGCTGTTCACCTGCATTTCTTTTTAACATGCTTGTGTTTTATAACAGCAGGTCCTGGCTCAAGGGTGGACTGTTGAGTTTAAAACACTCAGAAAGCCATTTAAATAAAATAAACATTTTAAATTAAAGAGGGCTACAAAATGTGCCACTGTGGACTTGGAATAAAATAGAATTATGGCAGTAACAGTAATATCAACAATGCATATGGTGTTATAATACATATCAATAACAAATCATATTAATAATAATTATTAGAATAATAAATAATTAATAGTTATACTGTATACTTACATATTCACAATATAGAATTACAACAGTACAAATAAAGAAAAAAAGAAGAACAAGAAGAATTAATAGTGTTATATGGTATACTATATATTATTATACAAAAAAAATAACAACAGTTAATATTGGATTGTATAATAATTACATTGTATACTAATGGCAAATGATATAAAATAATTAAAAATAACAATAACACCGTATACTAACAGCAAAAACTACTACTAATAATAATATTATTACTAACAATAATAATAATTATTATTATTTAAATAATAAAATGTTTTTAATTGAGTTTTTATTGTGAATTATACTATTATTATATTATATCACTTCCATCTTTATTTGACCCTCTAACTCTAGCACTCTCTATTCTACTTCTATTGTTTAAAAAACCTGCCCCTTTTAGACTTTATTTATTCTATTTATTTACTATTTACTCTTATGCATTATATTGACAATATAACAATATTAATTATTATTGGCAGAGGAACTGTTTATTGTGATTACTTATGAAATATAATAATTTATTGGTCATTAGTGTAATTTATCATACAGCCATGGCTATCATATAGTCGTGTTGGAGATTTTACCATGGGTTTACTATAGTATGTCAAACAGCAGCCCTTTATGGTGGTGAAATCACTGTAACACACAACCTTTATTGCTTTAATCAGTTCTGTGTCCTGTAGAAACATGTCACTGAAGGATCTCTTAAAATAAAGACAGAAGCCACACATCACCTTACAGCACATGACATCAAAACACCTCGTTATTAAAGAATCTGTGTAGGTGTAATGACTCCACATACTCCAGGTCTAATCGGAATCGCTATGGAAACCGAAGAGCTCCACAGACAACTTCCTTCCCACTTCCTGTCACGGAGCTCTATCATTACATGCCTTCAAAGAGACACACACACAGGAGGCTCCGTTTGGAGGTTAACCGGCTGATCAAACCGGAGTAAGCCTCGTCAATGTTTAATGAGCATCAGCGATCGACATCAGCCTGGATCTAACGAGAGGAGGATCATTTGTGTGAGAACAGCAGGAACCAATTCACCCCAAAACCTTGAAAAAAAACCTACTGAAATAAAACAAGGTTAAGCTGAAGCGCTAAAACTACAACAACAACAAAAACACATAACAAAATTACTAGAATTAAAATAAAAACTGAAAAAAACTAATGTTAATTCAAAACTGAAACATGAACTGAACTGAAATATGAAAGTTTTTAAAATTGGTTAAATTTATGATTTATGATATTAAAATCACTTTTTCTAATTGAAATAAAGCTGAATTAAAATGATAGGTAACCCCCCCCAAAAAACTAAAATTAAAATAAAAACTGAAATTATAGAAATAAAAGCTAATCCTCATTATTAGATAAGTGCACTATATTATAAATAAATAAATATTTGTCCACTGATTTTGCAACCTGCATCAAACTATTTATTGTAAATATAAATCTCAAATGAATTCATAAATACGGAGTTCGTTAATGAAGTATTGTTTTGCATTAGATCTTTTTAATGAATCATTTACTCTTACGAAGGAGCTAACAGATCCTTTTCAAAAGAATACATTAATATCTGATTCATTTGTGAATCATTGTTTTGTGTTGGATCTTTTTAATGAATCATTTGAGCACTACTTGTCTCATGAACCCTTATGTGGATTTTCAGTGAATAAAGCACGTAGATTTGGGTCTGTTCCTCACACAAATCTGTCGTATGACTTCAGAAGACAAAATATAGTGAATAAGACATTTTCAACCACCTGGAAGACACTTTAACGATGTTTACTTGTCATCAGCTTCTCGTTCACTGCACTTAAAAGAGCAGGATACTCGTCAAAAATTCTCCTTGCTTGCGAAGAAAGTCAAACAGGTTTGAGGAATCCTGGTTTTTGACTGAATTGTTAGTTTAACGCGGTGGCACGTGCTCATTAGGACAGATGAGGAGTGAGCGGCGCTCGGGGACGGCTCTTTGTTTTAATGAATATAGAGAGATGTGCGGTGCTGAGAGCTCTTAACGAGGAGCAGAGCTCTAACGATGGCCGCTCTGACCTCGTCTTTAACAAACCACGGCACAACATCTCCTCCTGTTCCTGTCCTGGCTGTCGTTTCTTCCTCCCTCCCCCTCTTTCAGTACTAATAACCATCTCTCTTTCTCTCGTAATGAATCAGGATGTGAAGGACTGGACTGAATGCCCAACTATCCCTAATTATCATCCGTCTGAGCTGCTCTTTCCCACCGGCAGAGTTTAGATCCATTACCAGCAAAATGTTTACTAATTGCTTAATGATTTAGTGTTTGATTGGGTTTTTCTCTACTATTTGAGTGGTTTCTCTTTCGGTAGATTGATACCAAATGGTTTATTTTGGTCAATATACAACAGAATTAGATCTAGGAAAAGAAAAATGTTGTTTTTTCTTTCTTTATTTTTTTTGATGGATTTTGAGCAAAATGTTAATTAATTGCTTAATTAGTTGGGGTTTGATTGGGTTTTTCTTCACTATTTAAATGGTTCCTCTTTTTTTTAGATTAATAACAAATGGTTTATTTTGGTCAATATAAAACAGAACTAGATCTTGGGGAAAAAAAATGCTTTTTATTTTTTCCAATGAACTGACAATTTAATTTTTTTTAATGCATTATAAGCAAAATATCAATTAATTACTTTATTAGTTAGTGTTTGATTGTTTTTTCTTTACTATTTGAGTGGTTTCTCTTTCTTTAGAGTAATACCAATATGTGTATTTTGGTCAATATAAAACAGAACTAGAAAAGAAAAATGCTTTTTATTTTTTACCAATGGACTGAAAATTGTATTTTTATTTTTTGATGCTCATAGCACTATTTAAATGGTTTCTCTTTCTTTAGATACCACATGGCCTATTTTGGATAATAATAATATATCAATGGACTTTCAATGGACTGAGAAAAATACATCCATTATGAACATGTTTACTAATTGCTTAATTATTTGCTGTTTGATTGGGTTTTTATCTGCTTTCTCTGCTCAGATTAATATCAAATGTTTAATTTTGGGCAAATATTAAAACATAAGATCTAGAACAGGAAAAAAATAACTATTTACCAATGTACTAAGAAAGGTTTAAATGACATTTCAGATTCTGTGGTGTGTTACGATGCTACACAGGTAAATATATATTGTTTAAGATATTTTTCTCATGAACTCATTAATATGTGTTTTAAGGGAATAAAACACTTAAATTTGGGTCTGTTCCTCAAATATGTCTCATACATCTTCTTTAGAAGACTTCAAATATTGGGTACTGCAAATAAGTTAGTTTTACCAACTTTAAGACACCTCACTGAAATTCATTAGTAATCTTGGAGCTTGACTGGAAAGCTTATCAAAATTTTGACCACTACTTGTTTATTGAACTCTAATGAACTAGCCAAGGTGGATTTTTTTAATAAAGCAAGTGGGTCATCTTAACCCATTTTAGGACACTCTTTCAGAAAGATCTTAACGATATTTAAGACATTTCTGAGCCACTTTCTATGATGACTGCTGTGTGTCTGACCTGTTGAAGAGGTTGTTTCTGGAAACCATCCTCAAGAAGCCGGTCGGGTCGGTCACTGAGTTGAGTTTATTATTGAGTTCTTCAAACTGCTGGTCCAAAAGGTCTCCAGCTTCGCTCTCCGTCTCACTGCTGGAGCAGGCTCTGAAACACCAAACATAATGTGATTTATTTATTTACCACAGCTGAGGGGAGCTGTTGGCTTCAAAACATGGTACAATTATTGCTTTTTTAATTTTTTGTGAAAAAAATGAGTCCAATAAATAATTTAACGATGTAAAACGACAATAATAACTATAAACACCACTTCTGCCCAAGAAAATATTCAGTTATTAAACAACACCCTGAAATACGTGATTCTACTGTCTGTTTTTATTTCTCTGACATAACATTTCAAAGAAACATAACTGCTAAATCAATTAAGTTTCTTCAGCGATGAAAGCACTACATCTGAGCGATGAAACGCTCCCACTTATCAATACCGCTGTCAAACACGCACGCATTTATATCCAGACATGCACATGTTTGTTGACTTTTCATTCCCGCCGTCCATTGAGATGCAAGGCAAAATAAGACAAACAATTTCACAAACGACCAAACAACTTGAGCACAACGGCAGACACAATCACAGATAATTGCTCACGAGTCTCTCGGCGTCTGAAGAACACGTGAGCAAATTTCTCTGATTAGCTTTAATGAAAAAACAGATCTCTCCAGCAATCTGACTCATCTGAGAGAGCACACTTGGATTCCTCTATTGGGTTAATAAGGTTTTATCCACCTCACCTCAATTACACACAAAACGCTCTTCATTTGCACCTAATGCACGACGCAGATGTTCCGCTGATTATTTTGAACGCATTATCAGATGGCATTAAAACATGTCGATATGAAGAGATTGAAATGCTCCACAGACGTCTGAATATCTCGTTAGCGTGTGTTTGTTTAAGTGTGTCTTTGCTCTGAGAATGAAAGGGAATGTCTGCTTATCCTCTTCTATATATCTCTAAATATAACTGTATATATTTCACATTACTGCATGCATAATGTCATCTGACTCCTTACATTATATCTCAAATTAAGACTTCAGCTCAATGACTTCATATATATCTCAAAATATAAATATATAGCATAATATCACTACACATCTCACAATTACTTAATGTATCTCAAAATATAACTTTATATATCTCATATTACATATACACACAACGTCATATGGCATTATATCTCACATTTGGACTATATATTGCAAAATATTATTACATATATCTCACAACATGGCTTTTTTTTCTTTATATATCTCATAATACTATATACATCTCATAATATTAGTATATATGTCATCATTTGGCTTTATCTCAAAATGACTATATATCTCATACTAATAGATACATCTCACATTTACATAATATTTCTCAAATTATCTCTATATATCTCATAATATGACTATACATCATTAAATAACTTTCTCAAAATATGACTATATCTCATAATATTATTATATATATATATATATATATATATATGTGTATATATATATATAATATATATATTTCACAACACAACAAAATTGAGTCACAATATAACTCAAGATATTAATATCTCAAAATATTATTTAATAAATATCATATGTTACTATATATCTCAAAATGACATGTTAAATACAACTTTAAATATCTCATTCCTATTAAAATATATCACCTGACTTCTTATCTCACATTTCATATTTCAGAATATGACTATGCATTTCACAACTTAAATATTACTTTATCTCATAATGTTACTATATATATATATATGACTTCAAAGACACGTTAAAATATAACTTTAACTCATATTCCTTTAATATATATCACATGACTTCTTATCTCACATTTCATATCTCAGAATATGACTATGCATTTCAGGATGACTTAAATATTACTTCTACCTCATAATATTCCTTTTTATCTCACAATATGACTTCTGTTACTGACTATATACTGAATGCTCTACAGATGTCTGAATAGCTCATTAGCGTGTGTTTGTTTAAGCCCTTTGCTCTGAGATTGAAATGGAACGTCTGCTAATCCTCTTCCCTAGATTTCTGAACTATTCCAGAATGTCAGAGCACCAGCATTCTTCTCATTTTGCATTCTTTATCTCCGCAAACATGTTCCAGCGCTCGATGCACTCCCTCTTGAGACGGAAGCCATCCCAAATCCTGTTGAAATGTTAATTTAATTCTTTGTCAGGGTACAACCCTGTAGGATGGGAATAATCTCATTTCGGTGCCAACCAGAAATGAAAAGCACCGGAGGAGCCGGAGGATGAGATCTGCTCTTCATATATTTGTGCTTAAAGTGACAGAGTTCGACCCGGTCGTGGGGCAAACGCTCGCATCTGAGACCTGTCCGTATGCGCTCCTGCACCTGGATGCGGATCTGTTTGGAAAGCTCAGATGTGGAGACAGCGGCGTGGGCCGCGCGTGGCAGGCAGAGATATGCAAGGACACTCTGAAAGGAAAACCTTCCTATAGTGAGCGGCTCTCTAACCTGATCAGGTAGGTTAACTCAGGTTGTTCACACTGGGTCTGAGTTTGATTACGCCTCCGGAGTAACACTGTGAGCGCAGGAGGAAGCTGTTTACCAGCCGACTAAAATTGAACACGCTGTCTGCTGCGGATGCGTTTGAAAGCCGTTTCTGCTGAGACAAGCAGCAATAAGAATGCATTAGTTTATAATATGCAAATTATAAATCATCAACAGCCATTTATTTCAGCAAATTAGGCCGAATTGGTTTATGAACCATAACTCAGACCGGAGCTTATATGACAAGCAAACAAACTCAAAAAACCCTGGGAAAGCAGGAAATGTCCTAATTAGTGGCGTTTACTAGGTCATCTATCATTGTTACTACTGCTCATACTGAGGGTTTGTGATATGTACATCATACATATACATCATTATTTGTGCAAGTCATCCTGTACAACACGGATGATTCCTCAAATCATGTGTCCTCTTGAAGAGAGGATAATAGGACTTACGATTGTCACCTGCTGGATTATGAAAAAGACAAATCACTTCATGTTTCACATTACAAATGAATACGTCTCATAATGTTACAATATACCTTACATTGTAACTTCGTATCTCAAAATATGATTTCATATCACATTATGATTTATTTCATAAAATAGCTTTATGTCTCATAATGTTACAATAACTCCCCATAACTTACTAGATATCTCATAATATGATTTTATACCCAAAATATATTACTTTATATCTCAGATTATGACTATATATCAAAAAGTCAATATAAATACTGTAAAGCTGCTTTGAAACAATTTCCATTATAAAAAGCGCTATAAATAATGGTGATTTAACATATTTCAGGATGTATTTCTATGCATAATGCTATGACTAAACATCTCACAATGTGACTTATGAATAAGTATAACAATACTCCACATTAACTTTATATATCTCACAATATTATTTCACAAATATGACTTTATATAGTTATTATATTACCATATATCTCACAATATGACTTCAAACATCTTTACAATTTATCTCATAATATTATTATACCATATCTCACAACATGACTTCATCTCAGACTCTGACATTTTATCTCATAATTTGACTATATATCTCAAAGTATATCTTTACATATCTTTGAATTATGACTTATATCTTAAAATATGTAATTACATTTTTCCTGTTATATCTTCTTATATCACACCAATAGGACTACTTTTTTGTATTTAACCATTTCTCATAATTAACTTTCTACCCAAAGGTGAAAACAAGGTATCATACCCATTATATCTAGAGACCAGAATATAACACTTGGGTATGGGCTCATTTGCACCTAGCAACTGTACAGTAACGTCCTGACAACCACCCTTCATGGCGGTGTGTTTTGCGGGCAAACACAATCCGTGCATTAATCACAGAGGTATTCTGATGAATGTCACAAGCGGCACTCCAGTCAACACACACACGGATCCGTCTTAACTAAAGGGTGCAAGAGGTCTCGCTAAACGAGCCATAATCGCTCATATAGCAGCCGGTCGCAGGTATCACAATTCCTGTTTGTGCCTCTTTCTTTCTGCACAATGAATGGGGTCTTCAAAGGTGGCATATTGCACCCAACCAAGTGGAAAAGATTGCTCGCAGCCCCTCAGTCAAGCGCTAAATTATCCTTTAATGGGCAGGGATGAGCGCAGAGCTCGCTGGGAGAAGCCATCACACCTCTAGTGACTAATGCGCTGGCACCGGCGGCTTTCCACGCACGTACAATAATGGCCTTTGTTTCAGGCTGCTGCTTAATTCACACCAAGAGCTTCTGACGTTCTGCCATCCTTCTCTCTGCATTCTGCTCCTCCAAACCTGCCAGTGTCTTCACCTAATTACATGTCAGAGTGAACTCAACACCAGCAGTGCTTCCTCCATGCGAGAGGTGAGTAACTCCTCAGCTGCCACCCGGTTAGCGCCACAGAGCCAGAGATCAGTGTGCTGTGGCCTCCAGCCCCGCCGCGGCGTATGACAGCATCGCTGAGATGTGCTTCCTGCAGGGCATGAACGCGCACACGCGCACACTCCAGCACCGCATCCATCAGGGTAAATTTAGGAGGATGCAGACATTCACACTAACACGAGCACAGCTGCGCTCTGCGGCACTTCTGCTGTAATATTTTATTGGGAAAAGCATATTCTTAAAGGAATAGTTCACCCAAAAATGAAAAATCAGTCATCATTTACTCACCCTTGAGTAGTTCCAAATCTGTATGAATTTCACACAAACACAAACGAAGATATTTTGAAAAAAGTTTGTAACCAGGCTGTTTTGGGTCACCATTGACTTCCATAATGGGAAAAAATACTATGGGAGTCAATGGTGAACCAAAACAGCCCGGTTACAAACTTTTTTCAAAATATCTTCTTTTGTTTTCGGCTGAACAAAGAAATTCATCCAGATTTGTAACTACTCGAGGGTGAGTAAATGAAGACAGAATTTAAATTTTTGGGTGAACTAGTCCTTTAAATCAACATAGTCGTCTGTATTTTATAAAACCATAAAACAAAGGAAAATTTAACTAGATGTTACATGGCTTGTTTACTTTTATTTTACAAAACTAAGATGATCAAAGGAAGGAAAATTATAATGTTTCGCTGAAATATATTTGCAAAGTTTAAACATTACAAAAAATGATCTCTATCATAACAAATACAATACTATTTTTAAAAATATTTTTAATAATGAGCAACCACCTAGTAACACCCTAGGAACCCCCTAACCAGGCTCTAACACCCCAGAGACTTAACACAACACCCAGTACAACCTTGAAATTACCTAGCAACACCCTAACAGACATTAAGAACACCACCATAGCAACCACCTATCAATACCTAACATTCAATACACCCTTAAAATGACCTAGAAACACCCTAACAAACACTAAAAACAACATAGCAACCACCTAGCAACGCTCTAACATCCAATACACCCTTAAAATGACCTAGAAACACCCTAACAAACACTAGAAACAACATAGCAACCACCTAGCAACACTCTAACATCCAATACACCCTTAAAATGACCTAGCAACACCCTGACAAACACTAGTAACAACATAGCAACCACCTAGCAACCTTATAACATCCAGTACATCCCTGCAATCACCTAGCAACAACCTGACAAACATTAAGAACACCCTAGAAACCACCTAGCAACACTGTAAAATTATTACACCCTATCAAACATCCAGCAGACCTTAGCAACTTCTTGATTTTTCCAAATCCCTCCGGTGATTAGTTAATTTCATTTAAAGCAGTGTTTCTGAACTTTTAATGCTCCAAAAGTGACACCTAGTGGCAAAGAATGGATTTGCATTTTCATTCAGACCAACAACAGACCAACAAGTGGGCGGGCAATATGCTAATGTTTCATGTTGATGTCAAACAGAGACAATAACTTTATACTCAGTGCACTTTCAGAATGATAACTTTGCAGGATGTTACACACTGCATGAAAGCTCATTTTCAAAAATCCATAATAGGAGCACTTTGACAGCAACCTAGCAAACCCCCCAGATTACATCACCAGATTGTGAGGCTGTGACTGAAGCATTCACCTGCTGTAGTATGAGTCCACCCCCAGAGCTTCCCGAGCGTTACTGATGTGCTGCTCCAGAGACGAGCCTCCACCCGCAGGCACAGAGCCACCACCACCCTCCTGGAAGTCCGACGTACCACCATCCGACGCACCCTCACCCAGATACACCTCATGAAACTTCAGGATACCTGTGAGATGGAGAGCAGAGCACAGAAATGATATCTGGAAGATAATGGTGAATATTGCTGCTGGTGCTGTCTTATAAAAGCAGTGCACTACATGAGCTTTGTGATTTCACAAATGGCAAAGTAGTTCAATCTTGAAATGATGACACTTAAAGGTCAGATGTAAAAGACGATCACCCAGCAGAGTTCAGACTGGACCGAACGCTCTCAAACTCCTGAGAGCATCAGTGTTTCAGACATAACGCGCGTGCTTTGGCTAATAATGAAGTTAGAAAAACATATAGAGCCACACAAGAGTCATGAGCAAGGTCAGAGCTCCTGTGAGAGGCTGAAATCTAGTTAGCTGAATATTGTAAATGAGCAAAGGCACTCCCTGCTCTTAAACATATGTATGTTTGATTACAGACACTGATGCTGGAATAAATACATTTTCAAGTTCAGAGAGATGAAGTCGTGTGCGAGTGCATGTCCAGGGATGAAAATTAAATTATTGATATCAAAATATTTTCAAAATTGACATGAGTCAGACACTAAAAATATATAAATCTGAAACTTAAAGTATGTTGCATAAAAAATAAATAAATAAATATATATATATATATATATATAAATACATAATACATAAATACGTACACATAAATAAACAAATAAATTAAATCAGAAATTTTGACTTAATATTTAGCTCAAATATAACTATAAAAACTATAACCATAAAAATATCTAAAATGTGAAACTGACAATTTATATGGGAAAAAACTAATAAAAATATTTTAAAAATACATATTTAAAATTCTGAATGTAAACTGTACCCACATAAAAATATAAAAATGTTACATGTATATACATACATAAACCTTACAGAAAAAATACATCACAAAATTAAAAGAATTATACATTTAAAACAAAAAAACCCTGAATATACCATAATATAATTATGTATATTCATGCACGTAAAAATTCTAAACATTTGTAAAACTGAACTGAGATATAAATATGTATTACAATAAACCAGCATTAAAATAAAAACTGTGTAACGGTAACACCCTGAGTGTGTGTTTTATGTGTGTGTGGTTGTGAGGCGTGGGATTATGGAGGCAGGTGGTACTGCCGCTTTGCGTTAATTCACAGCTTTTTACCAGCTTCACCAAACAGCAGGCGGCACAATGAAGCTGCGGGGAACAGAAGGTGTGAGGAATACGACAGCGACAAACACACCGATCAACTGAGCATGTGCGTGTGTGTATGTGTGTGTCCCTGACATTGAAACAACTCCAGATTTGATCAAATAATTGTTTCTTTGTTGTAGAATGTGGTCCAACCAAACTTATGGTGTGTTTGGGTCTGTAACAGATGCCTTTTGAGTAAATGGATTAAAATAGCGGACATCAACCTTTGATTAAGATCTTTTAAATAAGATTATTAAAAAAATCATACTCATCTACTTTAGCTTGAGATAGTTTAATGCAATTTATTAACACTTCTAGTCAAATGACGTGTAAAATGGTACAGAAATGTAGCTTTACAGCATGAGAAAGGCATCAGTTTGGCAGGTCAGCGTGTGTGTTATTGATCTGTTAGTGTAAATGTGAGCGGCGGTGCTGGTCTGTGTTCAAACAGACAGACAGCGTCTCAGCGTGTCTCCGGATCGGGCTCTGATGAACTGTTCAGATGTGTGCTGTGTCTGTCTGACACCTCCATCACCACACACACACACACACACACACACACCGCATACTACTTTAATCTGTGTTTAGGATCCTTCGATTTCAATGGTAAACATGAAGAGAATCTAAGAATCCAGTTATAAAAAAGGAATTTACTCTATGATGCAGAATGCCTCAGAATTTGGCAGATTTTGGATAAATAAATCAAAAGTAGGCCTGTACACTTAAACAAATCACAATAAGGTTTAGTTATATATCTATGTATATAAAAAAAGAGCAGTCACAGAATTTCTGAAAAATAAAAAAAATTCACAGAGCCCTATTATTGTAATAAATAAATAAATTATAAAAAATTATACAAATTAAAAAAATAATAATTACATTGTTAAAGGTTTATGAATTAAACTGATTAGACATGGTTATTGAGCAATTTTAATAAAAAACCAAGTTTAATAATTTTATTTGATTAGACATGTTTTATGATTACTAAAATGTAATTGAAAAATGAAGAAAAAAAAGAAAGAGAATTCAGAAAATAATAAATAAAAAATTGTATTTGGGAAAAAATAAAGATTTCATAGGGCCCTAAAAATAAAATAAATAAATAAATACTTTAAGACAGGCTTTTTGTTTACTAAAATTTAACTGGTAAAAAGACAAAAACTAACAATAAAATATTATAGATTAAGAAATTTAAAAAAAACATTTCATAGGACCAATAAACTTTACTTTTTCCAAATATTTTAAAATAAATTGTTGCTAAATTATGTAAGCTTTAACATTTTAAATAATTACACATGCTTTATGATGCTAAAATATTATTGGAAACTTAATATCCTTGAAAAAAGAAAAAAAAAAAGAAAAGAAAAAGAAAGATTCCAGAAGATTTTAAACAATAAATTAAAAAAAAAAGAATTTGGGGGGAAAAATATGATTTCATATGGCCCTAAAATATAATTTGTTACACTTTTAATAAATTTTTGTTAAAATATATATTTTTTTATAATTTCTATTAATCAGACATGTTTTTTGATCACTGCAGTTTAACAGAATATTTCAATACAACTGCAAAAAAAAAAATCATTCTTTATAAGGCCCTTCATCCTCTTTTGGGATATTTCTTTAAGATGGCATAAAGTAATGCAGAACATTATTTGGTATTTGGGCTTGTGTGAGGGTATGTTGGGAGTGCATTAATCAACGCTCTGTGAGTGTCTTACCGGATCCGGGGGCCAGGAGCCAGCTGTACAGGTATCCTGCCGCCAGAGAGAAGTAGAGCACCAGCGCCCGCTGCCCGTTCACAGTGTCCAGGATGTGCTCCACGGTCACGGGCGTGTAGGGGTCAGAGTCCTGCTGACCCGTCTGTCTCTCCACCAGCAGGTCAGCAAAGGCCCGGGTGCGTCCGCGCTCCGCCACGGCCAGAGCTTCATCATGGTGACCTGAGCGGAGGTCAGAGGTCAGCGCTGGTCTTCATAAACCCATGAATACATGCAAACACTTCTAACTTCATTTCCACTTCCACTTTACTTTTTATGAATACGGAATGAACTACAGGCCACAGAAAGCAGTGATATCATAATTTCTACCACAGGTCACTAAAATGGCCAAAAGAAACCTTATGTGCTGAAGCGTTACTTCATTTTGGTCTTTTCATCACATAAAGTCATTATAAAACTTCAGAAAACTATAAAAGGTGCTACTTTTATTATGTTTTATGATGCTTTTTGGATCTTGACGCTCTGTCCATACATGTATTATATGGAAATGTATTATTATATTAATCCTTTTTTTCAGGATGGACACAATTACAATGTTATTTAATGTAATCTTGTGTTATATAAAAAAGATTTATATTTCAAATAAATGTGGTTCTTTTAATCAGTTTCCACTAATTAAAATAAATTAATTAATTAATTAATTAAACCAATAATTTCTTCAGCAGCAAATCAGCATATAAGAAAGATTTCTGAAGGATCATGTGACACTGAAGACTGGACTAACGATGCTGAAAATTTGGCTTTGCATCACATGAATAAATTCCATTTTAAAATGCATTCAGACAGAAAACAGCTTATTTAAATTATGTTTTACAATACAGCGCTGGTGAGCATAAGAGACTGCTTTCAAAACATTAAATCTCACCAAGCACAAAATTTTGAACAGTAATGCATGTCATGTCCATTTATTGATTTACTGGCAAGTAACACTGCAAAAACTATTTTAATGAGTAGTTTTTTAATACCTTAAAATCCTCAAAAAAATTGATTTTCAGATTTGAACTAGTAAACAAGTTCAAAAGGACTTCATTAAGCAGTGTAGCCACATAATGAGCAGTTTAACGTCCACTCAGCTGGTCATTATCTGAAAACACACCCCTGCAGAGCGACACACGCTTTACTTTGCTGCAAGGACTGTACATTAATCCTTACATACACAGATAAGCTGTTCTGCGCTCTGAATGGATAACGTATGACATAAACAGGAGGAGAATATTTATACCGAGGCTGACAAGGACCCTCTGGAGAGCCTGGTACGAAGAGGTCTGCAGGTCGAACAGGGAGAGCTTGTAGTCGGTGCTGTGCTGCGCTTCATGACGAATGGTCTCGAACAGAGCCGACGCACGGTACAGCTGTGAGGCAAAAACAAGATTTGGTGCGTTACTCACACATGTGTTAATAATAAAGCGCTGACCTGCCCTGACACAGAAACACTGGCATGTGTGTTATCACGCTACGCAGAAACATGACGCCTAATGAGAGCAGCGCTCAGACGCGGACAGCGGAGGGCAGCAGACCTCCACACCTCAAACACACCAGCTTCTTTCTAAGCTTATTGTCTTGTTGCCTTTAATCAAATCACAGCAAGTGGAGATGAAACGCAAAACCAATCAAAATAAATGGAGTCTGAATCACAGAGACTGTGAGTCGCAGCCTCTTTTGCCGGCCGATCTGTTTCTCGTTTAGCGATCGAAAGTTGTGAGTTTGTGTGTGGTATGAGTGACGTGTTATTTCTGGCTAATGATAAGCTCTCGTTCCCAGCGGTGGAGGGAAAGACAGAGTCACATGTCTGACAGACTCGCTGACGCTGTCAGGGAGAAAACCGGCATGCTGCGTTGACGTATGTCTTGAGAACAAACTAAAGTTGTGGTGCTATAACTTTAAGTTTTCAGTAGTACAGAAAAGACAGAAAAGATTTAGAAATCATTTATAATGAAAGCTGAGTAAATAAGCTTGTTTGTTAGGATATGACACTATTTGGGAGAGATACAACTATTTGAAAAACTAGAACACTGAGAAAATCACCTTTAAAGTTGTCCAAATGAAGTTCTTAGCAATGCATATTACTAATCAAAAATTAAGTTTGAATATATTTACGGTAGGAAATTTACAAAATATCTTGATGGAACATGATCTTTAGAAATATTGATCATTTTGACTCATGCAATGTATTTTTGGCTATTGCTACAAATATACCCCAGCGACTAAAGACTGCTTCAGGGTCACATATACTAATTAAATAATGAATAAACAAAATATATGATTTACAGATAAAATACATGATTTAGTGATTAAAAAATATTATTTACTAATGAAATAAGCAACAAATAAATGAAATATATGATTCACTATTTAAATAAACAATTCAATAAATTAAACATGATTTAATATTTTTTATAGCAAAAATGATTCAAAGATTAAATAAATGATTCACTAATCAAATAAACAATAAATAAACTAAATATATGATTCACTAATCAAACAAACGATTCACTGATCAAATACATGATTCAGTGATTAAATAAATGATTCACCGATCAGATAAATGATTCACTATTCAAATAAACAATTTAATAAATGAAATTTTAATACATTTCAGATCAAATACATAATTCAACGTTTAAATTAAATATTCACTGATCAAATAAATTATTTTCTGATCAAATTATCAAAATTAACATATCAAACACATATTTACAGATCAAGTACATGATTTAATGATTAAATAAATGATTTACTGGACAAACCATGTCGATTTTTAAGTTGTTTAAAGTTACAGTCTCTGGTATTGAGATGTCGCTATGCCAGAAAAACACTATCAGTTTTGCAGAATTAAACCACATAAGCTAATATTTATACATTAATACCATTAAATAGCTCAATGTACTTCTAGCAAGCAATTTCAACTTTTTCCCATAAAATATGTAAATATTCCTAAAGCGACAGAAATGAAATTCACAAGCAAACATGCAAGCTTAAAATTGGATCAAAGTAATAACTCGTTTTAATAAATTATATCTACATTTTTTTTTTCCCTATCCCACTGGCAAATATTTGCTTCTTGTTTTATGCACAAACATATCTAAATTTAGGTTAAGTTTAATTACAAGGATATCACATTCATGCAATCTGCTCCAAGCAAACATGTCTTGTTTAAAGAATATTTAGATATTGCTAGACTAGTCAAGAATACTGTTAGATGTGTTTTAAAAGGGCAGCTGGACTGTAGTTGTCAAGCCGCCCTGCTTCATGTGTGGAGCTGTATGATGTGTGTGATGTGTGGCCCAGTACTGCCTGATGTTGCATGTGTGAGTATTTATGTGTTTTTCGAGTAGTGTGTGTGTGTGTGTGTGTCCGAGCACGTGTGTGTGTGTTTGTGGCGTGGAATGCAGCGTTTCTCAGGGGTTCGGCTGCAGAGAGCCCTTCATCAGCATACAGCACGGCCAGCCTGCAATCAATTAAGAGCGGAATGCATCAGCGCACACACACACACACACACACACACACTCCATCTGCAATCTGCAGCGCTCCAGAACTGTCTATACATCACACACACACACCAAACTGAGTCACCAGGGAGGAAGGCCATGAAAAGCTACTATTACTACACTCACAAAACACACACACACACGCCGTACTATCAGCTGACTCGAGTTTCTTTTCATTTTCTCCACTCTACAGCCTTAAACACTGCAAACACAAATGCACATTCACAAGAGCGTGCACGTATTTAAAGCTATAATGTGTCATTTGGGAGTTAAAGTAATTTTTTGACCAAAAATGAGCATTTGCATACACCCTCACGTTCATTGAACGAGTTTGTTCTTCATCAGAACACAGATTTAGAGAAATGTAGCATTGCATCACTTGCTCATCAATGGATGCTCTGCAGTTAATGGGTGCCGTCAGAATGAGAGTTCAGACAGCTGATAAAAACATCACAATAATCCACTCCAGTCCGTTATTTAATGTCTCATGAAGACAAAAGCTGTGTGTTTGTAAAACAAACCTATTATTAAGATTGTTTATTTCTTCCAAACACGCAGTCTTCTCCAGATGTTATAACTCACCCATTCACTGCAGAGCATCCACTACTATATTTCTCCAAATCTCATGAAGAAACCAACTTAACTACATCTTGGATGACCCGAGGAGCTGAGCAATAAGCAGAAACAGTAAAACAAAACACACTGAAAATACTTTAACCAAGCAACCAAATATTGACGTAAATATTCTCTACCGTGGCACTGAGTTCTCCCTTGGCAATCATCGCTCATATTTTTACGCTTACTGCACTTAATCCAGAGACTGAGCAAGGAGAAAGTATCTAAAACATTTTTTTTGGGTGGCACAAAGGAAACATGTCACAAAAATGATGTTTCCTTGTGAGACGGTGTTGTGCACAAACATCTGGACGTCTTAACAAAAGCGGCACCCATCCGAACGCCTCTGATATGATCGAGTAGCGTGTGGCGTGTCTGTTTGATTGACAGCTGCCGCCAGAGGCGTGTGAGACTCCCGTCTGACGCTTTCTGGCTCTTTCAGACTGAACTAAAGCACAACCCTCCCCAATGGCACAGCTGCCTAATTGACAAGACTGGCTGTACGATGATCTAAACACATTATCCTCTAATCTTCCGTCTCCCTGTAGACGTTCGGCACATATGTGATCAACATCCTTCTCTGCGCCGGAGACCCGAGACGTGAGACTCGCTCTGCAATTTACAGAGGGAGAAGAACAATTTAGAGCCTTCCTCCCCAGACGGTCATGATGAAATCCGAGCAGGCGATTACTGAGACGACTACAATCACTGTCACCATCTGAGACGGAGACGACCTCCAGAAATTATAAAAGAAATCAAATAAAATCTGTCACTTTGAGCTCAAGAAATAATCTCAGAGGTTCAATACACCTCAGGCTGGTTTTACGTTATTGATCGAAAAGTTTAGTCCACAAAAGCAAGCCTAAAACATTTCAGGAAAACAAACAGCGATGTCTTAATTCAGATCAGAAATACTTTTTTATTACTTCTCGATGTCTGCAGGCAGAAATTCTTTTTCCTGTGGGGCTTTTTTATACCTTTATGAGCATGTTTATTGTAGTTTTATGAGTTTCACCTGTAGCAAAACTCAGTTTCCAGTAATCTGTCCTTTTAATTTAGTGATAGATAATAAAAATTAAATAAAGAGATTAATAAACATTCAACACTGACCGATATTGTTCAAAAGTTTGGGTTTGTTACAACTTTTTAATGTTTTTTTAAAAAGCTTCATCCACTCAGCAAGGCTGCATTTATTTGATCAAAAATACAGTAAAACAGTAATATTGTGAAATATTATTTCAATTTAAAATAACTATGTGAATATATGTTAAAATGTAATTTATTTCTGTGATCAAAGCTGAATTTTCAGCATCATTACTCCAGTCTTCAGCCTCACATGATCATTCAGAAATCATTCTAATTTGACGATTTGCTGCTCAAGAAATATTATTATCAATATTGAATACAGGTGTTCTGCGTCCTATTTTTTTGGAAACCGTGATGCAGTTTTTTTTTGTTTTAATTCTTTGATGAATACAAAATTCAAAAGAGCAGCGTGTATTTGAAACAAAAATCTTTTGAAACCATATTAATGTCACTTTTGATCAACTGAATGCATCTTTGCTGAATAAAAGAACATTAATTAGGTTTTAATTAAAAGTGTATATAAAAACTAGCTTGTACATATCATGCATCCCGAGAATAATATTAAATAGGCCTACTAGATGACTAAATTTAATATATAATATTCAAATAGACACTTAAACTAAACTCTCTAGGGTATTTCTGATGCATTTAGGTTCATTTTTGTCTTCCTAACAATTCAGTTCAACCATTTAGCAATAATTGATGAATCACTCGACTGTAAAAGTGCAGTTGAAGTGAAGTGTAAACACCGTGTGTTTGTCGAAGCGCTTCAACATGTCAATTTCTGACTCAATCAATCATGCTTTTAAGGCGAGACTGTTTGAGAAACAATCATTTTTAAAGTTGATTTTGATGCTGCTATTTACAAAGATCACACACTGTAGCTTTAAGTGACTCTTTGAATAGAATTCCTGCTCCAAAACGCCAGTGTTCATTGAGAATCACTTTTTATTTTTATATCTTCCCTTTTTAGTTTTAGTCAAAGTTTAGGGAATTTTGTTGTGTGTTTGTCATTTTATTGCTTTAGTTGTTGTTTTTTTATTTTATTTTTTTTTTTACATAATTTCCTTTTATTTTTTCATGTTTTATTATATTTTATTTCAGTTATTTTAGTATGTCAATCCAAACTAAAATAAAATTGATATAATAACTAATTGAAATTAAATAGTAATAACAAAACTGAAATGAATATAATGAATACCAATTAAATTACATTAACAATACAATTGGTTTTATTAAAACTATTTAAAATATTGTAATAAAATTATAATATAATACAATATAATCATTTATTTTAGTAGATTCATTTAAACTGAAATGAAAAATATTCATCAGACATTTTCAACATTATTAAATTAATAATAATAAATAATAATAAATTACTATATAATATAATAATACATTAAATTAATACAATTGATTTTATTAAAACTACTGTAAAATAATATAACTATTTATTTTAGTACATTCATTTAAACTAAAAAGAAAAATATTTATCTGAAATTTTAAACATTATTAAATTAATACTAAATAATAATAATAAATTATTATATAATAATACATTTAAATGAATAAAATAGATTTTATTAAAACTGCTTTAAAATAATATAACAATCATTTATTTTAGTACATTCATTTAAACTAAAATGAAAAAATATTCATTGGACATTTTAAACATTATTAAATTAATAATAAATAATAATAATAAATTACTATATAATATAACAATAAAATATATTATTATATAATAATAAATTAAATTAATACAATTGATTTTATTTAAACTATTGTAATAAAATATAATAATTTATTTTAGTGCATTCATTTAAACTAAAATGAAAAATGTTCATCTGACATTTTAAACATCTCAATAAAAATATAATAAAAACATATAAAAAATATAATTCATATGTAAAAAATACATTTCATTCCAGTTAAAGTTTATTTCATTAAAGTTTTTTGATGCCTTTAGTTGTAGATTAATTTAACTTTAATATTCCTGCTCAAAGCTACATCCAAATCCTCAGCGGTGCGGAGTGGGGCAGTGATTCCTCAAACAAACCCTGAGCTGGAGTGTTTGCTGATGACGTGGGTCTCGTTTGGGCTGACAGGCCTGAATCAATTAAGGCCTTAATGCAGAGGGTGTGTGTTTGTGCAGCTCCGCTCCCTGAACAGCAGATTTTGCCTCTTTGTTTGCCTCACAGAATGATGAAGTCACA
The DNA here is from genome assembly GCA_032359235.1 of Enteromius mattozi. NCBI lineage: Eukaryota > Metazoa > Chordata > Actinopteri > Cypriniformes > Cyprinidae > Enteromius > Enteromius mattozi. The sequence continues at coordinate 15,641,358 of JAUMHE010000059.1, forward strand.
AGTGAAGAGTCCGACAGTGATGACAAGTCTGCAAACATCCAAAACACACACACACACATACATCCGCCTACAGGCACATCATTAGAAGAAGCAGAGACAGTGGAGCTCTGTCAAGAAGAGCGTTCATGAGCATCCTGTGCATCTGTGCGGAGACTGCAGGAAATTGGCTGTGTGTGTGTGTGTGTGTGTGAGCGTGTGTGAGTGGACGGTACCTGGTGCTGGGATTCCTCCAGATTGCCGCTGGCCCACAGCGAGAGCCCCAGACGGTGTCGGATCTTGGCCTCGTCCTCCCGACGGCCCAGCTGCTCCGCCAGACGCAGACCTGAGTCACAAAACACACAAACACACATTTACACATTAATGCTTTCCAGCAAGAGTTTTCAATCAATGCTTCACATGAAAACGACCATTTACTGATATTCTCCAATTGTTTTAATGCATCAAAATCTGAGCTTTATAGCTTTTAGTTTAGAAAATACTACTTTCTATTTCTTTCTACTTTAACATTTCATGCTTAATTTAATGAGTGTTTCTTTGTAATAATTCTTTGTGAAATTTACTAGCAATTTCTCAGTGAAAAATATTTTAGTTTACAATGTGCACTACATGTTATTTTATTATTCATAGACTATTATATTATTTATAATTATTTTGAACCTTTTTATATATTCAGTTCGGTCTTTGTTTCATTTGTAAGTTTTATTATTACATTTTTTTTAGCTTTAATTTATTTTGTAATATATTTTAATCTATTATTTATTGCTATTTTGAAGCTTTTATATATATTCAGTAAATTTTTTTGTGAGTTTTGTTTGGTGAATATTGCTATTACAATTCAGTTTCATTTGTAAGTTTTAAAAATGTGGTTAAATGTGGTTACATTGTTATTATATATTTTTTCATTTAGCTTTAATTTATTTTGTATAATTTTTATATACGATTTATTGCTATTTTAAAGCATATATCTATATATATATAATTGAACCTTTTTTAGTTTTTTACATAATATTTTCATTTAATGTAAATGTTTTAGTTCATTTTACAGATTTTACTGATTTGACAGAAATTGTCATAAAAATGCCATTAAAGTAGTGGATAAAACAAAGTAAGCTTGAATGTATATGAATTTTTTTCTTTTTCTTTAGTGAAAACACTTTAATTTTAATGTTACTAAATACTGCTCAATATTTTGGGGTCAGAGATGTTTTATGAAAGAAATTAATACTTTCATTCAGTAAGAATGCATTAAATTGTTTAAAAATACAGTACAGTACAGACAGTACAGACTTTTATAATGTATAAAAAGTTTTCACATGAACACTGTTCTTTTGAACTTTAGTTCTACTTTAGTAGGAACAAAGACTTTTAAGAATATTAAGCTGAACATTTGTTTAAATGGAAATAAATTCCATTTTAAATATATTATATTTGATTTCTTCCCTTTTCTCTGAAGAAAGAAAATCATATACTGCAGGTCTGGAACAGCATGATTTTTTTTTGCCCTTTAATAAAAGCATAATCAAAACTCTCAGCACTTTAAAGCCAGAAGTGGTTGAAATCGGTTGAAAACAGCTCTAGTATGTCTTGTATTTAAATTCATATTTGCAGCTCTCTGAAATTAATCATCCTAAAATAACAGGCTCTGAAACATTCCCTTGTTTTTTCCTCCTCCTTTTTCTTCATTCTCTCTGTTTTTATGTTTTTCATCATCAATCTTTGACACAGCTGTCGGGACGTGCTGTTATTTAGGTCTCATCAGACACTGATCTAAAGAAAAGCCTCAGAAATGATTTTTCTCATTCAACACAGACTTTAATCACCGTTTCAATCCCACTTTGATTCCTCCGTCTCAGTGAAGTTCAAACTCTGAACAAAAGAAGCGTACGGTAAAACACACGGTACATGGGTCTGAATTATACATGCATACGCATGAAAGCAGGTCTCTAACTGGTTAACAGTGTTATTTTACACTAGTACGACCTTAATCTTTGAAAACAATGCTCTCATTATTTCTGACAGGAAGTAGTATGTAGTATGCACACTGTCAGATGACGAAATAATCATGTCAAGCATATTGCATTGAGGAATACGTTATTTCTCTGGCTGTGTATTATTGGAGGAGATCGTAAACACACAGCAGATGCAGGATGCACACTACATACTACATACTGCAGCAGCAGTAGGAGCAGTAAGTTATGTTATTCCAAATGTAATAGATGTGAAATACTGTATGCCACACAGTGTGATAAATAGCCGGCAATAACAGCTGTGAGTTTTATCATCTCTTTCTTGGCTCATTATTTCATTAGACTGCCAAAAGTTGCATTTGGCTGATTAAAAATGGGAAATAACTTTTATATCTGAGATTATCGTTGCATGCTATATATACTGTTTCACTCATGAAACATAAGCTGCAGACTTCTGTGCAAATTATTTGTTGAATTCAACAATAATTTAACAAATGATTTACAAATAAAAATGTGATTAGTGAAAGAAAAATCAAATAAAATAAAAAGAAAGAAAGAAAGAAAATACATCTAAATATAAAAAAATGCATAAACAAAAACATAAAATGTATGTATATAAAAAAGAAAAAAAAATGTATGTATGAATATACAAAATAAATAAATAGAGATGTAAAAAAACCCATTTAAATATAAATAAAATACAAACAGAAATGCAGTGTTGGGGTAACGCATTACAAGTAACGTGAGTTACGTAATAATATTACTTTTTTTTTTACTTACAAGCAAAAATGACTTCAAAAACTAACTAATTGTGCTTCATTGGGTTTTTTTTTTTATTGCTGAAGAGTATTGAACTTTCTTCTCCTGTATTCTGCTTTACAGAATTTACAGAATTTATTTTTTCTTCAGCCTGACGTTTATTCGTGACACTTTTTGGTGTGCTTTTAAATTTGCTATAAATAGAACTTCTTATATTAAAAACAAACACTCAAGCTCTGCCCATATTTAAAAAGTAA
>JAUMHE010000059.1:15648083-15668741 GCA_032359235.1 Enteromius mattozi
TATATATTCAATTATTCTGTTGCCACAATTCTACATACATTTGCTATTTTAGTAAATAGTTTTTTTACTGCAGCAATATTATAAAATATGACAACATCTACTCAAAATGACCACTAATAATTTCAATAAAATTACTATCAGTCCTACTAATAATTATGTATCAGTTAATATGAAATAATAATAATAATAGAAATAATCATTTGTCACATTGCTGCTGATATATACATCTCAACACTATGAGTAATAAATCATAATTACTAATAAATATATAAAATAAATAAATAAGTAAATAATTATTGTTGTTACAAGAAAATTATTGTATCAAGAAAATTATATTTTATATTAATAAAATAATGACAGTACAGTAGGTATCCAGCTGCATAAAAATACAAATCAGCTGATGTCACCACATTTTATTAAATTAGTTTTTAGTGCTGAAACTTTTCATTTGATGAACTACCATGACTACCATGATTTTACTACAGTTAAATCTTTCTAATGGCTTACTGCTTTATTAGCTCAAATTGTGTCTGCTTTCAGACTCTGGTGTAATCCAATAGAAATAAGTGCAATGTAAATTTCATTTTTGACTCCAGATTGTTTGCATGCTGCTATCACATTTACAGAGCGATTTTGAGATTTATGTATTCCTTTTAATACGAACCTTCACATGAAACAGAATCTCATAATACATTGCTGCTAAAATACTGAATGTGAGAGAATCACGAGGGACGGCGTGTTTTAGATCGATACGAGCTATCCCAGCAACACACAGGTGGCAGACAGCGCCGACGTAACTTCATTTAGAAAGAGAAATGTAGTCCACACGCTCTCATCCGGCGGGAGAACAGGTTAGAAACACGGTTCGGTACCGGCTCTCTGTGGAATAACAAAACCAGGCTTAATTCATGCAGGCCGGGGACTCGCTCACTACTTAGGTAGCATAAAAGCGATGCATCATTACCCCTTGTTGTCCTGTCACTTGAAATTACAGCAACATCAGTCTTGTTGAAAGGCCCTGCCTCATTTCAATATAAATGAAACAAATAGCTTTTAACGCGGGCCTTTAATGAGGTTCTTGTTGGATTCTTCTGCGCTATCTGAGGTAAAGCTCCTCTCCGCTGAGGGGAGTCCAAGCGCATTGTCACTACTGACAGTGTAATTTACTTTCCCGTCGGATCGCGGGAAGGAAGGATGGGGGTTTGGGTTTGGATGAGGTTGGCTCGTTGTGGGCCCGGTGTGAGTTCTCTTCCCACAATCCTCAGCGTCGAGCTCTGACAGGCCCCTGCAGCAAACCATTCATCATATTTCCATGCCCATATACTCACAGGTAAGCAAAACCCAGCAGGGGTTTGTGATGGGAGCTGGAACGCTTACAGGGCTGATTGGATGTTAATTAAAATGGATGCATGGTGGATCACGCCGAGGATGCTGGGTAGACATGGACGGAGTGCATAGATGCACACAGAACAACTCACTATTTTTAAGAGATAATGCTGGGGTATATTTGTAGCAATAGCCAAAAATACATTGTATGGGTCAAAATGATCAATTTTTCTTTTATGCAAAAAACCATTATGCTATTAAGTATAGATCACATTCCAGGAAGATATGTTGTAAATTTCTTACCATAAATGTATCAAAACTTAATTTTTTATCAGTAATATGCATGGCTAAGAACTTCATTTGGATAACTTTAAAAGTGATTTTCTCAATATTTACATTTTTTTTTTTTAGATTCCAGATTTTCAAATAGTTGTACCTCAGCCAAATATCGTCTGCTCCTACCAAAAAATACATCAATGGAAAGAATATTTACTCAGCTTTAATGGTGTTTGAAAGAAAAAAACTAAGGGATATTTCACTAAAAGAAGTTTGTTAAGCTTGAAATCAAATCTTAAAACAAATCTGTTGTTGAAAACTAGAAATATTGTGTAACTTTGCAATGCAATGGCTCAAATGGCTTTTTAGGTATTTTGGCTGTAAACAAGAAATAAAAAATCTACGCTAGAACAGCTTTTTTTTTTTTTTTTGCAGTGAATCCTTTTAAAAAAAAACTGTGTGCTATTTCATTAGATAACAACATCAAACTTGGATGTATTTCACTAAAAGAAGTTCAAAAACAATAAATCTGCTGTTGAAGACAAAATTAGTGTGCAATCATGTTTCATAAATTACGATCCTAATGCAAGAGTGTCAAGAGTTCAGATCAACAGCTAAAAACAATGTATTCAATACTTCTGTATTTGCAACGCAATGGCTCAACATCAGTAAAGCAATTTAAAACTCTCTGTTATCTCTGAAAAATGTTCACAAAATGCATTTTTAAAAAAATATATTAATGTTTACTAAAAGTACACGTTATTATATGTTGCGTTATTATGTCATGACACATGATATGACACAAGGACTATCATGAATGTAATTTGAGAGATCAAACAAGCTAATCTTTGAATCAGAGTTTTTAAAAATGATTCACTAACAATGTGGAACTGATTCACACAAACTGAACTCCCTTGTATCCCTTGTATTCACAAGTCTTAAGAAGAGATTGTAAGTGACACTCTTTAAGCAACAAAAAAAGCGTTTGCCTAATTTTATTAAATACTGTCATATTAAATAAAAATGATTATATGTGATATTACCCACCATGAATAGCAAGCGCACAACTTATTTACTAAGTAAAAAGTGCTATCTATTCAAATGCAAATAAGCACTAACACTGATAAACCACATGCAACAACAACAACAAAAAACATATAAATGTATAAATGTATAACGTAACGTATAAAAACAAAATTTAAAATATCTAGCATACAAATAAAAACCGTGAGTGCAAATGAACATTTGGAGAGATTCTGCTGCTAACCCCAGTTTGGATGTGAGAAGCACATAAGCTGTATGCATCTCTGTGTGCTGTCATATTTAGCACGCACGTTGAAGTTGGGGTCATGCTCTGATACAAAACAATTCCATTTTCAATCTGTTGCATGTTGTGAGTGTGTTCTGTGTCTGCCTGCTGACCTCATGGAGTCAGTCCTCATGCCGCTCTGATACAGTAAGTGTCTCTATCACACTGAAGCAACTGGAATAACAAGCAGCCTGTTGCATCATCACGAGACTCCACAGCTCCAGAATGCTAATAAATCACTCACACGTAATCTAATCTTGTATAAAAGCATATTATATTGAAGTATCATTAGTACTTTGCAGTTTTTACAGTGGCGTCAAAACGTATTACGCACTTGAAGAAATAAAATTGCAATTATGTCAATTTACGCAATCCTCATGTCTATATAAATAAAAATGAAAGTTAATTGGGTCAAGTGTTGCTTTGAATCCCATCGACTTCCATTGCATGAATAAACACAGAAACATTGTTCTGTGTTCTCCAAAGATGTATGAATGCTATTCGATCGGATATCCAGCTAAAATATCTAAAACTTCTCTTAAGATACAAGATAATCTCAAGATACATTTACCACAAATTCAGTTCATTACATCTGGAGTGAGACATCTTTTTTACTTGTTTTCCAGTCAAAATATTTGAAAATTCTAAAACAAGATATAATTCAGCCGAGATGCAACACTGGATAAGATATTACCATAAGATATTATCTTTTTTTTTTATATTTTTTGCACTAATTTTAGGTATAAACAAGTTAAAAATCTACCAGTGCCATGAGACTTATATTCAAGATGCAAATTATGAGAACAAGTCTAAATGTGACCCTGGACCACAAAACCAGTCTTATGTCGCTGGGGTATATATTTATAGCAATAGCCAAAAATACATTGTATGTGTTAAAATGATTGATTTTGCTTTTATGCCAAAAATCATTAGGACATTAAGTAAAGATCATGTTCCATGAAGATATTTTGTAAATTCCTATCATAAATATATTAAAACTTCATTTTTGATTAGTAATATGCATTGCTAAGAACTTAATTTGGACAACTTTAAAGGTGATTTTTACAAACCATACATCAAAGCTAATTTATTCAGCTTTTAGATAATATATATAAATCTTCATTTTAAATTGACACTTATGACTGGTTTTGTGGTCCAGGATCACAAATATATTTAAAAATATATATTATAAGTACCTGTATCATATTTGATGGATATTTTGAAAGTGAAACAAGTAAAAAAATCATTTGTTTGCAGATGCAACATGGTTTGACATGTTTTCTACATAATTGTGTCCAAGAACATTTTGGGCCAGTGTAAAATGCTAAATAACACAAGAAAGGTCTTGAACTCTTACCTGTGTCCATTTCCAAGACCTCGGTATGCCTTCTCCTGGTCCTGCATATGGTTGAGGCTCTGTGCCACGGATAGGTACTGGTCATAATACTTAATCGCCTCTTCAAAATCTCCCAGCGAGTCATAGCAGTCTCCTAAGTTCCCATAAGCACGACCACGGTCCAGCACGGCCTCGTTGCCACTGAGCTGCTGCAACATTGCCAACTGTTGCTCAAAATAACCAATGGCCTCCTCCATTACTCCCATGTTCATTTTCGTAATACCCATGTTACCGTAAACCTGGGCCTCAACGCTGGGGTCCTTCAGTCGCTGGCCGAGCTCAAGCTGTTCCTCGTAGCATTTAAAAGCCATGGTGTACTTTCCAAGAGACATGTAGACGGCAGCGAGGTGTCCATGAGCCTGGCACTCTCCCTGGATGTCGCCCTGCTCCTGGTACACCTCCAGTTCCTGGGTGTGGTACCCCAAGGCCTTGTCAAACTTCTGTAGCATCCGGTAGGCGGCTCCCAATGCAGCGTAGGCGTTTGCCTCCATCTTGCGATCCTTGACTTGGTGAGCCAAGGACAACTGCTGCTCATAAAACTTGACGGCTCCGGGTACGTCCTTCTTGCAAAGGAAGATGTCTCCCAGGTTGCCCAAGGCTCGGAATCGAGCTTGCGAGTTGTTCAGTGACTGTGCCAATGAAAGAAGGTACTTCTGGCACTCCTCCGCCTTGCTGTAGTCTCCAAGAGCCTTGAAGGCCAGGCCCAGATTACAGTAGGCTTTGGCTTGACTCAACTTGTCGTGGAGGTCCTTAGCAAGTGCCAGATCTTGTTCGTAATACTTCACTGCCTCCTGGAAGTTTCCCAGACAGTAGTGTGCGTATCCCAAGTTGTGACAGACCTTACCTTCGCTCTCCATATCCTGCAAGTCCGGGGAAAGCCGTAGGTATTGTTCATAGTAGGGTACGGCTTGGGGAAACTCTCCCCGAGAGCAGTGGAAATTACCCAAGTTGCCCAAAGCACGAGCCTCACTCTGAATGTCCCTCAATTCTCGGGCAATGTTCAGATGATTCTGGTAATGTTGCAAGGCCCGATCATGCGCCCCCAGAGCCTGGTACGCCACCGCTAAGTTCCCATGCGTCGAAGCCTGCGAGGCACGATCGTTAACCTCCATAGAAATCTGCAGCTCTTGGCGGTGGTAGCGTACGGCCTGGTCGAAGGCACCAAGGGCATTGTAAGCGTTGCCCATGTTTCCGTAAGCCCTTCCCTGGGCAGCGTAGTCATTTAGCTCCTGGGCAATAGACAGATGAGCTTTGTGCAGCTTCAGTGCAGTGTCATAGTCCCCTTTCATCTGGTGAATAATTCCTGTAAAGAAGAAAAGAATAGCTTCATTCAGTCGAATTGCGCTTATCATGCTTCACAGGATAACCGGAATGGCTTTTCGATATCTTCGATCTGTATAACAGAGGCTTAAGATTAAGTTTACATTTATAAAAACATACCCCAAGTAAATTATCCAACTGTAAAAAAAGAAATAAGATCTGAGAGCTTGCAGAAATATCTTTTAATTAAAAAGGAGATTTGATCTGATATGTGCAGTCTCGACTCGCCTTCAATCAAAATTCTGCGCCCCAAAGATACGCCAGTATGAGGTGATGACAATCAAAACAGCCAGATTTGCTCCATCCTGGGAGACTTCTTGCAAATTTTGGGTCCCCCTAATGTTGCCTCACCACTTTTCCACAAAATTATCATTACCGTCATAACAGTCCCGCCTCTCCGGTTCCAGTACAGTACTTTGGGGAAAGTTGAGGAACAGGGGAGGAAAAGGGCTAATGAACACTTCTGATGGAAAAAGGGTTTGAGGGCACCAGCAATGGGAAACTTTAATTGTGGTCCACACCACATCTCTTTATGCTTTAACCGGGTTTTCTTTTCCTTTGAAAGTCAGAGCTAAGTATCGAGGATCAGGAAAACTGCTGGGATGAGCGGAAAACAAGACGTGTCAGTGGGGCACAACTGGGAAGTCTGTGGCGACCATTTGTGTAATCATCAGAGATGCCAGCTGACCCAAAAATGAGCACTGGGAATCGGACGCCAACGAAAACACATCGGAGGCAAGTAGCGTGTGAGATAAAAAGTGTTTTTTCGAGAGACGACATCTTGGGGGAACTCGTTCGGTCTGCTGACTGAGTCACGGGCCACGAGCGTGTCCTTCTGCGTTTGTGGAAGCAGGAGGCGACAGGGGGTATCAGAATGGGTGAGGGGTTGCCCATCTGCTCAGTGTCAATACTCATGTGCCAAGGCAGGATTACCAGCATGTGGTAAATCCAATTAGATCCAGTGCCAAGCTGGTATCCTGACACTGAGGGCCCATTAGAGCTCTTCTCTATTCACAAATATTTCCTCTAAAATAGCCCCAGTCTTCAGTGGCTAATTATCAATACTTAACCCCATGATTCTTCATTTATCAGCGAGCAAAGCTTCAGACAAAAGCTTGTTTGAAAATGAATCCTTTGAGACGTGCGCAGTGAAACGTGCCAGACTCAAAACCTTTGATGAAAAAAACCAACACCTGCAGGTCTGTCATTTATTTTAATGACTGGGCCTACTTTAACACTTCTATACTGGCTCTGCTAGGAACACAACAGACGGTGCTAGCACGACCTAAAAAACTTTCTTGAGCTAAAAACAGAAATGCTGAGCTGAACAATTTTATGTCAGGACATAAATACTCCCGACCGTCTGCAAATTAACAGAAGGGACTGCTATTAATTCACAAACAGTAGGGAGTGTTTATGTGCACAAACTACTTAAACTAATGGATCATTTACAGCAGTTGTTCTAAAAATGTGGCACACTGAGTGCCCCCTGGTGGTATGCAATTTGGCTTAAAATTCATAACACTAAAAAAAAGCTCATATAAAATTTTATTTATTTAAATAGTTGTTAAATAATATTAATACAATTTAAATATGCATAAACAAAAAAATTCTATAAAATAATATATGCATGTGTACTGTGAATATTTATTATGTATATATAAATACACACACATGCAGTATATATTTTGAAAGTATTCACATGTATTTACATGTCTATATTTATATTCATATAATTTATATTATGCAAAGATATATGTAATATTAAAATATATATATATGTGTGTGTGTGTGTGTGTGTTTATATACAGCACACATACATACATTATGTAAACAAAAACTATTATTGTGCATGTGGTTAATCAAGATTAATCATTTGACAGCACTAATAAATATAAATATATATCCGCTTACAGTTCAAAAAAATGCAAATTTGCCTAATTTAAGCAACAGCATGCGACAATGACAGTCAGCTTTATCTCCAGCATTTGGTATTAAGAACAGGGTCACGGCTACAAACAAAAAGAGCACCTCTTTGATAGGTCAGTTAAGAGGATTACACGGTCACCTGCGGACGATGCAGGAATGCATATGGCCCCATCGTTAAAGTTAAATCCCTAAAGCCGACGTGCAGGAGAGGGGCCGGGGAACAGGATCTGAGACTGATCGGAGGTCAGTGAAAAGGTTAAAAACTCCTCAGCATCTGCTCTAAGGGGTGCATAATAATTGCAACGCTGCAGTATTTGGCTAAAGAAGATGCTAGACTCCGAGAGCCTCTGCCTGCATTAGCAGAAGTGGGATTTTGAGGATGTCTTTCCAGCTTTGATGCCCTGCTATGTGGAACGAGGATAGGCAGCCCTTCAAACAAACATTAAAAATACTTCCCTCCCCAGGCGCTCGTTTCGCCCGAATGCATGTGAAATGTAGTAATTTAATCTTCAAATGGCACAATCTTCAACCCCAAATGACTGAGACGCCATGACTTTTTTATTTTATTTTTACTGAGATGTCCTACTTGAACTCATTACATAGCTGTCACTTTTCAAGAGTTCCCGCTCCGTAAAGGCTATGACATTCCGAATTAATTAGCTTTAGCGTGGACTCCCCTTTAAAGCTTGACTTCCTGACAAGATTTTGACAACTAAATGAAACCGATCAAACCAGCAGTCATCAGATGTGTGTTAAATTCTTAATATAGTACATTTAATAATAGAACGCATATACTCTGATTTCATGTCAAAATCATGTCATGATGACCATTTTGAAACATGCATGAACGTTGTAAAGCTCAAAAGGGCCATGTGACTATCAAATATGTCAAATATGGGCTATATGTCCATCAAATGAGTAAGTAAGCTGCTCAGAGTTATTTTCTTTTCTGTTTTTGCTTAATTTGACAAATTCCCACTGGGATATATATTATATTTATAAGTGCTGTCAAGCAATTAACTACACCCAAAATAAAAGTTTTTCTTTACATAATTAATGTGTGTGTACACTGTATATTATATTATATATATATATATATATATATATAAAAATACAAACACATGCATGTATATATTTATATATTTAAATATGTTATGTTTATATATTAAATATATTTATATATAGTATAACATATAAGAATATAAATATATACATACATGTAAATATACTTTTATATATTTATATATATTTAATAAATATGCACAGTACACACACATATATTTTGCAAATTAAAACTTGTGTTTTGGATGTGATTAATCGTTTGACAGCACTAATATATATAATTAGTCAAATTAAGCACAAAAAATTTTTATATGCTATATATATATATATATATATATATATATATATATTATCATCTTAGTGGGAATTTTTCAAATTAAATTCATTAAAAATTATAATAAATACGTTCAAACTAATTAAATTAGTAATAAATTAAAAATGCTAAATCTTTTCAATTCAAATACAATATATAACAAAAATATAATATTATATATTAAATATTTTATAAATATGAAAACATAGCAAACTAGAAATAATGTGACCATAAAACACATTTTTGAAAAACACGGAAAATGACAAAGCCAGTCTCACTCCCTCACTCACAATAAATTTAAATAAATGTTTTTATAACTAAACTTAACACAGTTAAGTATATTGTAGTATTGTTGCCATCTCCAGTGCTTCATGGGTATTGAGATCAATTCTGCTGTAGATTTGGCTTTTTCTCCAATTTTCAAACATGTTTTTGCTTCAAAACAAAGTCTGTGATGATCTGATTGATTCTGCAGCTGGTTCAAGGCCGAAAAACACTGGCGACTCGAGACGACCCCTCTTAATGTCTTCACCTCAAACATACACTCTACTTATTTAACGGAAACCAAAATTGTACGCAAAGCGGCTGCAATAAGAAGCGGCTGACGGCGAGCAAAAACATAACAATAATAAGTGCAGCTGTATTTCAGCAGGCATGTGGGCTCCACAGCTATTTTCCTTTGTTATGATTCCTGTCTGTCTCTCCAAACCATTCCCGTCTCGTCTCCTCCCATTCAAACGCGAACGCTAACTAGCCCCGATATTCTGCCGTGTGATTTACAGCTCAGAGCCAGTCTTGAAAAACCCCAGGGAAAATGGGGACAAACAAATGGCAGACGTTTGAAGATTCTTGCGAGTCTAGGGTCAGCTTTGTTGCTGGCTTCAGACGAAGAGTAAAAGAGTTGAACGCTGCGGCTGGCAACAGTTTGCCAGATGCATTAATTTTACATTAAGTGTACTGCTTCCACTTTTAGCTAAGCAAAGCGCGGTTAGTGTTTTTTACCAGCCGCAGATTGTTGATAAACACTCTCTTAATGTCTGAGTAACGGGAGTCTGGCCTTCGGAATTCTTTGGAATTTTTGAACCGTTTTGAAGATCTATTTTGGAATTTCCAAATATTCCGTTTCCTATATCCCTGGTGGTTTTGGCGCACTTTCACATACTTGCACTGTGTGCTGGAGACACTAAACTGTCTGTGGAAACAGGGCCACTGTCAAAGCAACACATCAAATGGCCTTCACGCACTACACTTAACCCGGGGTTAATGCATTTTAACCTCATGTTAATGATGCTTTTAACGCTTCTTTAAGTAACGTTTCACACTTGTATATTTGAAAAGGGGTGAGCGCCCTGAGTTATAAAACCCCTTCGAGAATGTTACGGTGAGTTGTCATTAACGGTGCTTGTCTTATCAAATATTTCAGAAAATATTATTTCTGATGCAAATAATTATAATAAAAAAAATAATATGTTAACACAATTTACAAAATAAATTTACAAATATAACATTTTCTATATATATATATATATATATATATTTTTGCTCCAGATTTAAGCACATTTAAACTCTCATAAATTTATGAGTGGACAGCATGAAATACCCAAATCTGATTACCCAGAACTAACGAAGTACGAGCTCAACTTTGTGTAATTTTCAGCCAGTGTGGATTTTCATTAAAAGATAATGATTTACTTTACTTTATGAGAAGCTATTCACTGCATTAGAGAGAAGCAGTAGTTCTAAAGCTGCTCCGTGGGTCTTTAAATGACTCCGAATATTAATCTAAGGAAAAAGAAATGAGATAAATCGGCTAATATTCTGCCTACAGCTATGGAGCGTAGAAAATGAAAATCAACAATGTGTAATGTTCTAAAACAAGAGTCATGAGAGAAAATTTCCCACACAACTGTTAACCAACTGAAACACACACACACACAGCTAATAGTACTTAAACCGTAAACATTAGCACTGACATAAAAAATCTTCTCTTTTACAGTGAAATAACACCATTACAAGTAGGGCAATATTTCTTTTTATTTAATATATTTATTTAATAATTATTACAATTATATATATATATATATATATATATATATATATATATTTGCAATTAATTTTGGCCAAATTGTGCAAAAAACACTGCAAGACTTATTATTATTATTAGATTATTATTAAAAATTATTATTATTCTCATTATTGCAATATTCTTTTTTCACAAATATTCTTTTTTATTAATTCTATAGTGAAACAATAAAAGTAATATTTTTATTTTAATATTTTTTTCAGTAATGATAATCATAATAATATGTCAATTATCTTGATATATAATCAAAACATTTCCAAATTGTGCAGCTCTTAATAGCTGATTAGTAATTCATATTATTGTCATTATAATATTTTAATATTTTCTATAAAATAAAACATGATTGTGGTTATTATATTTATATATATTTATTTATTTATTTACTTATTTTGTACTTTTACAATGAAATAATACAAATACTATTTTATATTTAGTTTATTTTTTGTTATGATAATAAATTTCACCTGCATATTTTAATTGGAAAACCCGATTCGATTTTTTTCCCCCTTGTGCAGGGGAAAACACACTAACAATACTGAAACCACACAACCCAGACTGATAACCCTACTGAGACACACACAAACATACTGCTAAAGTCATCTGCATACTCTCTAATGCTGGTCTTGTCACTCTTCTGACGACGCTGTGAAGTGTGTGTGTTTATGGCCTGCGGCTCTCACTAAGGAGAATAAAGCCTCTGGTTACCGTCCACTCAGCACTATCACAACAGGGATCAGATTCACGCTGCTCAGGGCTTAAATATCGCAACAACAACCAAACTCAAAACCTGTTTTAATAAAATATGAGTCGAGATGGAGCATTAAAGCGATACTCCTGTGCTTTCTGTGCTTGCAGTAGAAGGAAACATGCTTTGGGTGTGCTGGAGGCACAAACCTTTGAGTGAAATATGATGAAATTATTAATACTTGTTGAGAAGTAATAATACCTATCTTTCTATCCTTTTGTCTTTCTACAGTATTGTTAGTATGGACTACTACCACTGTGCTCACACTAAAAAATTATGTGTGCATATTGTGAAATTATGGATGAAAGACATAATCTGGCTCTTTAATGTTTGACCACCCATATTTTTATCAGCCTTGAATCTGTATTTTTCCCATTAATTTTCTCCAGATTTTCAGAATGACTTAAAACATGACAAACATAACAAACTTTTACTGTATGGCAAAAATAAATACATTCTGATATAACTAAATTATAACATGCATTGTAACAATTATGGACAAATTACTTCTAATGTTTAATGCACTTTTTTAATAGCCATGATTGCATATTTTTCAAATTTGCACATTTTCAGAATTGTAGATAATGTGTCAAATAAAAAATAAAATAAAATTAAATTGAATCTAAAAAATGAGGCGAAAAACCTAAACTTAAAAACACTAATAAACACAATAAAATAAATCAAATGATCATTCTAAAAAAAAATAAATAATAATAACAAATATACAAACCTGAAATAAATAAATTAAATCTATGTAGAAATATTAGTAAAAATAATAATAATAAACAATTAAATAAAGCTTAAGTCGAAATACTAAAATGACCAAACATTTTAAAATGATAAATTGTTTATATAAAATACAATTATAAACAAATATAACTGTTGCCTTGACAAAGTAAAAATTGCATATTTTTCAAATTTGCACATTTTCAGAATTTTAGAAAATGACTTTACACAACTTTTATTAGACATTTGTATTAAATTCATTTAATAAATGTACTTTTATTAAATATTTGAAAATGATAAAAAAAAAAGACAAAAAACGCTGTTAAATTATTTTAAGAGAAAATTAATGAATTAATTAAAATAAATCATTAACCATAATGCGTGGCAAAAATTATGTAAATTACACACAAATCACAAAATTAGGCTTTTTAGTGCATGACTGCTCACTTTTTCAGTTAATTTTCTTCAAAATGTATTTCTTCAAAAATATTTGCAAATAACAAAAAGGCAAAGGTAAAAAACTGCACATTTAAATTCTGTTATGAGGAAATTATAATCATGATGCATTGTGAATGACCTAATCTAAAACAACAGTATGGAAAATTATTGACTTAAAGTCAGTTATTATAAATATAAAATTATCTAAAATGTTAAATTCATTACAAAATATTAAAGTGCTATAAAATGTTTGAATTAATAATGCAATTAATTATTAAATATTATAAAATGTAATTATGCAAAGCTTGAATATGGCTAAGAAAGCAAATAAATAAGTAATTATTTGAAAAATAAATAAATAAACAGTTGAATAAAAGTAGACATCATACAGAGTTGTTTTTTCTACTTGAAAGGGTTATGTGTTACAATTAAAAATCAATTTCTCTATGGAGAAAATGAATGAGATTTTACTTCCAGAACACGGCTGTTGCACTCTGCTATTGACTACATGACTTTTAGCCGCATATTATAGATATGGATACGAGTGGCTAATAAAACATGTTTGTTGAGCCCAATCAGTCTTCGAGTAAACATCTTAAACCTTTAATCAAACAGGGCCGCTTTACCTTTAAATATCAGCCGGCTTCTTTAACACCGAGATCAATAGGTGCACTTCCAGGTCTCTCACAGCGCAAGATTGTTAATTTTATAAGCGCTACTTTTCTCTCAGCCCTTCCAGCTATTAATAATTGGGATCGATCAGATGGAGTCATGGCCGGTGATTGAAGGCGTTTTCTAAAGCTTAGCATGAGTCTGCAGAGAAAGCATTACTCACCGCGAGCGCATCTCATCTGTGCAACCTCTCCTACATCATTAGCTCTCAACAATAAACCTGTTCGCAGAGTAACAACCTCAGAGACACTGGGAGTAATCTAGTAATATTTATATCTCTGTTTTAAACGAGCTCACCTGATCGTGCACACTTTCAATACAAATTTATCATGGCTGTATGCAAAAGGGGAAAGAAATTGATTTCATTTTTTTTCCACGAGAGCTTCACAGGACATAAATATCACCCTACAGACTACCTTGTGTTACTATGCAAATTCATCAACAGTTCGAGAGAGAGATAGAAGAGATGGTAATGTAGAGACTGCAATGGTGAGGGGTACTACAGTGCATGCTTATGCTTAGAGATCTGTTGTTGTGAAGGAAATAAAATAAAATAAAATAAAAATTATAAATTGTTCTTAAAAAATAATAATCATAAAAAAATATATATGCTGCCTTTGAAGTAGTAAAATCATCAAACCTGAAATAAATCAATTAAAACTATGTAGAAATAGTTTTTTAAATAATAAAAAAGTAAAGCCAATTATTAAAACGACCAAACATTTTAAAATTATAAATTGCTTATATAAAATACAATTCTAAACAAATATAAATGTTGCCTTGATAAATAACTGAAATTGTAGTAAAATTATAAAACTTAACTAAAATATATATATATATATAGAAGTATTCAAAACTGATAAAAATAACAAAAACACATAAAATTACTAAAGCTAAAATAAAAAATGAAAAGAGAAAAATAGAAGCTAACTCAAAATATTAATAAATAATGCAATAATAAAATAATACTAAAATAACATTGCAGACTGATGATAAAATTGGTAAAGGAATTAATAAAAATATAAAATAACAAACTTAGATTCATTAGATATTTATAATTTTTAATTGATTATTGACTGATACAATCTATTAAAAACCCATGTTTCAAGCTCAATGCATTTGCATCATCATTTGGATCATAATAGTACTTTGGTAGTCAATACTAAAATAAAAAATGTGTATATGCGAGATAAAATGAACTATTATAAAATGGCCTAAATAACCCATAAATATTGTGGAGAGTCATACACGGCTCAAAAAATGTCAAAATCTAGTACAAAACATCTGATTTCTCTCCTGAAGTGTGCACTATCTAGCGCACTCAACTGTAATCCCCGATATTAACAGTCCTGTGGCAACATTTTTCTTTTGGGAGTTCATCTATTTATTTATCTGAGAGCAGCGAGCGTTTCGGATCAGATTGATGGAGCCGCTGTCGGAGGGAGGGAACGTGAGATTGGAGCAATAAAAGTCAGAGTGAGAGATTAGACGGGCTTTGAAACACTTGGTTTCGACGGCTCCAATTTATCCAGAGTACGTCTGGCACACCGATGCTTTAGTGCCACCGCAGGAGCAAGGGACTGAGTCATCCAGCCGCTAAACTGCAAATAGAACCATAAATATTCATTCACGCCGTTGTTTTTAATAACTAGACAAATGCAATGCGCAAAAGCAATCATGACTGTATATTTCAAGCTAATAACATTATGTATTGGCCTTAATTTATTTTCTTGGGGAGGCTTTGAATTTTAATTTCTGCCGGCTTTGTGTTTAATTAAAGGAATAGTTCACCTAGAAATGTGAAAAATGGCATTATTTATTCAGCAAAACTATTTACGTTTGTTCGGTGGAATGTATTTTTAGTATCAAGCAAAAGAAAAAGCATGGAGACTGTGTATAACATTACATGAGTTGGACCGTATTAAAGAAACATTCATGTTTTCGTAACTGCTGGCCAAAATAAAAAACGAAACTGAAATAAAATCATGTTTGAGAAGAACATGTGTATTTTGCATATAGGGAGGATTGGCTTTAAAACTGAAATTTGCAGCGAATAATCAGTTAAATATTGGCACACAAGTTGTACTAACTACTAACTAGATGATATTACAGTAGCTGGTTTAAAGCAGCTGTTTTAGTTGGTCCAAAAGTGGCTGAAAAGTGTCCAAAACCAGCTAAAAGACTGACTTATTGGAGCTCTGCATTGTAAATTACTGTCCATTTTCAATATATGGCGAAAGAGCAGCTTGAACAAATGTTAATATTGTTATTTCCAGCTATGAAAGGCCATCTTAAACCAGTCTAAACTGCTTTTCCGATGGTCTTAGCTGGCTTAGGCTGGTTTCTCAGCTTGGGCAGCTGGTTTAGTTTGTTCAGTTGTAGCTTTAATCTAGCTAACAGATGGACCTGACCAGGCTAGAGGATCAGCAAACCAAATAGTCATTGATCGTGATGATATTTGAATGTTTAAAAAAAAATAATCAGTTAAATACTTATGTGTTTCTAATACAAGGCTTTTAAGTTGTACTAACTACTGGTTGGAAGATGATATTAGAATAGTTGATTTTAACCGGTCTCTTAGCTTAGGCAGCTGGTTTAGTTGGTCCAAAAGGGGCTAAAAAAGTACCCAAAACCAGCTAAAAGACTGACTTTTTATAGCCCAACAGGGTAAATTACGGTCCATTTTCAATGCATGGCAAAAGAGCAGCTTAAACCAATGTTAATATTGTTATGTCTAGCTAAACAAGGCCATCTTAAACCAGTCTAAGCTGCTTTTCGGTTGATCTTAGCTAGTTTAGGCTGGTCTCTCAGCTTTGGCAGCTGGTTTTGTCTGTCCAGTGGTAGCTACAGTAAAAACCAGACCAGTCTATAAGACCAGCAAACCAGCTTGGTCTGGTTTAAGATGTTTGTTTTTCTGCAGGAATCATTTGTGAAGAAAGTACTGTAATCCAAGCCTCACCCAGGTTTGATGAAGCCCTGCCCTCGGCGGCGCGGTCCTTCAGGCCTTCTGCGATGCTGAGCTGTTGTTCGTGGTACTGCTTGGCTCTCTCCAGGTCCTGCATGCATCGGGCAGCGTGTCCCAGCCCCGCGTACGCCCTCATTTCGATGCTCTTCTCTTCCAGCTCCTGTGCGAGCTCCAGCACGTGTGTGTGGTAGGACATGGCCTTGTCGAAGTTACGGCGGTAGTGGTAAGCACTTCCCAGGTTGCTGTAGGCACGTGCCTCCTCACGCTTGTTGCCGAGGCTCTTGGCGATGCTCAGGTGCTGTTCGTGGCACTGCACGGCGTTATCAAAGTCACCCATCGCGATGTAGACGGCTCCCATGTTGCCCAGCTCCCGGGCCTCGGAGAGCTGGTCCTTGGACTGTTTGGCCAGCAGGACGCACTGCTTGTGACTGGCCAGAGCGTTGGGATAGTCGCCGATGGCCGTGTACACGTGACCCAAGCTGCTGAGGGCTGAAGACGCCGCCTGTGGAAAAGAAAGAGAGAAAATGCACAAACAATTAAATATAATGTACTATAAAAAAATATGGCAATGTTAAAATCTGATTGGATGAGCTATGTTTGCTGTTTCTTAAAAAATAAATAAATAAATAAATATATAATATCAGATGGAAATATGTGAAGAAAAAAAATCATGAAATAAAAATCAGAAATGTTGATTTGCAAAACATAACTGAAACAAAATACTTACAGTATTGATAATATAAATATAGTAGTATAATAGTAACAGTGATAGTATAAATACAGTATTAAAAAAAAAAAGATATAAATAAAAAATCAACTAAAAACAAAAGCACATAACAAAAATACTGAAACTTAAATGAATATGTATAACTGAAAATATAAAAAATAATTAAAATTATAAATAAATATTAAACAAAAATATTAAATGACGAGCACAAAACAAGAAACTGAAGTAAAAATAAATTAGCTATACAGAAATATTTAAATTCATAAAAATGACTAAAGCACATACAATTACTAAATTAAAATGTAAAACTATAAATATAAAATTGAAATCTATATAGAAATAAAATGAAATAGAAATTAATACAAATAGTTAAAAAACCCACAAAATTTGTAAACCTTAAAATAAAAAAAGAAACCTGAAAATGTGTAATTGAAGCAAATTTATAAAACTATAACAGCACTATAATAATAACAATGAACTAAATATCTTCTTTTTTGTGATGTCTGCATAAAATAAGGTTATTTTGGTTATGAGGGAGAGCAAATGATTTCAAATCAGTTTGATTCTTCCTTCAGCTCTGGTACAATTACTGATACACATGACCTCTTGTGGCTTGCTGCTTTATTATCTATTACACAGTGATTAGATAAGCAAACACAGCTCTTATCCTCAAAACATATGGTAAAGTTGTGCGATGTTTCTGCATCCCATTACGCAGCCATTGAGAATAGCATGCGGTGCAGAAAGCACTCTGCCATGTAATGTGTTGTCTGCCGAGAACAAAACCCGTGAAGCCTCTCAAAGTCGAAATCTTTGCAGAGACGCTGATCTCCCGCAAAATCCGTTAAAAATATGCTGAGGCCTCGTTGAAATCTCCTCGTGGCAGGCGCACACTCAGCTGAGACTCAAGAGACAAAGGCTGTCTCCCAGAATTAGATGCTCAATGGGAAGCCCATTAGCCACAAACAACTTTCTTCAGCGGAATCAAAGTCGTCTAAAAGCAGCGCAGTCCTTTCGGCGCTCATCCTGGTGACATACGCAAGTATAAAAGACTAGTTATGCAAAAACTCCCTGAAGCTGCGAAACAAATCTCTTACTTGCATTGCTTTTGCATTTTTGTTGTTTATGATGAATTTGCGAGCAATAATCTGATTGGCCACTGCATTCATGAGCTACACAGAAACGCATCTGATTGGCTGAAAAGCACAACGCTACAAAAAATTACGACAGATTTAATCTTATCATGCATACAGGAGCAATTTCTGACCCTTTATTTAGAATTTTGGAGGAATTTTTGTTCAGTTTGCTGGCATTTTTACTAGAAGCCCCCGTTAATTTCCGCCCCTGATGTGCAGTGACGAATCGATCTAAGCAAGACCAGGATCATGTACCAGGAACTCTAAACTAACCTTGTTGAAACTACGGGGATGAGAGGGAGTGCTTATCTTTCACACCTGCTGTATGTCAGTGAGGAAGCCTTGCAGAACGCTTTCACCTGCTGAGACTAAGTCACAATCACACACACACACATCGCCCTTTCTCAATCTGCTCAGAAACTAGCTCTCTTCTATTTTATTTGAAATAGAACTCTTTTGTGTGCCTGACTTTACTTATAATTTTGATCAAGTTATGCATCCTAGCTGAGTAAGTATTCATTTCTTAAAATCTTGGTGGTTTCTAGTGATTATCGTCATTTTGATTACAGTGACGTCTCTGCATTTAATAAATAAATAAATAGTTTAATCTTGTCATTATACATTACCATCACTCTATTCTCCTATTTGATCATGTTCAGTGCTTTGCTACAATCTGTATTGTTAAAAGCGATATATAAATAAAAGTGATTGATTAATTGATTGATTTACATAAAGATGTTTATATAAAAAAATCTGTTTTTTTTGGTTAAAAATAAAAATAATAATTAAAAAAATACAATTGCCGTTATCTGTTTTTGCAAATAAACTCTTCATATATATGTATATAAATATATATTACAGCATACATTAAAAATGTATATAGTACACAGTATCCAATAGTAAGCTAGTATTTATTTATAAATATTGTCACCCTGGAGGAAATAAGGTTTATTAGAAGTATAAAAGTCTTTGTTTGCATAATACATGTGTGTTCTGTGCATATTTATTATGTGTGTATATATATATATATATATATATATATATATATAAACACACATGCATATTTTGAAAATACTTACATGTATATACATGTCTGTATTTATATTAATATAATTTATATTATAAATAAATACATTTAATATATAAACATATTTTTCTGAAATATATATACATGCACGTGTATGTTTTTATATTTACCTACTAAATATGTGTCTCACACATACATAATTATGATTAATCATTTGACAGCACAAAAATATTTATATAAATATAAATATTTTTTCCCCATTTTCCAAAAAAAAAAAAGAAAAAAAGACAAAATAATTCACTCTTATTACAAAACGGACCATTTTAGCCACTATTTGCATGTTCTGTGCAGTTTCAAGATTATTCGATTATTGTTCCATTAGCCAAGCACCATAATAACATCAAACTCTGTCTATTTCAGTTAGCATGCGGCCTATATAGACAGCAGACAGCAGTGCAGCTCACTAGATCCTGGAACAGAACTTACATTACACAACCGCTTGACAAACAACAAAAGACAGCGGGTCCAACTTCGGCCTTGACGCTACATCAATCAAACTATAAACATTGATTAAAACACAACCACATGTTCGCTGCAGATATCGGCTCTATTTAGGGAGTAACGGCGATGGCTGCTCTCTCGATGAGGTGCTGGGATGGATGCCCTGATAGAACAGAAGGTAAACCGCTTGATTTCGAGAAACACGGACAAAAGATGAACCTGGAGGGGCTCGTCCAGCCCAAGGCCTTCGGTTTCTCAGCGCCGCCTGGAACCAATTACCTCCAGCCATAAAAACTTCCAGAGGTTTGCCTGAGTTTAAAGGCTCTGGGACATGTTACATGGTGAGGCAATTACCCTCCATCAGGAGAGAGGGCTTCTTATGATCACAGATACGCTATCGGGCCCAGTCTGGGCACGTGTGCCATGGAGCTTCATTTCGGGTCAGTCTCAGACCTAAAGATGACGGGATTGTGGAGGAAACTCCTATATAGGTAAATATAACATCACAAGAAAAGAAAACTGGGTTGTTCGAGTTGATTCATTCTGGACCATTATAACCAAAAAAATCTAGAATAACTTGGAAAACACAAATATTCACAAAAATTGGATTGCTTTACTAAAAAAGGTTGCAATTTAAAGGAACCGTATGTAAGAAATGTATTGTAATAATCATAAAATGTCTCTGTTATGTTCAACAGGCATTAAGA
>JAUMHE010000059.1:15698161-15720336 GCA_032359235.1 Enteromius mattozi
TTTTTTTTTTTTGCATTTTGTATGATTTTTAAGTTTTAACATTTTAATAATATATATTAATACAATGTAAATATTAAATTGAAAATTAAATTTTAAACTATTGCAATTGTTTTTGTTGACTGAAATAAGCTGAAATAAAATCTACACTTTAAATTGTATATTTTTTAATGCTATGTCGTTTTATAAATGGTTATGCTTATTTCAATAAAATATAAATATCAGATTAAATATTAAAATACAAACTATTAAAGCTTCTTTTGTTTACTGAAATAAAGATTAAATTCAATATATTGCTTACAATTTGTTGTTTCATGTTTTACATTTTAATAATATTTATATTAATAAAATACAAATATTAGATTAAACATTAATATATAAACTATTAAAATGGTTTCTGTTAACTATACAAACGTGATATACATTTTATTTTATTTATTTAGTTATTTTTATTTAGTTTTAGAAGTTTACAAATGTTAATAATATTTATATTAATAAAATATAAATATTCTATTAAATATTAAAACAAACTATTAAAGTGTTTTAGTTTTAAATGCAATATAACATTTAAAATGTTATAATTTAGTTTGATACTGTTTTATATATTTTAACTTTGTAATCATATTTATACTAAGAAAATATTTATATTAGATTATCTGATTGAACAAATTTAAAAATGCTGAATTACTAAATGAAAATATTTAAAATAAATGTATAATGATAAATACAAATAACAAAAGCACACAACAAAATGACTAAAAATAAAATGAAAATACAAAAATAAAAGCTATTTAAAAACATTACTAAATACCACAATAGATAAATTATGTTGCAAGAAACCTAAAATCTATCATATATCAGATTTTATTTATAAATAAAAAAATACATTTTACAGTAAAACAGTAAAATTTCAACATTTTAATCCTCCATTTTCATGCATTAAACCACTTTTACTTTGGAGGTCTTCACTCACCTAAAGTTTTGGCCACCTCCAGGTCTTGTTGCATGTAGGTGGTGCTCTTCTCCGTGTTGCCCAATGACCAGTAAGCGCTGCTGAGGGCCGAGAAAACAGAGCCACGCAGCTTGAGACTGCAGGTGCCGATCTTCAGCGCCGCCTCCAGGACCACCACCGACGCGCCATGATGGGACGCAGTCAGCAGCTCCTGACCAATCACAGACACCACCACGAACGGGCTCTTGTCCAGCTTCATCTTCTGCAGCTGCTGGTAGGTCGGCTCCAAAGATTCTGCAGAGAGCATGCACACAAACATTCCTCAGTGTCTACTGTACCTTACATCTCAATGCACATCTGATTTAATGCACTTTCACATTAAATAACATCAAAAATACAACAAATTGATTTTTAAAAACTACGTTGTGATATATATGTAATATGTAGTTACATCTGACGAGAAATTACAATAAATCTGATCTGATCAAATTTCTCACCAAAACAAAACTAGGCTGTTTTGTGCTAAATTTAACATAGTTAAAATAGTCTTTATTGTTAAATTAGTTACTGAGCAAATCGACAGTTTCTGAGCAAATTATGAGCTAAATCTGACAAGATTTTATAGTTAGTTTTTGTTTTAGTGCTGTCAAACGATTAATCGCAATTCACTGCATCATTGTTTACTAATATACGTATGTGTACTGTGTATATTTATTATGTTTATATAAATACACACACATGCATGTATAAATGTAAGAAATATATGCTATGTTTATATATGAAATATATTTATATTTATTGTAAAAAAAATAATAATAAGCGGAATATAAATTTACTGTATATGCATACAAATATTTTGTAAATATATACTGTGTATGTATGTATACATAATAAGTATTAATCATTTGAGCCTTTTAATGGTAAATTTTTAAACAAATTTATAGTGTCTCACCAAATCAGATGAAAAACTGGGCTCTGTTTTGGCCAGATCTGACAAAATTGGAGATTTTTTGAGCAAAACTAGCTTAATAATTGCTAAATTCGTCATTATTGAACAGCTTTTGATGGCAAATTGGACAAAATTATGGAGTGTCTCACCAAAAACTGACAAAATTAAACAGTTATTCAACAAATCTTGGCATTACAACAAGGCTGTTTTTGTCTAAACTTGACAGTATTAGACCGTTTCAGTTGGTAAATTTGACAATGTAGAAAGTTTTAAGACTAAATAAGACTAAATCAGGTTTTACAAACAAAGGTTTTGTTATGCTATAGATTTTAACTTGTCTTTTTTTGTCTGCTTTAGATATTAAAACACTACCTTTTTCAGAACGACTGAACTAAACAACCAAAATCACACAATTTTAAGGCTAAATCTGACTAAAGTGTAATTTTATACACAGTACTACTAGCATATTGTCACTACTAGCATTGGTGAGAGCTCATTCAGTTATCATTTGTTGACTGAACATGTATTCAGTTCATTAACACATGACTAAAATGGGATGTAATTCAGCAGGTTAAACACAAGCTCATTTACTGTACAAACGACTGTGAATCTAACGCGGCGTCTTCGCTGGAACAGCTTTTGTTTGCACAAGCTGAGGTGATTATTCATCGTCGCAGCACACTCCAAACAGACCTTCTTCTGGAAGTTACTCGCTAAAAGGTTCACCTCAGAAATGCTTATTTGTAAAATAACTCCACGTGTTACTCGGCGCTAAGGTTTAGCGAGCCGGGCTACGAGCGCACCATATGTGTAGAGGTGACCTCCGCTGGAGGAAGGAGACACAGTTAGAGTGAAACGCACACACTGTCATAAATCACGACGGGCCACAGTCGAGTGTCACCCATTGCCCCCGAGGGACCTCCAAAGATCCATTTTTATCTGCCCTTCCCTCGTTTTTCTGTATCGTATCTATAAAGCATATTTCTTACTGTCCTTCTGGGTGTGTTTGATAGCCAATTCAGCATGTTTCATCTTTGGCTCTGCACAAATGTGTTCTGTCACATCATATCCTGTATTTTATCACAGCTGGAACACCACACCGACCAATCAGCAACTATTAGTGTTAGAAAATGATCTATACATTGCTGTAATTAATGATTTTGAGTTTGTTTTTTTATGGTAAATTGGACATAATTCAACAATTTCTGAGCAAACTGGACAAAACAAGTCTTTTTGCTCAATCTGATTGAATCTGAAAAAAAAAATTGGGCTGCTTTTGGTCAAGCAAGGTTTTTTATTGGTAAATCAGACTAAATTTTAAACATTTTTGAGAAAACTGAAAAAACTGGGCTGTTGTTTGCTAAACCTGACCAAATGAATCAGTTTTTCAGTGGCAATTTAGAAAAAAAAAAAAAACAGTTTCTCACTGAATCCGACAAAACCATGGGCTTTTTTGCTAAATCTGTCAAGATTAAACAGTTTTTGGTGATAACTCAGGGACAATCATCCATTTTCTGAGAAACTGGACATTATTAAACAGCTTTGAATGGCAAATTGGACAAAAATATGCAGTGTCTCACCAAATTGGACCAAAACTGGGTTTTTTTTGGCAAAATGACAAAATTAAACAGTTGTTGGTAATTCAGACGAAATTAGACAGTTATTCAACAAATCTGGCATTACAACAAGGCTGTTTTAACAGTATTAGAGAGTTTAAAATATATAATATAGAAAGTTTTAAGACTAAATAAGACTAAATCAGGTTTTACAAACAACTATAGTTTTTCAGTGGTGAATTGGACAAAATTAGATTGTTTCTAACTGAATCGGACCGGAACTGTGCTGTTCTTGGTTAAATCTGTGAAGATTAAACAGTTTTTGTTGCAAATCAAACTAAATTTGACATTTTCTGAAGAAAAAAAGAAAATATTACACAATATTAAGCAGTTTTCATTGGTAAATTTGACAAAATTAGACCATTTTCCACCTAAGCAGAAAAAATTTGACATTTAATTAAACCGTTTTTGTTGGCAAATCAGACAAAATTATACATTTTCTGACCAAATCTTGCATAACTAGGCTGTCGTTTTGTCTAAAACCTGGATTTTCCAGGATTATTTGATGAATATAAAGTTCAGCATTTACTTGAAATAGATATTTGTTTGACCCTGGACCAAAAAAAAACAAAACAAAAAAAAAACAGTCATAAGTGTCAAGTTTCATAAATAAGCTTTCCATTGATGTATGGTTTGTTGGCCGAGATACAACCATTTGAAAATCTGGAATCTGAGGGTGCAAAAATATGAAATATTGAGAAAATCACCTTTAAAGTTGTCCAAATGAAGCTCTGAGCAATGCATATTACTAATCGAAAATTAAGTTTTAATATATTTAGGTAAGAAATTTACAAAATATGAACATGATCTTTACTTATCATCCCAATGATTTTTGGCTACTGCTATATACATACCCCTGCGACTTAAGACTGGTTTTGCAGTCCAGGGTCACATTTAACAAATTCGTACAAAATAATTATTCGCTATACTGTATTTCTTGCGATAGACAAAATCTTGTCAAATTCAGCACACTGTAAAAAGACACTTCCTGAGCGCTGAGTGATTTCCGACAGGTTTAATTCCCTCTCCTCGTGTAGCCGACAGGCGTGAACGTCCTCTGCCGTGGGCTACAAACACTCCGCTGGGTTTGTCGTGCGCATTCATATCGCGTAATTGCATTCAGCCTGACACTTTTACAAGTTGCATAAATCGGAGTGGCGAGGAACTCTTTGGCTTGGGGACGGAAGTGAGTGTGTGTGTGAATCTAGTTAACAGCAGACACGGGCATGATAAACAAGAGCGCAGAAGTGCTTATGCAGCCCGCTGCGGAGAGGAGGGTTTAATGATGAGCCTCTGGGTGCCTATCTTTCCTTCCTCTCAATGCTTTTCTCTTTCTCTTCACCGCTTCTCTCTCTTCTGTCGAGAGGCTTTGCCATGTGAAACAGAAGCTTTGACGTGTCTTGTCTGGCATCTCGTGGGAAGCAGCTAAATAAAGAAATAATAACAGAGACTGACAACAACACCCACTTGCATTTCATTGTGTTTACTTTCTTTTAGTCTATTTACATTACCATTCCTAAACTAAGCCGTGCGGATTTCCATATCTGTAATTCAGTGTGCATCCGGAGGAGTTCTAGTATTCCCTGTGGCTCAAAAACAGGTAGATTCTGCGCTAATTCATCACACTTTATACCACTGGGACAGGCTAAAAACACATCAAGAGACAGCAGAAACCATCTGTGGATACAGTACAACCGTGAATCACATCAATACCGCAAACTTTTCAAAAAAGATGCTTGCAGACCGTTTCAATGATGCATCGCTTCAGTTCTTACAGTATTCAGTATCCATCGGATTTATAGATAGAACAAATAACAGAATGATTAACAAAATGATAGAACGATAGAGAGAACGATAGATAGATAGATAGATAGGTGGATGGATAGACAGACATACAGAGTGAGAGAATGATAGACAGACAGATAGAACAATAAACCAATACATAAATAGAACAACAGATAGATACATACAGAATGAGAGAATGATAGACAGATAGAAAGATAGATAGATATATAGATAGACACAGACAGACAGAATGATAGACAGACAGATAGAACGATAAAACGATATCGAAAGATAGATAGATAGATAGATAGATAGATAAAATGAGAGAATGATAGATAGACAGATATAATGATAAAACAATGGATAGATAGATGCCTCATAACCTGAGAAACTGTCTGGTTTCCCTGTGTTTGTGTCACAGTCTGTGGTGGGGTGTGTGTGTGTTTATGTGCACGTGTGTGTCTGTATACCACATCCTCTGACGGCCCGCTAGCTGTAGGTGTTTGAGAAATGCTTTCGGGACACTCGGATGTAAATCACAGTCTCAGAATAAACAGGGTCATGCAAACAGCCATTGCTCTGGGAGGACGTCCAGACGGGGCCGTTTTATCTGCTAATTATGTCCCTTATTTCCCCCGTTGTCCCTCAGAGCCAGGCACAGCGCTGTGAGCCACGGAGAGAGTAGATTATGTTGAACAGTCTCTCAAAATCGGCTCCGGGCAGAGAGGTGATCGCTCGCGGCCCCTGGGCTCGCTGATAACAAGAGACTCGCTTTCTCCCGCTCTCTCGCTTCCCCTCATCCCTTTATCGCTTTTGTAGTGCCCTTGTGTGAGGATTTGCATTTGGGATTACCTAACTTTAATTTAATTGTTCTCTTTTCGGCTTCACATCATCAGAGGTGCCATTCAAAGCCCTTCCGCTAAGACGAGAGGTGAGCCGCCGCAGAAAACTGAGCCGATTGTGTTGGGCTGCTCGCGCGGGATAAGACACTCGCTTCTTTGGTTATTGTTGGAAAGTTGCAGACTCCAGAAATCACTCTCAGGATAATCTCAACCGACTCCAGTCTGCTGAGCTGGTTAGCTCCAGGTTGTGCTGTGCAGCATTATACACTGATCAACTAGTCAGTCTTGAGTAATTTATCTGTCTGTCTACAAATTGTAAAAAATATATACATATTTTATCTATTTTTTTTTAAATCCCAAACATTCTCATATACAAATATTGCATATATATATATATATATATATATATATATATATATACTGTACATACAAACATGCAAAGCAATTTTTTTGTCTATTTTTTTTTTAATCTTAATAGAGGACAGACGATGTGTGAATTTGTGACCCTGGAACCTGAAATTAAGATTTATACATATCTGACAGCTGAATAAATAAGCTTCTCATTGATGTATGGTTTGTTATGATAGGACTTATTTGGCTAAGATACAACTATTTGAAAATCTGGAATCTAAGGGTGCTGCCTTTGTGATCCAGGATCAGAAATGCGTGTTTGTATGTACATACAGTATGTTATTTTAGCATAAAATATTGTAGTTATTTTACATTTCAAACTTTCATTACTCACTGCTGTGTGTGTTCACTTGCATGGGTTAAATGCAGAGCACAAATTCCAAGTACTTGGCCACACATCATGTCCTTCCCTTTCCTTCCTTCCTTTTCTTAGTATGTCTCTAGTAGAGAACTGAGACTTTTTCATTCAGTGCATAAAAATGCAAAATGAGAAAGTCCGAAATCCGAAAAAATGCACCTACACATCTCATACACTAATACGGTTGCTCATTATGCACACTGAACCCTCATTATCACACTCATTACAGTCAACAGATGAATCTACATCAGAAGAGCCCAAAACAGCATGTTGCAACTTCAGCTTTTATTCCCTGTTCATCTGAAAAGATTTTACGCACAAACATCATTTACTACTCAGCTTTTGGCATTTTAAGATTCCAAATAATACACTATTTGGCCCATTCATGAACCTTTTTCACTAAATGTTCTCACAAAGAGGTTTTAATACAGTATATTAAAGTGTGTCTACTATGCTATTTCTAATATTGCCTTTCATACAGTAGCTGTATGTGAATGTAAACCATTTGCAAAGTTGTAAATCTGAAGGTCCACGATAAATAAAGTTACTGTCTCCCAAAAGATCTGATCAATCACAACAGACTGGGCCATCTGACCAATCAAAACAGAGTAGGCTCACTGAAAGGAGGAGTTTAGAGAGACTGAATCTTAGAACTGCTTCAAAGGAATCATTTGAGAATCATTGGAAAATAAGGCGATATTAAATGCATATTTTAAGAAAACAAAAGCGTTTTTTCACCTTGCATGCATGTAAACCTCTTGGAGGAGACTCCCAAAACAATATTAGGAGGCTTAAAAATTGCATAATAAGGGCACTTTTAGATGTTGTTTTCAGGAATTTGAGCCCTACACGTTGTGTACCTCTTAGTGGGGACTTCATGGCGGCCTCCACCATTCCCACCAGCAGCTGAAGGCTCTTGGGGTCCTGCGCCAGTCCCGAGGCGAAGGCGGCCAGGGCGTCTGCATGGCGCCCCAGGTACTGAAGGGCAACACCCTGTCGGAAGTATGCCTGCAGAAAGAAAACCAGAAGGAAAGCATTTTAGTGTTGTTATCGTCTTCAATGGACAAGCAACATACCCTCTCAGTGCACTTATCTAAAGTGATCTGAACGAAAACCCAAACCATTAGGCATAAACCTCAGTGTGAAACGCATAGACACAAACAATTCCTCAAATCATGCATTCTATTGAGGAGATCTACACGGTTTCTTGCAAAAATCCCAAAGACACTGACCCGAGCCACATCTGTTTACAGTGAAAAAACTTAGTAAATACATGCTAAACAAACACATTTAAGATGTTTAAAGCAATAGTTCAGCCAAAAATGAAAATGTAATCAGTCCATCCAAGATGTAGAGGAGTTTGTTTCTTCATCAGATTTGGAGAAATGTAGCATTACATCACTTGCTCACCAATAGATGCTCTGCAGTGAATGGGTGCCGTCAGAATGAGAGTCCGAAACAGCTGTCACAATAATACACAAGTTATCCACAGCACTCCAGTCTATCAATTAATATCTTGTGAAGTGAAATGTGGAAAGAAACCAATACATAATTAAGATGCTTTAACTTTAAACCATCATCTCCAGGCTACAATACGCATCTATGATCAACAATAACACATCATCCAGTGAAAAAAATTATCTCCTGTTGTCTTCTCATATCAAAATCCACCAGTATATTTGTTTAGAGCTGTTTTTTACTGAGCTGTTTTCGCTTGTAAATGGTGGTTGGTTTGTGCAGATTTCTCTCTTGATTCAGACAAGATGACCTTTTCACTAAAGGATGCATTTTTATAAACAGAAGACCAGCTGGTTTGTGTCTTAATAATGGATTTGTTTCTTACAAACATGCAGCTTTTTGCTTCAAAAGGACGTTAACTGATGGACTGAAGTGGTGTGGATTACTTGTGGATTATTGTGATGCTTATTCTGACGGCACCCATTCACTGCAGAGCATCCACTGGTGAGCAAGCGACGCAATAATAAATTTCTCCAAATCTTGAAGGACACTACATCTTGGATGGTCTGAGGGTGAGTACATTTTCAGCAAATGTTCATTTCTGGCTGAACTATTTCCCTGTCTGTCATGTACTGTAGGTGCCGATACGGACGTCGTACAGTATCTCAGACACACGTGCATTCATGTTTTCAAAAAGGCCGCTGTTATTTTGACCGCGTGATGCACACCAGACCGCTCGACTGTATTAAATATCACAGCAGATCACTTCCAGAACACATAATGTCCTCTCTATATTCACCGTGAGGGAGATGGGCTGATAAACACCATCATTTTCACTGGCGTTTGACTAAAGGGTTCTCAGGTCCGAGCGGACTCACATCTCCACCGACATAAAGCTCATTCACAATTATCATCTCACACAGCCGTTTATTAGATGGGCCAGAGAGTGCGGCCCACTTCCAGCCGAGCTGATAACGGCTGGGAGGGGACCAGCGGAAGATTAAGACATGACATTGAATTTATGAAGGCCCCTATAATTAATTTCACTTTGCACGGTGAGCCCTTTGATTACAGACTACCTCTCTTTTTTTTTTGGACAGCTTCATTGAAACGAATGGGGATGCATATTGAATTCAGCACATTAACCTTTGGTCTAACCATGTTATTATAGGACGTCGCAGGCCACCGTGCTCGGCTCGATATTAATTGCCTCTTTGTATACGGCCCACTGCACCGCGATTGGACGCACTCGGCCGCTGTACGTACACATGCACGTTGAGCACTTTTAGGTTTTCAACATCAATATCTGCCTGAAGGCAAATGGATTCAGGGTTTGTTTCAGACGACTGGGATTCAATCCTGTTTCTGTAATGCAATTTTAAAGCAAATGTGTTTTTCTTTTAGCGAGAGCGAAACAAATACGTGATTATTCAACGTAAGCAAACGGCATGCTTGCACTCCGCCGGTTTTAAATTAGAATTAAGTTGATTAAATGACAGGCCGGGCTTTGTGTTACGTCTCTCCGCTGAATCCGAAAGCTCTAATTGGTCGATTAGCGCACTGAATTCCCAGCGCAGATGCCGACGGCGCTGAGATTTCATCCGGCATCGCTTTCATTCCCACTAACACAACACCAATCTCTCCACCTCTCATTTCACTTTATTAACTTTATGTATTTAATTTCCCATTACATGCAAAGAGGATAAAAAAGCACTGAGCTGCCACAATCCGGTCTGAACAAAGCAGGCGTTTAGAAAAAAAACAAAGCACTGGAACTGAAGGATTTTAATGATCTTCAGATCCATTAATGATTCCTGAACATGAGCTTTCTTGTGCTAATGTGGGCAGAATGTCATACTAAAATCCTCAGATGGCTGCAAAAAGGCAAAATAATCTTTCATTTTTACCCGGGTTGTGAATTTGAAGAGAAAAAACTGCATACTAAATATTGACAACACATATTTCTTTTGTGTTGCACTCACAACCAATATAGTGATTCACAAACAAACGGTCTGTTTCTGTTAAATGACTCTTAAAATGACTCTTATGAACTGGTTGTTACTATCGAATCAATAAAAAGGAGACTTTTTTTGATTCCTCAATAACTTGGTCATTAAGTAACTGAATAAAAATGTGTTGCCAAATACATTATTGTAAGTATAGTATATATTTAAGACCAACTATTATTACAAGGTGATGCAACTTGTTTAATGTTAAATAGGCGGAAGGAATGAAACTTTATATTAGAAAAAGAAAATCCTGCACGACTTACTCAATCTTTTTCGCAGCTCTTAAACAGTATATAAAATATGTTACCAAAAACATTATTGTTTTGTATAGTATATAGAAAGCAGCAATTATTAAGTCCAATTTATTAGCTGCTTAAATCCATAATATCAGTTTAATCCATTAAAATACTAATGTTTTTTTGTTTTTTGTTATGAGATCCACTTTATTTTCTTCCTCAGAATTACAAAACAATTGTAATTTATGCAAAGACAAAATTGCTTAATGTTAAAGTAAAATGTTAAAGCTGCTCTGTTTATTTCCTTTCAGCTTGACATCAGTGACACTGATTCAACCAATTATTAGAGTTTGGGGGTGGGACTACTAGAGTGTTCAGGAAACCTGAGAGTAAAAAAAAAAGTTTTTTGTATTATAATCTTTGCTATTTCTTTTGATGATCCAGAAATGTTATCTTTAAAGAACATCAAGTGATCAGAACTAGAAACAGTTCAATTCTACATAGAGTGGTGTAAATGTTTTCTGCATGTTTCTGCATCCATCAGATGATGCAGCTCTCTGGTGCGTGTCAATCCAGTGTTGTTTCTCAGGGACTGCTGGAGAATGACTGATCTGAGCCGGGTTGGCATATGGAGACACAACTGCTCAGATCAAGTGTGGCTTCTGGCTGCGCTGGCACCTGACATCTTAAATGTGACGCTCCATCCACAGTCAATTACATATAATCATAACCACGGACATAACACTGGGAAAACTGTCAAACACACCTCTCAGCCACATGACACATTGAGCTTCCTTCAGCTCTCCAAGTTTTTCTGCATTCAGAATGAAGAGCTGCTGCTTTTTTCAAGGTTCCAGCAGAATGAGTGACAAAACAAAAATGATTCAATCCCGCAAAGACCGCCTGCCGTGATTCAGACGTTTTCTGAGCACTTCAATTGAAAACTCGAACAGCGGTGTGCTTTGCGGCGCATTACGAGGTTTGAACGTGTGCTGAATTAAAATGATTTCCTCAAACTAACAGCAATGAGCCTGAGACCAAATGCCTACAGAGTCGAACTGTGAAAATACTTTTAATTATTTGTAATATATATATATATATATATAACATTTTTATTAGTCATATACAAATCAAATTCGACATGCAACATAAAGTAATATATTTTAACATAAACATACAAACATATGAAAATATACTGTGTTATATATATAGGGTTAGGGGGTTATATTTGATGTGCAAACTTTTTTGAAAGATATAAAAAATATAATTGCATAAATGTGTGAGTGTGTGTGTGTGTATGTATGCATGCATATATGTATATATGTTTAATAACACAGTTATTAAATAAATTAAAATTATATGATGTATAAATGTAATACAAATTTATAAATAAATAATAAATATATATTTAAATATTTAATAATAATAATTTTTTCTATATTATTTACACACAAAATATTTATAAATAAATTTAATGTTCTTTACTTTTACTCTTTACATTTTCTGTAATGTTTATTCTAAATTAAAATAAGCTGCAAAAATGGTCTTAATAGTCTTTATTCTCTTTATCAAAAACTAACTGCTTTTTTCTTTATTTTTTTTTAATTTTGGAAGAAATATGACCCAAAATGTGCTCTTGTAAAATCTATCTGTACCCAGGTGCCCTTAACAGAAATCATTCCTTCAGGCAGGTACACTTTGCCCCCTGATGGAGCCACCGGCTGCCTAGCAACACTCGCCTGGCAACGCTCGCCCCCTCTGGTACCTCACCTGCTGTGATTTGGCTAAAAACACAGACAGAAAAGTGTGATGAAGAGATGAAGCAAACGAGGCTGTTTAGGACTAATTACTGAGCCAGACTCTGCTGTGCCGCTAATCACCTGACTTACACAAACTACAAAGAGAAGCGAATAATTATGAGGCTGAAAAACTTCATTAGGGCACATTTATGCAGATATTTCATGACTAACTTGTCCAGTGCTTTATGGGGGTAATGACCGGCCATGTGTGATGCCTATGACCATAAACACTACTCCTGACACGACAACAGCTGTTTTACTGTCCCAGTCAATTGACTAAAAAACTTGGACTGAATGTGTTACAAGATGCTCGTGTTTTAAAGTCAAGCTAACTTTTACATAGGAATTCGTAAACTACTGCAATCAATCTATTTAGGTATCGTTTTAATAATATAACATCAGATGATACAAGTAACTTTTTATATACAAACAATTAATTCTCAAGTAATTACCTGGCAGAAGAACAGTTGGGATCTCAATTAAAGTGCTAAACATTAAACTTAATTTCACACTAAACACAATTAATAAACCCATGAATGAATCATAATTATATACAACGGAAACAAAGTGACAAATACTGGCAATTAACTAAATGTTTCACAACAAAAATAACAAAAGGCATGGGGACTCTTTAATGAATCAGCGAACAGTTCATTTGAATATATATATATATATATATATATATACAGTATTGTTATACAATTTACATGAATCCTTTTCATTTGACTCATTACAATTAAGTCAATTGATTCACCAAAATGAATCAGATTTAACAATTTAGGAGGTGTTTGCTTATTGCCTAAATGTTATTATTATATCATTTATATGAACTCTTTAAAATGAATTAAGTAAAATGAATCAATTGATTTACTGTGATGATTCACTAAAATAAATCATATGCAACAGTTTAGCATGTGCTTAGTTATTGCCGAAAAGCTATTATTACGTCATTTATGAACTCTTTAAAATGAATAAACTGACTCACTGTAATGACTCACTAAAATGAATTTAAGAGGCGTTTGATTCTTTCCTCGGCTTGCGTCGTGTACAGTCGTGTGTTCAACACAACAAAAAACAAACAGGATTAAACTAAAAATGCAACAATTTACTAGAAAAGTGACACTTTAAACTACCGTCACTGTAAAAGCTAGTTAAGTTAGAAGCCTCTTTATTTTTATCAAGTCACTCCTCAACTCTGAAAACCCGCAAAACACTTTTTTGTACACATCGAAGTTAGTGACAATATAATGTGACATCCATATCCAACCATATCTCAGCTGGCGGCCGAAATGCATTTACTGTGCAATCACACGCGTTCCATCGATCCACATCAAACTGTGAAGGGATGCGCTGAAAAAAGGTCACACTTCAGGATCGTAATGAATGCTGCGTATTCGGCATTCAGCGCCTGTCACAACTTCCTCATGCTGTACAATGATGGGCCCAAACGCGCTCAAGAAACCTACTATTGTAATCACACCTGTCTGGAATCAGCATCAGAGCAGCAGGTGACAGATAAGTGCAGGCTGATGCTAATTGCACTGGTTCTGATGCCAGAAATTCTCGTTTCAGGACTCGTACGACATGGAGTATGCCTGATGTGGAAATCAGAGCGCTCTGGATTAGTCAATGCCACGTTCTGATCATCAAATCCAGTGTTTATGGGGAATAAGAGCATTCATAATGCAGCGACTATGTTGGAGTGGAGCTTTGCAGATTAGCAGGTGCTTCACTTATTGATTGTTAAATGCATTAATCAAAGCCAGATGGCAGCTACGCCAACACTGTCTGGCATGAATGTGGAAGTGCTACAAAAATGCAACTGAATGCATTTAAAGTGCAACCATCAAAGTGTGTGCGGGGATTGATGCAAGTCTTTGACATCTGTTGGGAAGCTCTAAGAAGTGCCAACTTTTCAAGCTTGTTTCAAAAGAGCTCTGGCTTGTGCAGAGTACATTCACTGCAAAACAGAATTTATTATCATTATTATGATTCACAATAACAAAATGCTATTATTATATTGTTTACAGTTTAGGTGGAGTTTGATTATTGCCTAAATGCTTTTCTTGTGATGAATCCTTGTTCATGAATCAAACGAACCAGTTGATTTACTGAAATGATTCAATAAAATGATCCAGACTCAACAGTTTAAGTGCTTGATTATTACCTAAATGCATTTTATTTAGTGCTGTCAAATCACAATGAATCGCATTCAAAATAATTTTTTGTTGATGAGATTAATCGTTTGACAGCACTAATTTTATTATATAATTTACAAGAATCCTCAAAAATAAATTCACTAACATGAAACAACTGATTCATTGAAATGATTCAATCAGATTTAAAATCAATCAGACTCAACAGTTTAGCTGTTTGATTATTGTCTAAATGTTATTATTGTATCATTAAAATGAATCCTTTCAAATGAATTCACCTAAAATGAATCAGTTGATTCGCTACAATGATTCAGACTCAGTAGTTTAAGAGACATTTCATTTTTTGGCATGCATGGCTGTGTGCATGACAACATGACAAAAATCAAATGAAAAGCCCAGAACTTCAGAGTTTTGACACACGTCTTGTAAGAAAGTAGTGCCAACTTTTCAAGCTGTTTCTCAAGAGCTCTGGCTTGTTTTTCTAGCTTGTTCAGGAAAAAAACAGGAAAGCGTGCAGCGCTCTGGATAAGTGTGTCAGGGCGCTGACCTTCACTACATTACCTTATCTTAACCTTCAAGAACATTATTACAATGCTCAGGAAAAAAAAAGAGTAATGCAGTAAATGATGAATAAGATCATCATTAAACATGTAGGTCTTCTGTCTGTTCCATACGAAAGCCTCAATAAAGACTCAAAATCGCTCCGTGGAAATTCGTGGAAATCTTGGCGGGATGCTTTACAGCACGTCTCCTTACAAAGCAGATGCAGTTAAAAATGAATTCGGCATTAAACATAAATGTGGGAATTAAAAGACTTTAGAGAGTCGAGAGAGCTACATCAGCAGCGCTGCGAGACGAGCCCGAAACAGATCGGGCGAAATCCGCTGACTTTTATCTTAACTGAGAGCGCCGACGTCAAGATGCAGCACACATCCTTCAGAAGGAAAAAGCCTGCAGGCATTTCTGTTAAGTCATCGAGCTGATCACGTCACATACAGTATGCAGTCTCACCTCTCATCCACTTTATTAACCTTAATTAGATTTCATTATAAAACAATCACCACCAATTCTCATGGAGCCGCTCACAGGATTAGCATTTTAAACAATCACTACACTTGCATTAGCATTAGTCAGAGCTATTTGCCAAGTCAAGGACCATCGCTCTACTTGAGGAAAAGGATTCAAACAATTCCCTTTGACATGAAAAAATTCTTTATAGCACTCAGACCCTGGTAGGTGCTAAAACAAGCCAACCCGGGACAGTAGTTCACACAGAAACCCTAGCGACATGCTAACAGCCTCTCGGACAGCCACACCTTATAAACCTTAAAGTAACTTCCTAACTATCACTCTAAACATTACAGAAAACACAGAGAAACATTAACAAACACCTAAAACAACATCATAGCAACATGCTGACAAACATCCAGAACACACACTATCGATATATAAAGTGTAGCCTAGAAACATCATAAATTAGCAACCACTCAGATTATCCAAGCAACCCCATAACAATGTAAACTAGGTAAAACCTCCCAGTAACCTCAAAACTACTACCCAGAACACCCTAACAACCCTATAGCAATGTATTACCTACCCTAGCAACCCCACAGCAACGCATCCAACCTTGCTGAAAAAAACAGCATATTCTGGTTAGGTATGTTTTGATGCTGGAATGCTGGTTTAAGCTGGTTTGTGCTGGTTTAAGTTGGTCCCTTGCTGGTTTATGCTGGTCACATGCTGGCAAAGGACCAGCATAAACCAGCAAAACGACCAGTTTAAACCAGCAAAGGAACAGATTTAACCACCTTAAACCAGTATCCCAACATCGAAACATACCTAACCAGCATATGCTGTTTTTTTCAGCAGGGTAATCACCCAGAAACATCTAGTAAGCTATTAACTACCTAAAATACCCTCATAACAACATTCAGTAAGCACAAAGAATACCTTAGCAACACCATAACAACATATTAACAACCTAAAGCACCTAGTAACCTCAAAGCAGCATGCTAACAACCAAACAGAACACCCTAGCAACACCATAACCACGTAATTACCACCTAAAACACCCTCATAACATTCAAACAAGCACAATGAACACCCTAGCAACACCATAGCAATCTACTGACCACCTAAAGACAATAGTAACCTCAAAACAACAAGCTAACAACCAAACAGAACACCCTAGCAACACCATAACAACGTATTTACCACCTAAAACACCCTCATAACATTCAAACAAGCACAATGAACACCCTTGCAACACCATAGCAATCTATTGACCACCTAAAGAACATAGTAACCTCAAAACAACAAGCTAACAACCAAACAGAACACCCTAGCAACACCATAACAACATATTAACCACCTAAAGCACCCAGTAACTTCAAAGTAGCATGCTAACAACCAAACTGAACACCCTAGCAACACCATAGCAATGTATTAACCACCTAAAACACCATCGTAACAACATTCAAACAAACACA
Organism: Enteromius mattozi; assembly: GCA_032359235.1. Taxonomy (NCBI): domain Eukaryota; kingdom Metazoa; phylum Chordata; class Actinopteri; order Cypriniformes; family Cyprinidae; genus Enteromius; species Enteromius mattozi. The sequence goes on from JAUMHE010000059.1 coordinate 15,715,219, forward strand.
AAGAAAACCCTAGCGACACAATATCAACATATGCTAAAAGCTAAACAGAACACCCTGCCATAACAGCGTATTAACTACCTAAAACATCCTCATAACAGCATTCAAATAAGCACAAAGAACACCCTAGCAACACCATAGCAACAAATCAGCCACCTAGTAACCTCATAGCAAGACACTAACAACCAAATACCCTATAAACCGCACAACAACCTCATAGAAATTTCCTAAACACACAGATCATCCTAGCAACCTCACAGAAACACATTAACTACCTTAGACAACCTAGTAACCTTACGACATGCTAACAAGCACTAAGAACTAGCCATACCCTGGAAAACTGCACAAAGCTGTTTAAGGATGGAATTTGTTTGCTAGGAGATCTCCGTCAAAATGTGGAATATTACCAAATACTATTGAGGCCTAAGTGCATAATTTACTCTCAGTCGCTACATATAAGGAGTTATGAACCTGAAGCACATGGACAACATGGTTGACTGGTTGATTACAAACACAGAGCGCTAAACTGAACTTGAGTGACACTGAGAAACAGGAAACCGAGGGACACTAAAATAGCAGATGTTTAGTTTGCGCGTCCACTAACACGTAAACAAGCGATCCGGACGAGGCTGTTAGCGCAGAAGAGAGAGAGAGAGAGAGATGAGAGAGAACTGGGGCAGGGTTTTATACTCGCCCCTCATGGCTGGTTATTGTCCAGCAGCTCTGTTTCCAGCAAGCCTGGAATGCTTGAGAGCAGATCTCCCATGTGATTACTAGACAAATGCAGCCTAATTCGCAACACATGCAGTGGTTTAAATATAGAACCGCTAATTTAACTAAGTTCTCCGCAGACTCTGGATTTTAGCAAGTCAATAGACTTGGTCTTAGTCGCTCGGGTGACATTCGTCTGCAATGGAAAACATTCCCGAGGGTCGACCCGGTTTTCCCTGTTTCCAGTTTTTTAAAAGTGCAATTTGTAACAGTTGTTCTTAGCCACAGGCTCAAAGTAGTGCAACAGAGACAGGCACCTTCAGGTGAAAACACAGCAATATGAAATCAAAATAGTCACCACTTATTACATATTCCTGGTCTAACTTCCAGAAGAAAAGAAATTATTCTTTTCTTATTCTTCAACAATCTGACATATGAAGACACTTTTCACCATCCCAAAAAATATATGAAATATATAGTTATCATTTAGACAGCCCTAAATAATTTTACAATTGGATAACAACTATACTAATATTCATAATCCACTAATAATAAAAATAATAATAATATCACCAGTTTCCCAAAAAATATGTATTATTATTATTAACTTAATAACTGCCTAATAATTACTTACAAATAATACTAATAGTTGTACAACTTAAGTAATTGTATTAAATTAAAATATTAAAATAATAATATATCATAATTTTATAATAAATTCTATTAAAACTAATATAAAAATCAAGTAACACATTTTAATAAAAGTAATATTATTAAAAACAATATTTATGAAAAAAAAATGCTTATAGCTGAAAAATAGTTAATAGTCATTAATATTAATGAATATTAATATCACTAAAAGCAATATTATTATTAAAACATTTGTTATTGTTTTAATCCTAATAGCACCATTACTACAACAACAACTAGTAATAATAGTAATAATATCACTAGTATTACAATTAATGTGTTATTATTGTTGTTACTATTATTACAATAACAATTAATAAACAAAAAAAGCAATATTTATTATTAAAATATTTTATTGTTTTATACCACCACTAAAAGTAGATGTTGAATATTACTATTAATAATAATATTACTAAAAGCTTTTTTTTTTCGTCTTATAATTAAAATATCTGTTATTGTTTTAATTCAAATATAACTATTACTACTTTTACAACTAATAATAACAATAATAAAATGTATAATATTATTTCTTAAATTTAATTCACTATTATTATTATTAAAAGTAATTTTTATTATTAGACTATTTTAATGATAAAATACATATAAATCAACATCTGATTCTGAATACTGGTTACTGTACGCTTACACAGGAAAATATTTGAAAACACAGCCAGAAAAATAGCATTTCTGGTCAGTCTCATACACTCCAGTCGCACACCTCTGATGTGGTTAAAGGCAGTCCACCTGCAGCGAGATTAAGACACGACAAAGCACACAACAAACCTTAATTGAAACTGCCGTCACCAACTGTTCATAGCATGAAAGCGCAGCCCAAAATAACAGGGCTAATCTGCATGAATATTAATCTGGATTCCTGTGGGAAGCTAATCAAACGTCATTAATCTGCTCATGGTTGTCTTTGCAAGCATCTCAAACAAGACAAATGAGTGTGTTTCCGTGCCAGCTGGAGACTACTTGTCACCTGACCCTGAGGGACAAGCGCTCCAGGACCGCGGTCCGAGACGGGTCTGTGTCCCGCGTGCTCGAAGGAAATGCAGAATCTACAACAACGAATAATGCCGGTCCCCTGCGGCTCGCCGCTGCAGCGTAAAGTGTACTGAAGGAGGAAATTGAGGCCGCTGCAAGTTCAGCTTTCTTCCGAAAGAGCCCTATTTCACACGGCGAGGGGTTTAGGCAATTACTTGTGACAATGGCTGGCATGGCAACCGAGAGAAAGATTGATCTGGACACGAAACAACTGTGTTTGCTTTATTAAAAGTAATTCATCACCCTGCCCGGGTGTAATGGCGCAGTAGGAATGTGTGCAAACGGACAGACGCGGGCATGACACGGGGACATCAGGGAATCGGACGCACACAAACACACACGTCACGGCTGGCCGTTAAAGGAAAGCCATCCGAGTGTGTTAGGATTCGCAGATTCTCTCTTGCTTGATTTCCACTTGATTTTCCACCATCTGCCAGCGTTCAAGCGCTCTCGAGTTCAGCACGGCACTCTGGGAGCTGCGCAATTAATCAGACTGAGTAGATTTTCATCTGCCCGGAAGTGCTTTCACAGTAGACCTTAGCTAGGTTTGTCTTTGAATTCCTGAAGAGTAAACAAATGTGAATATTAAAGGGTTAGTTCATCCAAAATGAAAATTCTGTCATTAATTACTCACCCTCATGTCGTTCCAAACATGTAAGACCTTCGTTCATCTTCAGAACACAAATTAAGATATTTTGGATGAAGTCAGAGAGCTATCTGACCCTCCATAGACATCAACACAACTGAAATGATCCCAGACTCAGAAACGTAGCAAAAACACTGGTAAAACAGTTCATGTGACATCAGTGGATCAACTTCAGTTTTGCGATGCTTCGAGAATCATTTTTTTGCACAGAAAAAACAAAAATAACATCATTTACTCAAGCATTCTTCTCCCCTGAGTTATGTCTTCTGACATTTTAGAGAGCATCACAACTATTGCACTTATGCACTGCGTTGCGAAACTCTCTGAAATGGCGGAAGACTTAACTGAAGGGAAAAGAATGGATCGAGTAAATTATGTTATTTTTGTTTTCTTTGCCCAAAAAAAGTATTCTCGTAGCATCGCAAAACTGTAGTTGATCCAAACTGTTTTACCGGTGTTTTTGCTACGTTTCTGGATCTGGAATCATTTCAGTTGTGTCTATGGAGGGTTAGAGAGCTCTCTGATATCATCAAAAATATCTTCATTTGTGTTTTGAAGATAAACGAAGGTCTTTTGGGTTTGGAACGACATGAGGGTGTAATTAATGACAGAATTTTCATTTGAGGGGGGGGAACTAACCCTTTGAGTCAGATCAAAGATTACGATACATAATGGGATGACTTTTTCAAAAGACTTCAAGAGAAGTCCCATCTCTCTGTTCTATCTCATTGCTTTGTATGAAAACCAAGTGAGATCTCTGACTTCTGATCGCAAATCTATGCATAATGAGACATTTTTTAAGTTCTAACACTTGTTGTTTTAGTCTTGTCAAGTTTGAGCAAAACTTAGACATTCCTGATATATCTTACAAAATCCTTTAAGATTACTATCCACCAGGAGAAAAAATCTGACTTTAAAAGTAGTGTCTGATGCACTCTGCAACCAAATGTCATTTTTCACATCTCAAAGTTATATTAGAAACAACACTTTGCATTTAATTGCATGAGTCTTGGCAATTTTGATCGAAATTGAGATTTCTTATGAGACATAATGAGATTACTTTCCAGCAGGAGTAAGATCTGAACTAAAGTGTCAATTTGTTCTGCGTTCAATCTCGTTGCGACTGAGATCTCATTAGTGTTTTTGTGTCCTGTGGGCAGCAGAACTAATAGGCATGCACTCGGTATGTTTAACACAAATGAGCAGCATACGGACGGATGGAGAGCAAAGCGCTGCCGCTAATGGAGTCCGGGGCCGGACGTCCTGGTGCTATGTCACCTTGCTCCGGGACAACCCGCTAAGCTGCTGGCACTAATGGTCGCGTGAAGGGCGGGATGAACAGAGAGAGCAGGAACGGGACTGGATGCGTGTGGAGAGACAGCGCTGGCAGGTACATACATAATTGCAATGTGAGATGCATAAAAGAAGAGAGTGCCGGGGGCCGAGATCCAGCGCTGTGATGCTAGCAGAGACGAGCGATGAAGGTCACCAGCTGAAGGAGCCCATGAACACAAACCGACCAAACCTCTCCATCTGCACTGAGCACTCCCGGAGAACACAACTATATGAGCAATCGTAACACAATAATAATGACTTACTGAATGCTACACCTGTCTGATCTATCTTAGGCGTCCTTTTAATACTTTTCAAATCAATTTGAAATCTGTTTTTATTCTTTGTTTTTATTTTCAAATTGTACATATTAAAAGTACTTGTGAACACTGGTTAAACGAACCTTAACATAAAAATAAAATAAAAATAGTAAATTAAGACTAATTATTATTAGTCTATTATTATTAGTAGCAAAATTAAGATGTATTATTATTATTATTACTGAATTATGAATATTAATAAAGTTGTTTTAAAATGTCTAGTAATGTTTAATAATATTATTATTATTAAAAACAGAATTTTTTCAACATAATAACAAATCAAATAAACTAAAAGGGAAATTGAATTGAATTGAATTGAATTGAATTGAATTGAAATGAAATGAAATGAAATGAAATGAAATGAAATGAAATGAA
>JAUMHE010000059.1:15733348-15762369 GCA_032359235.1 Enteromius mattozi
TATATAGACTACCGTTCATTTATTTTAACTGATTAAATTAAATCTGATTTATTAAATCATAAAATACAGAATCCAGAAAAATTAAGAGACAACATAGAATTCCTAAAAAAGTAACTAAATAAATGAATGGACTCTTTAATATTTAATATTTAATTTAATATTGTTAAACAAATAGACCCTAACAATGTAATTTTATCAAAATTTTAGTAGTGTTATTACTTCAGTTAGACACCTTTCTGATTGATATGCCATTAAACCATCAAAACCGAATTCAGAAAAAAATCTAAACAAAAAGCACAGAATTTGGAATGTTGAATGTAGAATCCTGAAAAAAATAAATAGACTTCATAGAACTGTAGGTACATCCAGAGACTCGTAATCATACACTCATAGTAAGAGTTTAGTATAGGAAACAGCACTCAAGCTCAAAATGAAATGATTGTACAATCATCACAATCATAATTTCTGTTAGAAATAACTGATATAGGAGCACTGTATAGCAGCAGGACACTTAAGATGAGCGTTACATAACCGGAACACTCAGATCTTTCTGCAGGCATCACGTGTTGAAGGAATAAAACACAGGAGGCCTAATAAGAGCACTTTGAACTCCCGTTCCTTTCATCCTATATCACATTTACGAGGGACAGAAGAGATTCAGGCCACACAGCAGCTTTGATCAGATCAACAAACCCAAGGCCACACGCACTTACATGAACATGTTTCCTACAGTACATTATATCACTTCAGCAAAAGACATAAAGTCTGATTCCTGGTAAATCAATCCCCTAAGCCAGTTCATTTGAGCGAATCAGAAACATGAATCAATCAATAACAGACTCATTCACTGAATTTCATTATATCTGACTAGAAATTAACCAAAAACTGATACTGTGCTGCTTGTGCATGCATATGCATTTCTATTTTTAGAATAATTTTGAAAAGCATCTTGAAAGCAACATCTTTATCAAGCCATCTCAAACATGTACAAACACACATTCACCTGGCCTTTCCTATAAATGCTGTATAGGCCTAAGACTGCATAACATTACAGATACAAGAGCAAACTAACCTTGTGATCAGCCAGGCACTAAAAGTTTTATCACTTCACATTTATCTTTTGTCATCCCCTCACTGCCTTCAGTAAACCCGCAGCAGACTAGTACTCCCAGCACCTTGAACTTCAACCAGCTGTCAGTCAAAGTGAGCAAACAGTGGGGGGTGATGGGATAGAAGACAGCAGTAGAGAAGGAAGGAGGGGATGGAAAGAGGCCCGCGGACTCTCAGTCCGGCATCTTCTATCCACATCTGAGAGCCAGAGAAGCAGGACCGGGCTGCTCTGAAGTCAAGAGCTAATGAGTCTCGGTCCCCGGGGATGGACAGGGCCCGAAACGCGAGGCATCTCCACCGCACCACCTTTCATGTCCTTCTCAAAGCAGAATAGACCCTCTTTTTTTGTGTTTTCTGAGCTGCTGAAAGGTTTGGCATCAGTGCATTGTGGCGCTCGGCCCTGTTTCCACATTTAATGAGAGCTAAATTATCTACTTACTAAGTGTAGCTGAAAGATCGAGACAATTCGGCCCAAAGGGATGGAAATTTGGCTTTTTGAATTATCTTGATAAATAAGAAATAAAATGTTATTTATATATATATATATATATATATATAAACGTATATATAAATGTATATACATATATACATATAAACATCTATGTGTTTTATATATATATATATATATATATATGTATATATGTTTCAGTATATATATTTACATAAATAAATAAACACATTAGTTAAAATAAACTGTATAATACATACAGTATTTCTTATTAGATTACAGCATGCACTATGAAAAAAATGCATATTATTATGGTAAAAAATAAATAAAATATATTTATGTTTTAAAATATATATTTACATAAATAAATACGTAAGTTATAATAAATAAATACATACAGTATTTCTTATTAGATTGCAGCATGACTGCACTATTCAACAGATGCACATTAAAATAGTAAAAAATAAATAAAATATATTTATATATTTTTAAGTATATATTTACATAAATAAATAAATACATTAACTAACTAATCAATTAATTATAATAAATATGTAGATACATTGTGGCGTTCTGCCCTGTTTCCCTGCTTAATGAGAGCTAAATTATCTACTTACTAAGTGTAACTGAAAGATGAAGCACATTCGGCCCAAAGGGGCGGAAATTTGGCTCTTTGCATCACCTCAGACTACAAGCCGATGCATATTTCAGGACTGCATCAAAGCACGGAGCCTTTGAAATAGGTCTATCACTGCGTGCTAGTGCATCTTCGCCAAGCACAATGCAATTATGAATTCGGGCTGAACAACGTGCCGTTTTCTCGCATAATGAAGTGTTTTGTTTTGCATCATGGCCCAAAAAAAAGGTCCAAACCGGATGGCGAAGGGTTGCGCTGTCGATTGTGTGACAGCGTGGCCTATTAGCAGGCATCCGCTAATTAACAGTTCTTTAGCGTTTACCGCAGCGCAACCGAATTCATCGGCAGCCTCGTTAGCATCCATTTCCAGCGGTGTGAAAAAGCTCCGAGCTCTTTTGAAATGCTTTGGATTGCACATTAATGATCAAAGGAAACAACCCCCGATGACTGCAAAGCATGCTGGGCTGGCTCAAATTATGTCTGATATTATTGTGCATTTGAAAAAAAGCTGAAACATTTATGCGCCGATCGTCTGAAAGAATGCGTCTGAACAACATCGGCGTCTCGGAGCGGCTCCTTTAGCGGTTTCTGGAGGACAAAAAGATAATTTTGCATGAATCCTTCACATAGATTTAAGGACTGCGGAGAGACGCGCTGCAGGTGTAGGCCGTCACACGTTATCGCACACCGAGGACGGTACATACAGTACATACACGAGCACATTCCCCCAGACTGTGATTCAAACAGGCTCGCTGCTGATGAAAAAGTCAAGCTCATTATATATTTGTTGCTGCGTCGCTGTTTCTTTTACAGACATTAAGACATAGCCGGCTAATGAACAGAGAGAGACGTGTGCATCTTTCTGAAAACTCAACATGACAAAATGTAGTAGTATTGTGCAACACTGCATATTCATAACACTGACTAGTTAGTTAGTTGAACTGAATATGCACATATACATATATATATATATATATGTGTGTGTGTGTGGGTTTAAAGAAATTAATATGTTTATTCAGTGAAGATGTATTAAATTGATCAAAAGTGACAGTAAAGACGTATTATTTTACAAAAATTTCTGTTTTAATAAATAAATGCTGTTCTTTTGACATTTCCATTCATAAAAGAAACCTGAAAATATGTAATCACACAAAAAAGCAGCACAAATGTTTTTGATAATAACTGATAATAAAAATATTTTTTTCTTGAACACCAAAATAATACTTTAGTATGATTTTTGAAGGATTATGTGACACTGAAGACTGGATTAATGATGAAAAATTAGCTTTGCATTACTGGAATAAAATACATTTTAAAGTAAATTGAAATATAAAACAGCTAATTTAAAATGGTAATAATATTTCTAATTTTATACAGTTTTTACTTTATTTTTGATCAAATAATTTCAGAGAATTCTATGAACAGTATGAAAATTAAACAAAACAGAAAGTTAAATAAAATGTAATAAAATGTTTCAAAAATGCAAACTTGGGAGTGTATATATATATATACATATATAAAATATGAGCTTAAATTTAGCTTTTTTTTAAATAAAATTTTATAACATTTTATTTCACTGTCTGTTAAAATTTTGTTACACATATATATATAAAGATTATGTTTAAATGTAATTTATAAGTTAAAGTAAAATTTCTTGTCATAATTCAACTATATATGCACATATATATGTATATATATATATATATTTTTTACATAAAATGATTATTTTGTTAAGTTACTTTTTGAAGATGTAGTTTGCCGCACTACATGCAACAAACAAAAACTAGCTATATTAAAGTTTAATTTAATCAGGCATGTTTATTCTGGGACAAACAGAGTGTCTAAAACACTAAAAACGCTAAGAAGAAGATTGAGATAAATTCACTCAGTAACCAACAACCTGACAAACTCAAACATCCCTGTACTGTAACTCTGCCTTTACTGTCTTTCTGTTGACCCTGTTCTGTTCACTGCAGCTGTTGAGGGAAAAATGCAACATTCCGGAGCACATTGTGTTTTTTTCCCTCCATATGTTATTCTCTTTACAGCAGCTCTGAGATCAGAGACGAGAGCTGCTCTGCTCCTCCACTAACCCTGAAACCAAACCCTCCCTCGGCCACGACAGGCTCCTGCCCCGCTCTTCCCTGCAGAAGAGGCGCATGGCACGGAATTGGAAATGTGGCGGAATGCTAAGCGTGTCAGTCGATCCGTGACAATATGCCGGGCTCAGGTCTTTTCAGAAGTGGAGAAGGGCTTTGTCGAGGCAGCCGTCTTAAATGTGGTGATTTAATAGCGGCGTTCTGCTGCGGATCTGCAGTCTGAATAGACTCGCCGCAAACAGACGCCGCCGGTGCTCGCAAGAGAAAGGCAACGGGAGGCGACACAAAAGCCAATCATTCCCTCAAAACCTCAGGATGGCTTTGAAGGATTATTTGAGCGGCGAAGTGGGGGAGATTTACGCGTGTGTGGGGCGAAGGCCTCCTGCAAACGCCACACTATTTATCCCCCACTATCGCAGCTCCAAATATATTCCACTCCCGCTGCTGGCTTGCGGCTTTTTGGCCCTAACGTAAACATACGACCGCCCACGCGCTCGCTTTTCTATCCTTCTGACCATTTGAAATCACTGGAAACCCTAATAAGTCGGCAGAACTCAAAAAACGAAACAACCGTTGCTAATCAAACGTAAATTGCAGTTTGATAGTAAGTTAACCGTAATAGCCTAATACAATTAGATAAGCGATGGGCGATTTGCTAAACAATGCTTAGTGAAGCTTCGAAACCTTTGTGAATCATTTTGTTTGAACCAGTTGAGTGGGTTTCAAACTGCCATGTGAACCACGTCAGGTCTGTATTATTTTTACCTGATCATGGATCAGTTTAAGAAATTTGTAGAGATTTTAATGGCACATTTGTGTAACAAGGAAGAGAATTCGAAACACTGCTTTGGGAAACTTCGAAACCTTTGTGAATCATTTGGTTCAAACTAGTGTTTATTAAACAGCCAAAGTCACTGTATTTCAGTAAACAAAGATTCGTTGCATCGTAACTATTTCAAAATTCAATGCCAATCTCTGTGATTCATGTGTCTATATGATTTTTACCTGATCTTGGACCAGTTTTGAAGCTTTCAGACATTTTTAATGAGGAAAGGAATTTGAAACCTTTGCCAATTATTTGTTCCCAAGCAGTGATTCAGAGATTCAGTTCGTACCAAAGTGCCAAAGTGTTTTGAAACGTAACTAAATTTCAATAGTTTGATCTCTGTCAATCCATGAACCAGGGTCTGCATTGTTTTTACTTGATCTTGGGTCAGTTTCATAAATTTGTAGACATTTTACAGACACGTGTGTATAATAATAAGGAAGAGAATTCGAAAAAACTGTTTTGGGAAGCTTTGAAACCTTTGTGAATCATTTGGTTCAAACTAGTGATTCAGAGCGTCTATCAAACTGCCAAAGTAACGTTATTTCAGTAAACAAAGTTTTGTCACAACATTATTGTTTTGATCTGATCTCGGATCAGTTTTATAAATTGGTAGGCATTGTTAATAAAACATTTATATAGCAAAAAGGAAGAGTTGGAGTTAGTAGGCCTGATTAACCAAGCTCTCCATAAAATGAAGAAAAAGCCCTACATATTATACAGACCCTTCATATTTAATGGTATGAAAATGATTTGTTAATTACATTCAATAGATTACACATTTGCTATTGGTTTGCAGATGTTTTTAATGCATGTTTGCTTTCCATGGAACTTTCCAATCCACAAAAGGTTATTTAGATTAAAATTTTTCAAACCAATAAATGCTAAGCGTGCTAATGTGGGAGACCAAAAATGGTTATTTTATGGCATTGCTGTAAAAGCCCCATCTGGAAGCTTTATTTTTAAGAGAGTATGTTAATCATGTGTGAAAACACAAATTAATTCTTAGTTTCAACATTTATTCTATCCTTATACAGTCTTATGCAAAGCTTTCTGGGAGCTAGAAATCCACTGCAATTCATTCAGTTTAAGTTTGGCTTAATATAATCAGTTATTGAGTTTAATGAAAGTACACAGCACTTTTAGTAATATTTGAGTGAAATGACCTCACTATTTGCTTTTGTTATCGAATGCAAAACAGATGCATTCAGCGAAGAACAGCACGGGTGAGTTGAGTTCAATGTGGTCGTATAGGATATAAGGACAGGAGAGGCTGCGGAGAAAATGCAGGAAAAGCAGGGGCGTAAATCAGGCCACTTTGACAGTGCTACGGATTCCAGCCAGCAGGGAGGCCAGACCGGCAAAGCTCTCTTGGAACGAAAACATGGTTTTTCTTCTCCTGAGCTCTGCTGTAGATGGGGGATTAAGGAATTTCTCGAGCCGCACCACAGTGAAACAATGGCTTGGCCGACCGCCACCTTGTTTATTGGAATGTCATCGATTGCGGGAGACTGACCTGGAATTACAGAAGAATACAATTACAACATGCGTGAGAGTGACCTTTGTGAACGTCAGCGCTAAACATCCCAGCTGCACCGCTCGTCGGAGACGTTAATTGCCAACAGCCACAAGTGAACTACATAATGAAGCTGCGTCCTAAACATCCACCTGCTTTACTGCATGTGTGTGTTTGAAATACTCCAGAAAATACAAGGAATTCAGAAGGAAATACTACCATGCTTATTATTATAAATGCAGTATGCAGCACGCACACCAGATTATACACTTTTAGATTCGCCAAAATGTACAGTATATAGACAAAGTATGTCAACTTCCCTGCTCTATAGTAAGCTAAAACATCAAACGAATGGCATAATACGTCCAAATACACAGCATTCATGAAAAACTAATCCATTGAGATTCTGATGCATGCATCTAATGGACCCTTACTCTCTTATGGCCACAAAAAGAAAAGAGGTGAAAGCTGCAGGATTCAAAAAGTTGGGGAAAAACTGACTGAAATCTTCCATCTCAGTCTAAAATAAATGTATTCAGGAAATATACCAAGGCGCTACTAGTTGAATTGCAGGCTGTTCCACATAGTATTTAGGAACAGTACACTCTTCAGTATGCATTAATTCTGCAGTAGGCACTAGATATGCACATTTTAAACAGATTTTTAAACAGTAACACCATGCTGGCACTAAAACACCTCATAACTATTATTCTCTCAAATGCATTCCAACACTAAGAGGACAAAAACGTCCGGTGCAACCAATATCAGTTCTTCCTAATTCATTGAGCATCAGAAACAGTTAGTTTGATCCGGCTCAGATTAATTTCACTGGATTAGCGTCGCACGGCATACTCTAATAGTGTCAGCGCTGTCTGCTTCCTACAGCAGGACAACTGCTATGTACATACACTTATCTTAATTTGAAATTACTCAGGTGTGGCCTCTCCTAAGTAGCTGATAATTATGATTTAATTTGTTCCAATCTTTCCAGTTTTTGCTCCTGGCCTCAATTAATTGAATCAGTTCCATTGAGTAATTATCGTTCAAAGAGCGATCTCCGCTCATCGCCTGCAAGGGAAGCGGCATCCGTCTGTGTTACAGCGCAGCACGATAAGCTAGAATTCAGTGCATTCACATAGCAGAGGATAAGCTACCACCCCCAGACATATGATTTCAAAAGCATGCCGTTCGCTCAGCATTGGGTGTATTCACGGAGTTGACACGAGAGGTTTTAGCTATGGTCTGACGCTCCAGAGCTCTACACAAATCCCTGCGGGCTCAGCGCACCTAGTCTTGCGGCACATGTGATGTGCAGACTCCAGATATTGGTTTAAAACAGCTGTAAAGGTCACCGCTAGTCTGGGGCTGCATCCAAATCCATGTATTTCTACTACAGCTACTTCACAAAAGATAAAACTGCATTCTTTGGAGTATGTAACATGTCTATATGACCGTTTTGGACAAACTAGTTAACCAAAAAATAGCATGCATACTTAAAAACTCTAAGTCAGTTGATTTCAATAAACCCCTTATTGATAACATGTAACTACAGACATGAATCAAATCTCAAGTCATGTGTGTTTTTGAGAAAAATTGTGCTAGTGTTTAATAAGTGCAACATTTTTGCAACATTTTTATCTGTAAAACAGGTCAAAAATCACACATATGCAGAATTAACCTGAGAAAATTCAGTCGCAACACTTATATCAAGTGCCAACCATCTATCAACATTGTGGCAACTAACATAGCAATATGGTAAAATTCACCTAAATTCATATGGATGTAACATTAACGTAACCTAAAACCATAATGGCTATTGGTATTAAAAGGAAACAATATTGGTCAATAAATATGTGGTTTTGTCATTCTATGAAGAGAAAAATCACTCAGAACACATTGGCAACCATATAGCAACCATCCAGAAACCCTACCAAATGCATAGCAAACATGGTAAAATTCACACAGAACACCATAGCAACATCTTGGTTGGAGACCAAATGAAAATATCGTTTCTTGTAAAGAAACAATACTGGTAAAAAAATAACACATTTATTGACCAATATTGTTTCTTTTCTTTTGTCATATTATGATGAAAAACAAATCTCTGAACGCAATGGCAACCATATATCAAACAAATAGCAACATGTCAGAATTCATACAACAAAGCCCTTAGCTAATAACCCAACAATTTGGTGGCGACTTTTGCACATAAAATGTATGAAATATGAAAATAACCTAAAACATTATATTTTTTACTATATTGGTTACTGGAATCAAAAACAGACAATGCTAATATTTAAATGTGATGTTTTTCTAATTTTATGATGAGAAAAATCACTTGGGCAACCATATATCAACATTGTGGCAACCACCCAGAACCCCTAGCAAATGCATTACAACATGTTAAAAGTCATCCAAAGCACCTTAGCAATGATAGCTACCATATAGCAATGCTAATATTTTTGCACATTAAATGTAACCTAAACCATTTATTTACTATATAGGCTACTAGTACTAAAAAAAAACTATATTAGTAAAAAAAAGTCGCTCAGAACGTATTGGCAACCATATATCAACGTTGTGACAACCATCCAGAAATCCCAGCAATTAGCTGGCTAATAACCTGGCATTGTGATGGTGAGCTGTGCACATACATTTTAATATAAACCTTTTTGTTAATTGTCATTTTATGGAGATAATAATCTCTCTGAACGCTTTTGCAACGATATATCAACGTTGTGTCAACCTTCCAGAAAACCTCACACAGGTGACATCTGCAAGGCAAACACCACTCAATTTTTCCTCAGAAAATAAAATCTAGGTTAACATACTATGATTTGGGACATGCTAATCTTGCATTCTATGCAGTTCGCGAATTGGGACATGGCCTGAATGTACGGGCCAGGGCTTTGCTGGTGAGGATTGGAAGGTGTTTCACGATTGGCTGTTTAAACGGCTTTCCATATCAGCAGTGTCTAGAGGAGAAGAGCCCTGAGAAGCGAGGGGATGAACGTGGCGGTTTGACCGGCCTGGATCATACGGCGCTTTGCTCTCTGTCATAACTATGCAGCTCATATGGAAAATGCCCACTGTCACAACACATCTGCTCCCAAACGATAAGCCGTGGAGAGTCGGGGAGCGCGGCAGAGCGGAGGAACAGAGGAGCTGCAATGGAAATGGAGAGCCCTGGGGGGTGCAAGCTTAGTAATGACCCAAAGAGAGGACACGAGTCCTTGGCCTTAGCCAGCAGCCGCCGCGACAAGGCCAGCCACACTTTATTTGGTTACAAGAGATTAATAGGACTAAGCTGCTCCGCTGGATAAACCGACGCTTCATTGTGATGGCCAAATTACTGCCCCGCACGGATTCTTTATGTATTACTGCCCCGGAGGAAACTCCCAACACTATCACATCGCACAATTCCTCAAGGAGGAGCGCAACAAATCAGCCTGGGTGCTAATCCTCCTAGAACCACTAAACAACTTGCGCTTATTTACCAATATACTGTTTTAAAAAGGCTCAGGTATTAGCCAGGGTGTTGCTATGCTGTTTCTAAGGTGTACTAAGTGCTAGTATGTTGCTATGTGGTTGCTAAAGTGTTCTGAGTGTTTTTAGTATGATGCTATGCAGTTGCTAAGGTGTTCTGAATGTCTTTAGCATGTTGCTATTAGGTGCTAAGGTTTTCTTGGTGGTTTTTAATATTAGGTGCTGTTCTAAGTGTTTTTTGCATGTTGTTATGTAGCTGCAGAGGTGCTTTAACATGTTGCTACGCAGTTGATAAGGTGTTCTGAGTTTTTTAGAACATTGCTGTGCAGTTGCTAAGGTGTTTTCAGCATGTTGCTGCGCTGTTGCTAAAGTATTGAGAGTGTTTTTTAAGATGTTACTATGTGGTTACTAAGTTCTGAGTGTTTTTGGCGTGCTGCTATGTAGATTTTAGAGTGTTTTAGTATGTTTCTATGTGGTTGCTAGGGCATTCTGGATGGTTGCTAGGTGGTAGACTACGTCTCTGTGGTCTCAGGTCCCCCCTTCAGTGTTAATATGTTGTAATAACACTTAATATGCCTTGATAATATTGAATAATCATTTACAAACAGTAGGACATCATATACAGAGTTACTCAAGGGAAGGAGTTTGTTAAAATCATTAACCCTAATATGAGCAAACACCACTAATAAGATAAAGATTAGCGTGAAAGTCCTGTTTGAGACAGTGGTAAATGAAGGGCACAAGCCGGTACTTGCTAGTAACAAGACAATCTGGCTGGTCATGACATGAAAGCATGTCTTCATCAGGTCCTGTGAGAGTGTGTCCTGCGGCCTGCCTGCGGGCAGTAACAGTCCTCGCTACTGTCTCTCTTCCTTTACAACTGATGAGACACTTGATCCTGCCACTGATACACACAAAGCTTTGGCAATCCTTAGATCACGAACACGTCCTCATTTGTGATGCTCTGCTACTCTAGTCTAATATCAATCTATAGGCCAGTCTCTGATTACAGCAAATATTAAAAGAGATTTAAGCAACGCTCACCTCTTCAAAATCCTTTAGCATATTTCAATGCAGTTGCCTAACGTGTTTTGAATAGCGCTTAGAATGTTATGCAGGTAGAATGTTCAAAAATAGTTTAGGATGTTGTCGGTTCCTATAATGCATTTTAAGTAAACTTTAGCATGTTATGTAGATGCTAAGATGTTCCAAATAGCTTTAGCATGTTGCTATGTGGATGCTAAGGTGAGTGAAATCACTGTTCAAAATAGCTTTTAGCATGTTATAAGATGCTTCAAATAGATTTGAGATGATGCTATATGTGGTTGCTAAGATGTTCTGAGTCTAGGAGGTCAAAAGGTGTTGTGCGTAACATTTACTATGATCCCAAAAGATTCATTCAGCACGTTGCTAATTTGGTAGCCAAGTGGTTTAAGTAATTTTTTACCTCATTATTCTGAATATAACATGCTCTAAATAGCTTTAGCATGTTGCTATGCAGATGAAAAGGTGGGTTTTTGGGAATCTTTTAGCATACTGTATGTAGACAATGTTAAAAAATAGCTTTCACGTGATGTTAAGCGGTTGTTAAGGCATTAGTTTTAGCATGCAAAGATGTTCAAAAGGTGTTTTAAGTAGCTTTTTAGCCTTTATGGATGTTCTAAATAGCTTTATGCAGTTGCTAAGTTGTTTTAAGTAACTTTATGTGGATGCTAAGATGTTGCTTTAACATGCCTGCTATTCAGTTCTGCTGGGATTTCGCCAATTTTATTGTCTGCTAGGGCAAAAACTGCAAAGACGAGTTACACACTGAGCGTTAGCAGTTTGTTTAAATCACTAGCACTAAGTATGAGCAACAGTCATAGTGATATTTGCTTTAGCAAGAACCACTAAAGCCACCTAAAGCTTTATCTTCTGTGGAGTGTCAGATGAAGAGACCACCAGGGTTTAATAGGGTGTGGTATTGATATTGTTTTACAGGTAATGAATTAAATCATAAACATAACCGGCCCTGCTATGCTTCACTCTCAAATTGTGGCATATGGAGGACAGGGAGCGACTAGATCATGACGTCTCTACTCCACCGAGGGCTTGTGTGGTCTGTCCACAATAAAAACACAACCCCCTACATGACTTAACGCGGTAACTTCACCCAACAATCACGGTGTATTTAAACAGCGTCGAGTTTAACGATCCGCTCGAGGAGTGAGCTTCATTATCCCAGCACTTGCTCGCTGCCATCTGTACTAGAGACATCAAACAAAGCCAAAAGCCCATTCTCCCAACCCCTCCCTTCTAATCCCACAATGCACGGTTCGTTCAGAGCCAAGGAAAAGAATGTTAAGAGCCATCATTACCGGCAGATCTCTTGGATTTACTGCGGTGGGGGACGCTTGGAAAAAAGAATGAAGGAGATTTGACTTGTTTTAATCACTACAAGGTACGGGCGACTTTTCTGAAGAGAGTGGTTTGTCAACAATCGCAAGATCCGACAGAACAAAGAGTGGTTTAAGTCCAGTGAGAGAGCGTTAAATAAATATATATTCTCACTCTGGCACTGAGAAGGAGTCTTAAGAGAGGCTCAACACTCGTAAACGAATGTTGCATTCATATTAAATGAGTAAACGTGCTCTAGCGCAGCTTTGAGATTGCAATGCACTACGGTTCCCGCAGAGTCGGATATTCAAACTTCATCAAGACACGTTTCTTCTGCAACTTTTTTCATTACAAATTCATGAAATCTGCACCTTTGTATTACATTCAGCATTGCTGCACCTTAGCAACATGTTAAAAGAATTCAGAATATCTTAACATCTACATAACATACTAAAGGCTACTTAAAACACCTTAGACACTTTATGTCAATATGCTAAAGTTATTTGCAACATATTAACATCCACCTAGCATGCTTGAAGTTGCTCAGAACACCTTAGCAACATCCTAACATCCTTTTTGGAACAATTTACCATCTGTATAAGATGCTAAAATATATTCAGAACATTAGAAAATGCATATCAAAATGCTATTGCTCTCTGAAACATCCTAGAATCCACCTAACATGCTAAGCTACTCAGAACACGTTAATAACCACAAAGCAACATCCTAAATCTATCTGGAATATCTTATCATCTGTATAAAATGCTAAAAGCTATTTTAGAATGCCTTACCAAACATAGACACGTACAGTCGCCCCATTTGACTGCTCCAAGCATGCAGACACGTCCGCCATCTTGGAACGGTCAACTTGACATCATTCACTATACTGTAGGTTTGCAGATAATTGGCTGTGCAGGATTGTAACATCTTTCGAATATTCAGTGTTTACTGTGGTGAATGACGCCAAGTTAACACCATTACAATATGGCAGATGGCTTATGAATGGGCTCATAGAAACAGCCGCTAATGAGGCATCTACACATTATATATATATATTTATGTTATCAAATGCATCTTAACATCGGCATAATAACACACCTTGAGTATAGTGACCTAAAACACTACTTAAAACACCTTGACAAGCTCATAGCAACATGATAATGCTATTTAGAACATAAACCTAAAAAATAAAAAAAGCTAACAGCTACTTAAAATACCTGCTAAAGTTATTTACAACATCTTAGCATCTGCATAACAAGCTAAAAGCTACTTAAAACACATTAACAACCTTATACGTAGCAACATGCCAAAGCTATTTGGGCCATCTTAACGTCCAACTAGCATGCTCAAAGCTAGGGCTGGGTATCGTTCAAAAAATTTTGATACCGATACCTTGAGTTCAATACCGGTTTCTGAACGATACCTTTTTCGATACCAATTTTATTAAATCAGTTTTAACAAAAATACATTTTCTCAAAAAACTTTTTTTTCAGCTTGTTGACATTTATACAACCTCAAAACGTCATCTCCTGAACCACTGCACGGAAAAAAAAATACAATGAATCTGTGCAAATTAGTTTTAATAAAGTTCAAATAGTTTTCAGTTCACACATCTGTTATGTTACCTTTACACTAGTGCATTATTATTTATTCTTACAATAGCCTTATATTTCCCCTCTCAAAAATGTGTGTATTAAAATTTTTTTAAGGCATAAAACATTTGTCTTTTTGTCTCGATACCCAGCCCTACTCAAAGCTACTCAGAACACCTTAGCACCCAGATAAAATTATTTGGAACATTTACCATTTGCATAACATGCTAAAAGCAATTCAGAACACCTCAACAAATACATAACAACATGCAAAGATATTTTCAACATCGTAGCACATCCATATTGACTAAAACACCTAGGCCACATTTCAGTCTAAAGCTACTTTGAACATCTTAAGATTAGCTTAACATGCTAAAAGCTACTCGGATCACTTTAACGTCCACATAGCAATGTGCTTAAAGTATTTGGACCATTTCAGCATCCTCATGCTAAAAGTTACATGAAACACCTTAGGAACTCTATAGAATGTTAAAGCTATTTTTGACCATCTTAGCATCTTTATAACACGTTAAAGGCTCCATCAAACACCTTCGCCAACTGCACTGCAATATGCTAAAAGATCTCTGCAATATGCAGCTCAGGTCCCTGCGGTTTGACATTGTGACGCTTGTAGACTCACACTGGCTGTTAGCGCGACAGACGTGATGGGACACTGCCAGACATGCTGTGACAAGTCATTTGTCGTAGTTAATAATTCATATAGGCATGTTAGCACCGCAGTTGCACGCGTGTGTATTAGAAAAGGCGGCTGTATTGACAGCATGCAATTTTAATGCGCTCTGAATGACTGGGCTAAAGAACACAGATGGGTGAGATGATAAATAAAAAAATCTGCGCTTTTTTGGACGCATAAATGAATCGTGATTTAATTATTGATCACTCATGAACTATATTGCAAAATCATGCATGCGCCTGCTCAGTTGCGCTGATGTGGCGCTCTCGAAGATGATGGATGCTTTGGCCGATTTGTTGTACGTGCATTTGCGACCTCTGTGACCTCATAAATCCTCATTACTGCGGGATAGAATGGTGGTAAGGAAAATGCAATGCAGTGCAAATGATTTTTGGCCAGATTTTTCCATATCGGAGGCATTTCCCTGGGTGCATGTGGAAAATAAGAGCAACGGCCTCTCGGAGCACAGCAACAGGAGAGCGGCCGCTGTGGCGTGTGAAGAGGTCTGCTGTAAGACGCCTCCAGACACTGGAGCTTATTATTTGGACTGGCACAGGCTGCTCCAGCTAATTTCAGCTGACATGAGAAGGCCCGAGCAACTCCAGGAGGTCCTTTACCCTTCACACACACTCATAAACAAGCACCAACACACACATGCACTCTGGTGAGCAATAAAGGCCAGGAGTCCAGCTCAATGGAGAATTGCTTTCTCTAAGAGATGAGCTCCTGTCAGCTGCCATACACAAAAACACACACAAGTTCTCTTCCAAACACTAGTGAGCTGCCTACCTAGACAGCATTTTCAAGCCTAACAGGCGCACTATTGATGGAAAAACTGTTCAAATCATATTAAATGGCTGAAGTGTATATGCTATACTACATGGGAAAAAATAAGTCCTTACAATATAGATGAAAGACATCTTGAAAAATGCATTGAAAAGTCGGAAAATTTGAGAGAGAAAAAACAGTTTTTCCTCTGAATTTTGCATGTTTTAAATAAATGTATATACTTTTACATCAGAAATTATGGATTTTATTTTTTGCTAAACATATTAAATGTGATTAAACATATGAAATATAATTGGAATATATAGTATAGCTGGCAAGTCATATGGACTACTTTTATGATGCATTTACAGTGCTAAATAATATAATATATGTCTATGTTATATCTTATAATTTTAAATGAGTGCTGGATGACTTAATAATCAAAAGCTAAAAATATTCAGAAACAAAAATGTTCAATACTAAATATATCAAATATTAAATATTAAAAATTAAAAGAGAAATATATGAATAAAAAATGAATAATAAATAAATACATAGAGTTCTTTACTAGGTAGCTGCTCGCCAGCTCACTAGGGTTTTGAATGGATCCAGTATTCTCTAGTCCTCTCTGCCCCGACATAACAAACATGAAGGATCTTTCATTAAACAAGACTGAATCCCTCCTTGTGTGCTGTTATTTTCAAGGTCTGTCTTCAATACAGGATTCTAGGCAGCATTCGACTCTAAAACTCTCTCTGTGCGGAATAAAGCCTCTCCTGCAATATTCCCACCTCTGATCCGCCATGTTCGCTTTAATGCTCCTCCACATAATCACGCTTCAAACCATCTCCACTCCTCAAATTGAATTCTAATAGGCAGACAATGACCGTGACATCGGAATTTGCAGGAGAGATCACACATAATCCAACATCTAAATTAAACCCAAATTGGAGGGCCGTTGGTAATTTGCGGAGTGCATTAATAATAATATAAAAAAAGGAGGGTAGACGTGAATCTGGACTGAGCCGGTGGAGCAGTTTGATTCCCTCATCTGGTGTCATTACCGGCGCGTTTCATCTGGACGGCGTGACAAACGCCCCACTGTTTCATCGCCACATGACCAGCCTGCAGAGAAGCACACAGCCAGAGTAAACAGCATTTCCCTGCTTCTCTGATCCTTTCTACGGTGTCCTCGCAGCAAAACAGCATTTTCATATCAATATTTTGCCTCGTTTTCCAGCAAAAACATCCAAACATTTTTTAAATTCTGAGCAGTTGAGATGAAGGCTTATTTGTAAAGGATATATCTTGAAAAACATTTATTTCCTACCCAGTTTGCAAGTGTTTCTTCCTGTTTTAAGCTCATTAAATTTAGGGAAGCTGTTACGCCTAAAATAAAAAAGAAAAAAACATTGGCCATCTGGGTAAGAAAAATATAAACAGTTTTGCCTCTTAAATAAATGTGTGTATTTTTATTAAGAATGTTTACATATTTTCATGGCAGAAAGCAAATGACATAAACAGCATGATATAAAGTATCTATTAAATAAAATATTATGCAAATTCATTGGACTAATTTTATGATGCTATAATGGTGCAAAATAAAGTAAAATCAGATATAATTTTTTTAATATTTTTGTTTGTTTGTATCACTCATTTTAAGATTGATTTAAACTTGAACATCATTATATTTAGAGAACTTTAGGCCTAAAAATATAATAAAATATAATCTTGCAATGCAAATGTTTTAAGAATGTTTAGATATTTTTACATCAGAAATACTGCATATATATATTTGTGCTCATTCTCCATTTTTCTTTTGACTGATTGCGGTGTTGTGGTTTGATTTTAACTGCTTCTACTGCTCATTTTAGTTGCCTACTGGAAAAATAATTTAGATTTTTGATGAAATAGCACAAGCGCTAGTATTGTGAAGCTCACAGCTGTGTTGCATGAATACAGTCAATGCAAAGCTGGGTTATCAGTGAACGTCAAGTGCATCATTTCAGTAAAGTGTTAACATATTGTCTCTCTGGAGTGGTGGGGCGACTTCTCTCCTGCGCTTAGCTGAACAAAAGAATGTTATTTGCTAGTCTATCAGCACTCAGAGTGGGTTTTCATCATGCTATTGCCCCCGTCTCCCACTGAGAGGAGCATTTATCCATGGCAAGACCAATCAAATGCCCCCCTGTAGCGTCTAATCCTGCCCTGATCCCCAAATGAGACTTGTTAAAGGCAGCAGAATGAAAACACAACAAAAGGAATGATGCCAGACCCTCCCTTCCCTCCAATCTCCACCGGCTGCACTTCCTGCTCCACTGCTCTCTCGTGCGCCATTCTTCCTGTCTCCCCGACCTTGACCCGATTCTCCCACAATCCTATTCACTCCAGCTTCTCTTTCTCTGTCACTTTCTGTCCCATCAGCTTCATTCGCCCCTTCAGTTCACCCAGAAATTCACATTCAGTTAATATTTACTCTCATGCCGTTCCAAATCTGTGACTTTTTCTATGTGGGACACAGGAGAAACATTATGCATGTATACAACGTATAGAAGATTTTCAGTATCAAAAGAGTTAAATTTGGATTTTTTTCATCACACAAATGCTAGTGGAGAATAGAATAGAATAGAATAGAATAGACTATAGGTAATATGGAATATTTTATTATGCATTTATAGTGTTAAACAACATAGAATAGAATAGAATAGAATAGAATAGAATCACAAAAGTCACATAGACTACATTTATGATGCTTTTATACTGCTAAAGAACAGAACACAATAGAACAGAATAGGTTACATTTGAGTGAATAATTCACTGATTCTTGAATGAATCAGTTTAAACAAATCAGTCGAATGAATGATTCACTGAGTCTCTCATAAAGACTAAGTTACTAAGTTAAATGTAACTTGAAGAAAGAGACTAAAAACATAATGAAAGCAGCAGAGTGATACACACACACACACACACACACACACTAGTAGAATAAACAAAAGTTATAAAGAATAAAGTTTTTAAAAAAAAGATGCCAGTCGTTTCTCCTTTTTTTAACGAAAGAAATTGTTATACAGTTTTAGAATAATGTGATGAAAGAGCTATTTTTGGGTAAAATTCTCCTTAAACATGGTAAAATTAGCTTTCTCATTGCTCTGCTTTTCCCTCTTTTGCATTCTTTCATATTCTCTCTTGCTCTCATTCTTCTCCAGGGCAGAATAAGATGCCGGAGGAGTGTATTCTGTTAAAAAAAAGCTCCCTATTCCCGTTTCATTCCCTCTGCATAATTACCTCCCTTCCCTCCAGAGAGCCGCAAGAAAGGAGGCCACCAGTTGGGGGAAACCTTCCTCCAGCCTGCAGCCTCCAGCGGGCGGCCCTCATTCACCAGCAGCGACCGTGGGGTTAGCGGGGCCTGAGAACACCCTCGGCCGAAAGGCAGGACTCGCTTCTCCAGAGACTTGGCATAGGTACGATCAGCCACCTAAAAATAGTCAGACTTCTCGTTCTCTCATTCTGCTTTTCTCATCAGCCCTACAGCCCGACGTTCCCTCTTCAGAAGCAGCGTTTGAGCAGCGGTACCTGCAGAAACATGAGAACGCCGGCTCTACGAGCGCCATTGTTTTTAGCACATCTGCAGAAGCAGTCAGCTTCACCGGCCGTGTTTTGAAAGGCACGTGATTTCCCATGATGCTGCTGGAATTACTTTTATGTTTGCGCTATATTTTTACAAAAAATCCCATTCATTTACTCAACAGAGAATCTGTTTTTAATGATAATAGTTGGTACATGATAACATGCACTTTTATAGTGCCAAACAACTAAACTGAACTGAACTAAACAGAATTGAATTGAATAGAATAGACCAGACCATAGGTAATATGGACTACTTTATGATGCTTTTATAACACTAAACAACAGAATAGAACAGAATACAATAGAATAGAAAAACAAGTCATATGGAATCATTTATGATGCTAAATAGTGCTGAATAACAGAACAGATTAGAATAGAATAAGATAATATGGACTACTTTATGATGCTTTTATAGTGTTAAACAACAGAATAGCATAGGATAGAATAGAATAGAATAGAAAACACAAGTCATATGGAATCATTTATGATGCTAAATAGTGCTGAATAACAGAACAGAACAGAACAGAACAGAATAGAATAGAATAGAAGCACACAAGTCACATGGACTATATTTATGATCCCTTTATAGTGTTAAGCTCCCATGATGCCGCTTGTATTACTTGTATGTTTGCTCTATTTTTACCAAAAATTACATTCATATTTGTATCTTTAAACATAGCATTTCAGAAAAGCTGTAATAAAAGACATACACTGTGTAAGTATGATGACATAGCCTATATATTAATCGACGTCTTGCCTTAAATTCGTTATTTCTTTCAAATAAAGTTTGTGATGTTCATCTCGGTTCAAGGTTTTGAACTCTGCATTTAAAGGATTTATAAAATCCCTATGGAGCAAACGAATGGGAAAAACATTTTCAAGGCCGTTGAAAAACTACCATTGCATCCTATTCCTCCACGCACAGCCTCTGACGCTTCCCAAGCCAAATTTTATTATTCTAGGCGATAATGAAGCACATTTGGTCTGGCATCGATATGCAGGGCACAGACTCCCGGCTCCCAACAGACGTAATGATACTAGAGAATGACACGCTCTTGATACCTCATCAAGAAGGTCACTTTCACTGCTATAAATGTTCAATTCCAACAAGTCACGACCAATCTTGTATATTCACTGTAATTAAACATTCAATTCCAGAAGGAGGGCAGCAGTCAAATCCCTTAACAAACGACTTAGCCGCAATCAAACTAGCACACTAGCACTGTGAAAAGGAAAGAAAGGATGGTATTGTGGTATAACCATGGTGTTTTTACTTATTACTGTTGGTAATAATTTAGTTTTCTTTGAAACAGTGTTGAGGAAGCGACATTGAAATTCAAGCTACTGACTACTAAAGTACAGTCAATTTAATCTTTTACAAAAGTAGCAAGCTACCCTACAACCTAAAAAATTAATCTGTAACAAAAACACCATATTAGTTAGCCTGATAGTATCAAACATACACTGCACATCTAATACAAATACACGTCACCTATGTATGTTGATGCATGTGTGAACCAAAACATATGCTTTAAACAATATTCTTTAAAACCTGAATGAGTTATGATTAAAAATAATCAAAAAATAATTACTGGTAGTTGTTGGACATTTAAATCTAGTTCGAAAAACTACACGGTGCAATATATATACAATGTATATATATATATATATATATATATATATATATTTATTTATTTATTTTTATTTTTTTTTTATTATATATATTTTTAAATTATTTTTAAAAGTGGTACAAATATCTAAACAAGATGCATTTACTTAAATGTAAAAATGTGACTTGTTTTCTGAATGTATATTAAAATTGAGTGGATTTATGCTTAAAACAAAAATAAAAATAAATAACGGCCAATAGGGGAAAAATGTTTAACACTTTAAGGCAAAAAGGTTTTTACATTTTCTGCATTGAGAGATTTTTTTTCTTTTTGTCAACTTGTTTTAAGCATAAACTCACCAAAATTTTATGCTTCATGTTTAAAAAAATTCTTTCCACATTAACAGATATTTTTATTCTTGTCTTAAGCATAATGCTGATTTTTGTTGTTGCTGTTTTGAACATATACTCACTTAATTTTGAACATTTTTGTGTGTAAAAAAATATGGCAATAGGATAAGAAAAACATACTTAACTTAAAGGGAGACCCAGATTTTCTACCCCATCAATCATTTTTTTTGTGTGCATAAAAGCACTTAATTTACATACCATTATGTAATTATATAATTCAAATACAAAAAGTCATTTTGCTTCTCAAGCAAATGTTTCTTGATTGAAGATATCTTAGATATTTGCAATGAAATATAAGACAAAATACTAGGACAAGTAAGAAAAAAAATATGTAAATACCGCAGCATGTGAATATGGTAATCATACAGTAAGAGGAACCATGTACGCTGTCTTATCTGACATGTTTTGCTGGAGTATAGCGCTGCAGGCCTTCCCATGCTTCATCTGACCCGTGTTTCTCCAGAGGATTGGCTTTCTTCTGTAAGTCACCACAGCTTTCCTCTCGCACCCGCAGCCTGGCTCCCGTTAGCCCCGCACCACAAGCACAACTCCACCCTTCCCACAAACGGAACGAGTAAATATCGCTCCTCTGTCTCCTAAAATGTCCACAGACCCTTAATTATATGCCCACCTCTTTGCCAGCATTCCCTGCATGAAAGGCGGTGCGGCCGATGTGGTCGGCAGTCCTTTAATGCGGCCCGTATTTAATGGCTCGGTTTGAAATTCCACCGTTGACTGGATCACGGAGGGAGACGTGAAGTCTGACTGCCATGGTAACATTACTGATATGTTTACCTGCCGTATTGACGGACGTATCGAGCTGCGCGATCTGAGTCCTCGACAGATCCTATTTACTGTAGCCGCAGACGCTAGGTTAAACACTGCAGCGATAGGAGTGTTGACACAGACGCGCTCGTGTTGACAGATGTTCTTCAGAGTCAAAGCAGTGGACGACAAACTCAACTACACTTACTTCATGTGAGGTCTGACGCTCGTGTGGCTTTAAAGAGATGGTCCACCCAAAAATGAAAATTATGTCATTGTTTATTCACTCTCACGCTGATCCAAACCTGTATGAGTCTTCAAAAGAAGATATTTTGAAGAATGTTGTTAACCACAGCAGCCATTAACTTCCACAGTATTTTTTCCATGCTATGGAAGTCAATGGCTACCGGCAACTGTTTGGTTACCGGCATCCTTTAAAATATCTTCCTTTGAAAAAACTCATGCCGTTTTAGAACAGCTTGGGGGTGAGTAACTGATGAGGGAATTTCCATTTTTTGAGTGAGCTGTACCTTTAAACTACAGGAATATTTTAGGTTCAAAGCATTTAAGTGCATGTGATTGTGCAATTATCATAGCATTATCGATGAGCACAGAAATTTTCTCAATTTATTGTCAAACAAGCAAACGGAAACATGTGGTTATGGTTAAAACACTTATTTAGGATGTTAAAAAATGCTGGTCTGTTGGTCACAACGAGCATCTTTCATAAAAAAACAAGCAGTTCAAATATCGTTCAGAAATCTGTTTTAACGCAAACTTATATTAAATTGCAGTAAGAATGTACTGTTGCAAAGTTTACACAGAAATGACCTACATTAAAAACTGAAACAAATTAAAATCAATACAAACACAATACAATACAAATATAATAATTAACTATATATAAAAACTAAAATAATCTCAGTGACACTAAAATAACCCAGATTTATGTTTCATGTAAAGCCTAAAATCCTCCAGGATTTTTCTCCATATAGTGGACTTCAATGGTGGCCAACAACTCCAACAAAGTCCAAAATGCAGTTTCAAAGGGCTCTACACAATCTCAGCCAAGAAATAAGGGTCTTATCTCGCAAAACAATCAGTCATTTTCTTTAAAAATTATATTTATACATTTTTTAACTACAAATGATCATCTAGCATTAGCAATTATACTTAAAAATACCATAGTTTTGATGAAATAAAAGTTCATTCTGCAGTTCTAAAATTACTTAGACAACAAAACATACTTAGTTTAGCCTTATTTATTTATATTGCAAATATGAGCAGAACTTTAAGAGCAGTGCTGTAAGCACCCATCCCTCCTACACTTCAGAGCTGAGAAAGAGCAAAGCGTATGTGGGAAAGCAGTGAAAACACACACTGTTGGAACAGCCAGAGCTGTTTGGGGATTCAGCAGAGGCCAGCGGCGTTTGAAGCTGGCGGCTGGCCGGGGCCCGGCACTCGTGCACCTGTGCTTTAGGGGCCACGGGACCCCGTGGAGCTCACACTTAACCGCTGCCTGTCTGGGGACGCTGGCCTTTTAAAGATCTGAGCTCGGACAACATGAAAGAGCAGAACCTCTGCTGAGATCTCCCTAGAGCACAACCAGACAATGAGAGACAGACTGAAACACCGAATAAAAGAAAAGATGGGACAGGATGGGGCTTACTGCAGATGCTTTTATAAGACAAAAAAAGAATATTTTTACATATTCAAAAGAAAATGTGAGGACTCTTCACCTGTTCGAAAGTTGCTACCACAATGTGGTTGCTATGGTTTTTCAGGGCACTGCTATGTGGTTGCTACGGTGTTTTGAGAATACATTGTTGCTACTTTGATATTCTAGGAGGATGCTGGGATGTTGTGAGTATTCAATATGTTTTAAAGTGGTTTCTAAGACATTTTAAGTTGTTTTTAATGTGTTGCAATGCAATTACTAGGATGTTTAGGGTCCTTTAGCTTATTACTTGTTGGGTTAGGGTTAGGGTTAGGTTAGTTGGTAATATTCCAAATTGTCTCTAGGGTGTTGCTGTGTGTTCTGAATACATATGACAGATGCAATGATGTTCTAAATGGTTTCTAGGGTGTTGCTAAGTGGCTGTTCTGTAAGTGTGTTCTGAGTGCATATAATTGATACAGTTATATCAGGTGGTTTCTAGGATGTTGGTAGGTGGTCGCTAATGAGTTGTGATTATTCAGTGTGTTTTTATGTGGTTTGCTAAAGGCCTTGCGCCGTTTCCAGGGCTTTCTGAACTTGTTATGTGTTGTAAAGTTTTTCAGAGTGCATTGAGTGTGTGGTTGCTATTGTATTTTGAGTGCATATGGCTGATCCTATATCCTGCCTAGGTGTTCCTAGGTAGTTGCTAGGGTGTTCATGGCAAGGTGGTCATTAGTGGTTTTTCAGAACATTACTATACAGTTACTAGGATATTCTGGGTGGTTGATAGGTGGGTGCTTACAACCCCAAGTCCTGTAACACAAATGGAACTGAACTTTAATGCTTAGTATTAGAGGTTTGTTCAAATTACTCACTCAAAATATGAGCAAATAGTACTAGTCATGCTAACAGTAGAACTGAAACAGAATAAAATGGAACAATCGTCAGACATTACGAGACTTACATTACTCGTCTGCTGATGCTATCATAGCAGAAAAACCTACAAAGTGATTTCCATGAAATTAGCAAGCCGAAACGTATCTTCAGGCTCTAAGCAGTCTCTGCTCCCTATCACAGGCTGAGGCTGAACCAAATTGAAATGACAAGACTCGTCCCGAATGGTGTCTGGAGAAACGAGACAGACTGTTAAGAAAAGTAAACCTCACGGAAAATGTTTCATAACACAGCTGCCATTTCGATTAAGTCAAAACTGCAGCATGTAAGATAGCTATAGTAGTGAACTTCCTCTGCAGTGATGTACTTAATTACGCTCAGATCTGGTCTTAAGAGAGTGCTTGAAAAATACCCAAACTACAGCAATGTGAGCCCGTTCCCCATTAAATCATGTTCTGCCAAAGCCGGGCTCTGCTCTACATTCGTGGAGGAAGAAACTGGGACACCTACAGTTCTATCGGAACAGACTTAGCGCAAAGGATGCTGGGTAATTGACACAACTGCAGCCTGGGATGAGCCCGTCTTAAACAGGACAAAGGTACTGCCTGTGCATTAAAGAGGTCATAATCGACACTATTCCAGCATTTTATTTGGAAGTCCACTTATAAAACAGACATCATTTGGTTTTTCCATCACTATTTTCCACCTTCTTTTGACTTTTTGAGTTTAAAACTTCAATATGCAAATAAATCTGTTAAATTAGAAATTATTGGCTAACCTTTGAGTGAATATAATTGATACAATGATGTTTTAGGGATTTCTAGTGCATTGCTATGTGGTTGTTAGGATGTTCTGAGTGTTAATTATTAATACAATAATGTTTAGGCATTTCTAGGGTGTTGCTAGGTGGTTGTTAGGGTATTCTGAGCGCTAATAATTCATACAATGATGCTAAGAATCCTTTAACCTGTTACGACATGAATTCTGGGAGATCTGATTGCATGTAGTTGCTACTATGATGTTCTAGGTGGTATCTAGGAGGTTGCTAGGGTGTGGTGACTTTAAAGCAGCAGGTTATGGCTTTCTAAATGTAAATAAGTCTGTAATTATTGGCTAATCTTTGTGTATAAAGCGGCTGATTACTAAAAAGGAACTGATGTGTAAATTGTAATAGACCTCATATTTTAATGAGCTCATGTTTCTGACGTCAACAGAGTGAAGCCTTGGTTCTGGGTCTCTGCCGCCCATTCGTTTTCTCCACAGGGATTTTAACAAGCCTTGAACCAAACCGTCCAGAGAATAAATCACAGAATGATTCGAATGATTTCTGAAGGATCATGTGACACTGAAGACTGCAGTAATGATGCTGAAAATTCAGCTTTGATCACAGGAATAAATGTAATTTTAAATTACATTCAAACAGAAACATTTATTTTAAACTGTAATAACATTTTGCAATTTTTACAGTATTTTTGATTTTTAAAAAAGCAGTCTTGGTAAGCATTTACTCAAAAACACACAAAACAAAACCATAACTACCCAAATGTTTTTATGCAACAGTGTACAGTATATTAAAAGTCCAAACATATAATTGCAAATATAGTTACACTAGACACCAAAGTACAGAGTCTGTACAACATGGCTGTACTACAAGTTTTGTATTGTGCTCATTAGAGTCCATCTACACAGCAGATCAAACTCAAAAGTGCAAGTCAAGTTCTGCTTTCCATGACGTGTCCCCTCATTCAGCGAGGCTGCGATTTGATTTAAGTGACTTTGTCATTTTTGAAAATCTCTGGACCAGACGTCTAATATAAGATGAAAGCGCACATCAATTTGGAGTCACAGTTCTGATAAGAAAGCAGCGCTCTCCACCCTTCAGGGTCATCTCTGGGGACGCGGATGGAGATATCAATCAGTTCAAAGCAATATAAACGTGTTAGAATTGCATTGCACTTCTTTCATCTTCATTTCCTCTGGAAATGAATGTTTTCTGGGGAGATACGGTGACCTTTTCATTTAAAGGCGCTCATGATATTTAACCCAGAAATCCGACACAAAATAAATGAATGCGATCGCAGAAGTTTCAGTCTAGAAAGGCAGGACCTCGCCATCTCTGCAGGGAACTCTGGGATATTATGACAAATCCACAGAAACATCCTCTTATACGCCCGTTCGGAGGGTTCAGGGTTTTGGAAATCGGGCTGAAATGCAGGTGCTGGGATTCTTAAGGGAAATCACAGCATTAGCCTGACATTTACTAGCCGTTCACGTAATCTTTCCAAACCGTTTTAAATGTCAGCATAGTTCAGCCATGGACGTGTAGTAAGAAGTTGAGAGGTTGAATTAAAAACAGGAAAAGATGTCGGAGCCGAGCTGATCACATATTGAGCTGTGGAGTTCATGCAGACAATATTGGCAAAAATATTATCACAATATTTTTTCCATATCATTTGTTAT
The DNA here is from genome assembly GCA_032359235.1 of Enteromius mattozi. Lineage (NCBI taxonomy): Eukaryota > Metazoa > Chordata > Actinopteri > Cypriniformes > Cyprinidae > Enteromius > Enteromius mattozi. Next base: position 15,760,324 of record JAUMHE010000059.1, read on the forward strand.
TGATGTTTATCACAACATTTATTCCAAGCTATTAATGGGGAAGGAAACACATTCCATGTATTTCTTAGACCGCAAGAATGAATGGGCATTTTTCATGGATTATGCATTTTATGACATGAATTTTATGAAACAAAAATTATTCAATGTTTAAAATGTAACCAAACAGATATATAACCTTTATTTTGCAAAAACAAAATAAAACAAAATAAAATAAAATAAAATCTTTTTTCTGGATTTAGTTTTATGATTCAAAAACAGTGACTACTATTCTAATAAAATAAATAAAACTATTCAAAACTTAATTTATTAAACTTTTTAAAATGTAAATAAGTGAAAATATATCAATTAATTTGTAACAATATATATTTATTCACAATTAATGGAGTGAAATGTTTGAGATTTATACACCCGCTGCCCCACATTTCTGTGTTTTATAATTTTATGCAAACATGGAAAATAATTTTTTTAAAAAGTCACACATATTAATCAGAATTTTAAATGTGATCAAATGAAAATATAACATAATTAATATTTAAAATTAATTTATTTCCAAATAAATATTTTTATTTTCTATCAAATAAGCTGCTGTAAAAGTGATTTTTACACGATTATACTACTTCACAGTTTCACGTTTTTCAGTGTACTGGTTGTGTGATATACCTTAACAATTATAACAACTGTCATATTTTGAGTACCTTTTACAATAAAGAAATATATTTCTGTTATTTTTTCTATCTAAAAACTTTAACCCATACTTTTATTTTGGCAGTCTGTCATGTAGACATTTGATTATATGCTTTTTATCATCTTGGAGTATTTTAAATATCTAATTTAGTTAAAACCTTATTATAAATACTCTAGATTTCTTTTTATCGAAAAGATATTTGACTTTGCAAACACTGCTAATAAAAGAGCAGAAGTCTGTTTGAAAGGCCACATCTTGGTCCATTACTGCGCTGCAGACGATGCCACTTTTAACCCATTCCCCAACGGGACGATCAAAATTCAATTTCATAGAGCTGGAAAAACGACATGGCGTAATTACATTACACAAAAGTCATTTTTAAAAGAGGAGGAGGGAAAAAAGCGAGCTCATCCTTGATTAACTGAAACACTATTCTAATCAGGTTTGCAGAAGGCGGCAATCTGCCCCTGCTCGATACCCCCGGGACACGGGATCAGGGTAATGAGAGGTGCCCGAGCCTTCAAATGAGATCATTCTGCCACTAATTTCCCAAACAGAAGACGTGCACCTATTTACAGGAATGAACCGAGCGTATCAATAAGCAATGAGCTACATCAACTACATGATTAGTTCGAATGGAAGCCACATCTCAAACAGGCATCTGTTCAGGAAAACACTCTCCTTTGTAATGAGGGAGGTGATGTGAAACCGCGCTGGGATTCATCTGGCGGCAGGGAAGTGTTTTCTGGGCAGACAAGTGTTATGCGCCAGCCGTGCTCTCTCCCGATTGTTTACCTGAGAGTTGAAGAGTCAGACAGCCGTCTCAGACGCCGCTGCCGAGAGCTTGTTTTCTGAGAGCCGGGGAAAGAACGCCGGGTCACGGAGATGTTAGGAACAGCTGATCTCACATCACTGAGAGACTCTCCATAATGAGCTGAGATCATTTCAAGCCAAACCACAACAAAACACTCAAGTGAGCGTTTCAGGGGTGAGCCAGAGGAGGATTCATTTATCGATTCTAGTTCAGGTTCTGATTTCACTAAATGACTCCTTAATGCTTCTGTTAATGATTTGCTTGGTCCTTTTCAGCAAGAAAGAGCAGAAAACAACTACTTTCTGAGTTGTAGAATTTGACAAAGTAGACAGATAGATAGATTGATAGATTGATCAGTAGAACAATAGATAGATAGATAGATAGATAGATAGACAGATAGAAAGATAGATAGATAGACAGACAGACAGATAGATAGATAGATAGATAGATAGATAGTAGATAAACAGATAGATAGATAGATAGATAGACAGATAGACAGATAGACAGATAGATAGATAGACAGATAGAAAAATACATAGAATTATAG
>JAUMHE010000059.1:15768133-15782534 GCA_032359235.1 Enteromius mattozi
TTTTAAATATATCAGACTCATCCACAAACTAAACATCCCACTCGCTCATTACTTCCTCTCAAAGCACACTGACACTTCCTGCTCTGCTAGCGAACAGACAAACTAGCGCAGCTCAAGGTGAGGTGCACTGAGAGCAAACGCCTTCCCTTCCTCCTCGTACGCCCTTCAGGAGACCTTTTGTGCCTCCCGCTCTTCTCTCTCTGTTTGGCAGGTGATGAATACAGTACACCACCGCTTCCGCAATGAGCTGCTCCAAAGACAAGGACGAACAAAAAGAGCTGGCAAATGTCATTTCTACGGCATTTACTATGATGTGAGCCTTTTATATCACAGGCTTTACAACAAACAACATCCCGCCAAAATAAAAACTGACCGTAGCATACTTCATGACATCACTGTTATTGTGCATAATAGCTATCAGATGACTACAGACACATCAGAGTCAGAAAATCATTCCCTGCCCCTTTAAGGCCTAAAATATAGCTAATAATGACATTTTAATATATTTCTTAGCTTTTGATAAAAATCAATATATAATAATGTACTGGTTGGGAACTGGCTTAAAGCGAGTAAGCTCAAAAAGATGAATGCAAGTAAATAAAACAACAGAATAAATGTGTACAAAATACAGTATAATAAAATAAATGCATTAAATTTAATTAAATAAAGAAATATTGCTGTTGGTAAATGCAAAAATTATAGTTAAAATTATATATAATGCTTTTTACTTATAATTTTAACCACATATTACTAAATATACTAAAATACTTATAGATTAAAATGCCTCATAGACCATTTTAAATCATGATACGAAGTAACTGATGAATCGGTTTTAAACGACTGTTTGAATAGACTCATATTTACCAAACGTTAAACAAATCACATTTACCATCTAATGCCATTTCTGCTAATAAAGTTTAAATCAGAGATGTTATTTAAACATCTGCGTCACAAGACAAGAAATAATCCAAAAAACTAATCCAATGATTAGTAAACATAATGTTACTTAATTGCACATCTCCATCAAAGTCATTGCAAATATATCCTATATGTTCAGTGCTTCACCATATATACTCTGGTCTGAATAGCCCACATGGCACGAACTGGAAACAAACATCAGTGTTTTGTTACGGACAAGCGGCTCAAACAGCAGACCAGCGTGCCAAACTCCTGCAGCTTAATGTGTCCGGCGAGGCACGGCCGATCAATCTGCGTGTGAAATGCAGCGCTGTAGCGTTTACCGTTCAATTTACCTGTCAAGAAAGTCAGCGGGCCGCGTACAAAGGCGGCCGACAGAAACAGCTCTCCGCTCTCCTGTAAGAAGAGCTTTCACCGGGTCACGCCGCTCGAAATCTCCCCATCTCTGACAAACTCTGATGGAATTAGTGGGATTTGAGGATTTATTGCTTGGCGGTTGTCATGTGTTACCACACGCCCATGGCCAAACAAGAACTGGTGTGCCGTGGACTCGACCCAGAGAGACCAGAAAAACTCATTAGAGCCAGTGAAATGCAATTGGAATTGCATGCACTGCAGAAGATAATGCTCATTATCTGAAAATGAATAAATGCTAAAGGACACGTAAAGCAGGGTGGCATGACTGTAGATATGTACAGAAGCTCATTTACAACAGGTACAGGTAAATGTGAGAAAAAGGAACAAAACAGTCACATAAATAAAAAATGAAGGAAAATGTCAGTTATGAGAAATATTACCATTTTAAAAGTACATATTAAATATATAACAGCTATAAAAATCAATCTAAAATATTGTGAGACACTGAAACATTTACTTAATACATGTGTTCAAACACAATAATTAATTCAGGAAAAACACAAGTGACTGCCATTATAAGCTAATCACTGAATCATTCGCAATGACTCATTCAAGAACGACACAAGTGACTGCTATTAAAAGCAAGTTGTTGAATCATTTACTCAACTGATTTGTTTAAATACAATAACTCATAAGCCGATCATTGAATCATATACTCAACAGATTTGTTTTAATTCACAATGACTCATTCAAGAACAACACAAGTTGCTGCCATTATAGACGAGTCATTGAATCATTTACTCAACTGATTTGTTAAAAAACAATGACTCATTCATTAACAAAGCAAGTGACTGGCATTATAAGTGAGTCATTTAATAATTTACTCAACCAATTAGTTTAAATACAACTATTTATTTAGTAACAACAAAAGTAACTGCCAGTATTGGTGAGTTACTGAATCATTTACTCAACTGATTTGTTCCAAAACACTGCTGTGTGTTTCCCAGAGATATGCGACAGGTAATTGTGCTCAACTTTCTTAGGAGCTATTTTCAATGTCGAAGCAAAAATACACAAAGTAAACAGAAACACTGTGTTTGTGACATAAAATTCTTCACATTTTGGTCAATCGCCCACCTTTATGCAGTCGCCTTATTTTGCATCAAACGCAATCAGCTGCAAAATAAAGCAACACATTGCGCCGGGAAAAGAATAGTAGGTCAGAGGCGCGATCAAACGGCTGTGTTTGTCTTTGTAGTGCGGATGAGCTGTGCTACAGCAGGTCTGAATGCAGGATCCTCCCGGGCTGCTGCATTTGAGCAGTTTTTCCACCTCATCACACGGGGAAATGTGTTGTGGAATGGTCCTGCATGCTTATTCACGCGGCTCTGCGTCTGCTTGAGGGTCTGACTAACAGCAGTTTTGGCCTCTTTCACTATCTTCACGCTCAAGCACACACACACATGCTAATCAATAGCAATCAGCAGAGTCATTACATGATGAAACATCCATGGCGAATGTAAATGGAATACCAGCATACTATTTACTTAGCATGTACTGCATATTGCTGCTGCTTCTTGTTTTTTATGCACTCAGTATAAACGTCTCAAACAGTAGCATCACTATGCATGTTCATCTCAGATGTAAGCTTATTTTGCATTTTAATCCAATTTAGTGAAAAAATGACTTCACTTTTGGCAGTCTGACTTAATAATGAGTCACAGTGATGCTAAATCACAGTTCTGGTTCGTTCGTCACACTGGAAATGGAAGGTCAAGTGGAGTACATTGCCTCGGGATACACTCTGTGCTTTGGTTGTGTACTGCAAATTTGGTCAGATGAAGTAGGTCATCCAGGTTCTGCATGCATACACGAAAACTGTACAGTAAGCAGAAAGACAACTGCAGAAATAGAATTATGGAGTATTTTTGCATGCATTCTAATGGTTGAGTCTTGATAAGAACTGCAAACTACACACTTCATCTATCTAAAGAACTCCAGGGTGCAGCTTAAATTGATTTCATCAACAGCATTATCAGTCATATTACATTCTGTAGCATCTGGTAGAAACACAATCAGACACAGTCCAGGAACTTCAAGACATCACGGCTGATAAAAATGACCCTCGCTTTAAAAACATCAGACAAGCTTTTTATAGAAGTTCAATGTGTTTGTAGAGTTTGAAGCATAATTGTACAAAAACACTGTAAAACTGAGCTGCCAGGGCACACATAATCCTCACAAAAGTAGTGTGGTTACAGTGACATATCAAATGATAATGAAAAATCATGTACTATAGTATTTTGTAAGATATACTATAATTTTACTGTGATATTTTGGGTACTTATAGTAGAATATAGGGATCAAGTTATTCATTTCCAAATCTTTAAATTAATCTTGAGGACATTGTGCATTTTTGGGTAGACTATCCCTTTTCATCTATAAAGACTATTTATTTTTATCTTTGATAATATTTTTTACATTTTTCACTGACAGACCTTTTACTTCATTTGTATGGGACAATCTTTTTGAATATTCTGAACAATTCATCAGCGCACATTATTTCACATAAAAAAACATTGCTTTTGTATTCTCTCACACGGTATGCTCCGCCTCTGAAACAACCTTCCTTTTCTGATGAAATCATCAAGTCCTCTTATTTTTCAGCTTCTTTTTTCTAATCGCACACTCTATTCTGGTTTGTAACGCCAATGTTTCTTGATCATTTATTCTCAACAAATATCCTTTCTCACTTACAAATGGGTCACCTTTTGGAAATGTGTTATGAATGGCATTTCACAGTGATTTTATGAGTTTGGCTAACTATAATAGTACAGTATAAATTGCTGACACAAAATAAACCTTGTGCCCTGAAAATGATCAGAAATTCTTTTGTAAAAGTCATCACCAAGCCCTCTTATATTTCCACAACCTTTTTTCCCAATCACACGGTCTGTTATGGTTTATAACGCCTACGTTTTTTGATCTTCCTACATTTATTCTTCTCAAATATCCTTTCACACTTAGAAATAGGTCACATTATGAGAGTAAAATGGGTTACGGATGGCACTTGATTGATTGATTTTATGATAGTTGGCAGCTGTTCAAGTACATACACAAAAATCATTTTTAAAAAGCTGTCATTTTGTAATTTGCAAGATACCTTTAAATATTACATTTTCTGGCGATTTTAAAGTGTGCAGCAGATTTTCCAATCACATGCTCTATTCTGGTTTGTTATGCCAACGTTTCTTGGTCTCACTACATTTATACTCATCAAATACCCTTTTCACTTAAAAATGGGTCACAAAGTGCTATTTCTAATATTAAAGCAGACAAGAATTGATAGAGATACTTAATATCTCCCCACAGAGATCAAACTGTCTTGGTTTTATAAATGACACTCCAATATTTAGCAGTTTATGACCACATTTTACACTGTTCACAGAAATCGCCAGTTTATTCCTATGGGACATTCTACACAGATTAGCAACAGTTAGCAAAGTGCAGCATTTAAAGCCTTGCATTCTGGTAATAAAGGTATGTGTGCGTTGCGTACATCATCTTGCGGGAGAAACGAGTCAATCTGGGAGGTGAAAAACCAGAGGGAACAAGCAGAACAGGAAGTTCATCTTGATGTCAGCGGCTGAAAGATGAGAACCAGAGGGAATCTATTCAAGGTTGCCTAATAACTCCCCCCACTGGCTCCTCAAAACGCGGCTAAGCATTCACACGCAGGTGAGCCGTGAGACCCACAGCAGGTCTGGCCGTCTGCCTGGGCGTCTGATTCGGAGCATTTCTGCCCATCGTGGAAGGCTGTAAATACACTGGCAAATCATAAACCCAGCAGGTGCGTCGGCCGCTGACGGTTAATCATCCACCTGTCTCCCTGCGCGCTTCCTTTCTCGTTGCGGGAGGCTCTTCAAAACACCTTCCTCATCAAGATCTTCACAGCACTCCGGTTACCTCGCGAACGCCCCGTCGACACGGAAAGCGCTCAGTCAAAATCAAAAATCAGTGGCCACATACCAACCAAACAGGTGCGGCAGACGATAGCATGTTTGTCATGGAGAATTCGCTAAGCTGTGTTTGGATGCCGCAGGACACGAGCTTCTCCGGTGATGGATATAATGGCGCGAGAACGTTGGCCTCCCCGCAGAGATCTAATAAATAACGCAGGAATCAAATGGAGATAAGGTTTTGCAGCTCCCCAGAGGTTAGGAGCTGCTAAATGAGGTTAGCGCAGGAGTATCGCCTCCGATAAGGGTTAAGCTCACTTCTGTGAATCTGCCGCTAAATCACATCGGACTGGAGTATCGTTTATTAAACCGAGAGAGGGATCTCTATCTGCTAATTTAGCAGATTTCCAAGTTAAAAAGGATATTTGATGAGAATAAATGTTGGGTGTTTATATTCATAGATTATAGAAGCACAGATGTTACAAACCAAAATAGTGCCTGTGATTGGAGGAAAGTTAAGAGGGCTCGATGATGTCATCAGAATAGGAAAGTCGCCTCAGAGGTTTGATTATTAAAGATTTCAAAGCATTCTTCTTCCATTAGAATAACGTGCTTTGATGAATTGTTGGCAGTGAGATGTTTGCAGAGGAAAAGTTTCGAACAAAACATTCTGCAGTGCATCTTTAAACAGTTTTATATCAAAACTAAAGTTGTAAATATGAATATTAGGTATGCTCAGAAGTCTCTTATGCTCACCGAGGCTGTATATATTTGATCAAAAATACAGTAATATTTTGAAATATTATTACAATTTAAAATACCTGTGTTCTATTTGAATATGTTTTAAAATGTAATTTATTTCTGCGATGCAATGCTGAATTTTCAGCAGCATTTTATTTGTATGGGTTCTTTGAATAAATAGAAAAGTTGAAAAGAATAGCATTTATTTGAAATGGAAATCTGTTGCAACATTTCAAATGTCTTTACTGTCACTTTTACTCAATCCATGCATCCTTGACAATTAAACATGGTAATTTCACTCAAAAACTATACGAATCTTACCGACCCCAAACTTTTGATCAATAGTGTACCATTTGAAGTAGATTCTAGTGGAATGCAAATGCTAATACCTGGCATTAACACGCTTGACAACTTTAGCTGTGTGAAAAAATATGCAAAATAACCCCAAATCATAAAGCTATCATGAACTAAGCATCTATACAGGAGCTATACATTTCAAACAAACGCTGACAGCACACAAGACGAAATGAAACAAAGCCGCCATGCCAAGGCTCTTTTCATTGCTGATGCTCCAGAAAGCACAAAACTTCACCAGGTTCTTGTCTTTCAGCAACTTTCATCATCTCCAAATTATTCACGGCTAAATGATTAAAAGAGCATGCGTTTGAGGGAATTAGCGCTCGCGGGTCGGACTCACCGGCCTCTGTAGGCCTGAATCAGCCACCCTGACGCCGAGAATAAGCACCTGTACACCTGTCCTCGGTAATAGATAACCGCAGGGCCGCTCTCCGAGCCTTTCTGAGTGAGTAATGGATGGGATGTTTAATCTGCTGAGGTAGTGATACCAGGAGAGCCAGCAAGAGCGCCGTAATCCTTGTAATCCGCGGTAAACAAAGTCTTCCCCTCTACGAGCTTTATCGGCACACACCGACAGTGGCGCTGGGAAAATATAAAGTGCTTTTGAACATATTAGTGTAATCCAATCCGGAGCAGAGGCGCGTGAGAGGTCTACGGCAAACTCTGAGACGCTTTATTGATCTCTACGGAGAGGCGAATATGGGATTCATCTTCAGGGACGACACGAGAGGCCTCGTTTTTAAGTAAAAGAGTGACTTTAAAGCTGGAGATATTTGCACGCAAATAAACATCTTCAGGCCAGACACTCTTGATACCAGACAAGGCGAGAGAGAGAGATGCATGTAGGACAAGCGCTAATAAAACAAAAGCAGGAGGAGTACAAAAACAAGAACATAAGGAATGATAAAAGGAGGGATGAGAGATTTACACCCTGAGAGAAATCTAGCTTAACAGGAGCTACTGATGAAGTACTAGAAGCTGGTAATGTGATACAGCAGGAAGGACTTTAACATACTATCAGTTCAATACTAAACTTTAGTATGTGTGTTGAGTAAAACTTGTCTGATTTACAACAGAGGACAATAAAGCAGTTTAGAAATACCTCTGGAAATATATACTACTGTTCAAGAGTTTGAGGTCAGTAAGAGTATTCTACTTCTGTCCAAAGCTTTATTTATTTGCTTAAAAATGCATTAAAATAATTGCAATACTGTGAAATATCACTACAATTTAAAAAAAGTGTCTTCTAGTTTAATATTTCTGTGATCAAAGCTGTATTTTCAGCATCATTACTTCAGTCTTCAGTGTCACATGAAACTTTAGAAATCATTCTGATTTGCTGCTCAAGAAATATTTCTCATCAGGGTCATTATAGTTAATTAAAACTACAATCATAAAAAAAAATATTATTTTATTTTAGCTAGCTGCCAAGGTAGCATTTTAATTTAGTTTAACTTGTACAAAAATAATAAAAAGAGACCTATTTTATAACAACTATCAATCAATTAAAATTGCAAAATATTAAGAAAAGCTCAATGCTAAAATAATAATAGTAATGAAATGTAAATAATAATACTAAAATAACTATCAATGTTGAAAGTGGCTCTGCTGTCTCGTTTTGTTTAAATTAGAACATTATTAATATCTTCACTGTCACTTTTGATCAATTTAACACGTTTCTGCTGAACAAAATATCCATTTCTTAAAAAATATCTTAGTGAGCTCAAACTGTGTAACACATAAACGATAGTGTATGTGACGTGTGTGAGTGTGCTTTACTAACCGTGCCAATGCAAAACCCTTTCGGAAACGTGTTGAGCCAACTCAGAGAAGAATGTGAGCGGTCGGCCAACTGTAAGCATGACCGTGCCAAAAACCTGGGCGATCTCGCCCTATAAAACCCTCACCGCGCCAAAACCAGCCCTTGAACATACCTACATCATGATTCCTTCTCAAAGGACTAGGAATCCATTCACACACACACTGATACCTGTGATTTCGCACCAAAAGAATCATGAATCATTTTGGAGCACGACTGCTTGAATCAAACTCAAATCATGAAGTGCTCAAAGGTTTCCGGCACAAAAACACAGACAAACTCGCACTTCATGCCGTGCCTGTTTCTGCAAGCGTGTTTGTATTCGAGTGCGGCCTGCGGTGCCTTTTGATTAACGGCAGCTCCAAACAATATGCCTCCAATAGAGGAGAAAAGTGGAGACCCTAATGAGCCGAATGCGATTTGACTCCCGCCGGGGAGCGCCGAATACTCTTTGTCTTCTATTGAGAACAAAATAATCAAGTTCTTTCGTCATATCATCACTTTAAGTCGCCTGTGAACTGAACAACAACAGCAGAAACGCCAGCGTAGGAACCCAAAGTTTGTTTGCGTCGCACGACCATACGCCGCTCTCCAGCTGCGAATCAGGTTTTATCTTTCACGGAGGTCTTATTTACAAACCCTAAGAGGTGTTCGGCAGCTGTAGCAATGACTCACTTGCTGAGCGTCATCGTCTTTGATTCACAAAAGACCCATTTAGGGCCCTTTAATCTTGGAGACGCAACAATACAGCAAATGCAATTACAGGCACGACATGAACTAATCAAAATCTCTGCTTAAACAAAAGCAGAGGAATGTCATGGATTTATTATTTGTCCTCAGAAGAACATGGAAAGGGAGGGAGGTCCCTGTGATCTGAGGGTGTTTGCCCTCTAGTGGAGCAGGAGATGCAACTGCAAGCCTTGGCTGGTGTTCAAAGAGCCCAAGGCAATGGCACACTCAGCATTTAGTTCATTCAAAACCAACACAAGACAGCAAAACAGGTCACAGGTTGTGTCATCAAACCATTTGGACCTGAAAACCGAAATCCGAAGCATCTGCCATGCTATAATGTCCATATGAGCACAGCTTCAAAGACACTGAGCTTCTCGTAAAGTTAGGGATGCTGCAGATGCATTAGTGCAAAACAGAAAATGTAGCTTTTATCAAACATGTTTGAGGTGACTTTGCATTTGATCATCAGTCGCTTGACAAATGAAGGATAAAATGCATTAAAAAGAGAAAAATCACTAGCATCACGAGCAGATCATTGCAATCTGATCTCTATGGATAAAGGCTTTTCTGCATATAAACCACCGTATCTGCTCACAAACCCTCTACTTTGCATCAAATACTCAACATGAAAGCACGCATACACCACACAGCCTTCAAGATCATGTTCACGCAGAGGTCTTTCCCCTCCTGATCTACTGCCAAAGTCAGAGAACGCTCCCATAAATCTCCGATCTCGATCTTACCTTCTTCCGGGGCTGCCATTTCATCATATTTGTAAAGCAAAAATGAACAGCATCAAAACATCACGATGGCAGAGAAGTGGGATTCAGGATGAGGACATAAAGTCACAGCGTCTCCGGACGGCAGATTCATGACGCTCTCCACGCGCGAACGTGCGTAAAAGCGCAGAGCTCTGGAGCCTCTAGTGTCCTCCGGATAATCCAACACTCGCGGTCCGGAGATATCGGCTCGTCTGAGCGTCAACTGGTAGTTTGTGTTCGTAAAAGCGCGATAAAGAGTACTATGATCGTAAAAACGCAGAGGGGACACTTGGCACGCTATATGCGGAGACATTCGCTCTCCATCGTGACAGCGGCTGTTGTGCCTCGCGCGGGGGAAAAAGAGAAGAAAAACTTTCCGTTCTGATAAACGCTGCGCGATCGTTCGCTCGAAACAGTCCGGGTTGCTTGAAATGTTCCGTGTAAGTGTTCCGAAGGCGCGAAAAAAGTTCTGAGTGAAAACGAGCGGTGATGGAAAATATTCCCCAAAAAATCACAGTGGATCGAGATTCCAGAGATGATGCGTAATTCTACACATATACGCGCGCAGGGGGGGGACCCTCAAAGACGCGCAGAAATAGACGGATCCGGTTGGAGAGAAGAAGCAGAGGAGGAGGAGGAGGAGTGGGAAAGAAAAACAGAAAAATCCTTGGAATTTGAGAGTTAGACGGAGAAGGATATCCTCCGACAGCGCAGAACTGGAGCGCAGAACACTAATAACTTCCTTCCCCGCTGCTCCTCTGCGCTGAGAGAAGGAGGAGGAGGTGGAGAGGAGGAGAGGAGGAGTCCGCGGGGTCATAGAGCCGCCGGATACACTCACACACACACACATCATCTGGACTGATGAAGCCCACTACTGCGCAAAGAGGATAAAAGTGCTGGAGCACAAACCTTTACACGCCCAAAACCCTCAACTGTCCATTCATGACATTGGATTGAACATCACTTCAGAAAAAAAAACAAACATTCACATTTCCAACTAAAAAGGGTTCCTACAGTTAAAAAATTTAAAAGTATGAAAGGTTTAGGCTTAATATACTGTTATGTTTTTAATGTACTGTAAATATGTGGTTTACTGTAAAATACAGTGACTATATTACAATGTATAACTGTATATTTTACAGTACGTAACTCTTAATGTCAGTAAGTTAAATAATATAGCAATATATTTTCATTAATGTAAAATGCATGTAGAATGTTTTCACTGAAGGACATTATGAATTAAAAGTTAATTCAAAAATCCAGTAACTGTGGTAAAAATAATAATAATAACCACATAAAGACATTAAATAATTTTACTTAAACAATTTCAAACTGTTTTATTAGTACACATACTATCTTTTTTATGAAGTAAAATAAAGTAATTCATGTATTCTAAAAAATATTTAAAAAATTACTATTACAGTAAAATTACATTGCCTTATGTATCACTGCCAACTATTTTTAGGGTTAGGGTTAATAAGTCAAAATAACATTAAACGTTTAATGTCAAAGAATTTTTAAACATTATTTTACAGTAAAATGTTTTTTACTGTAAATTTTTTACAGTTTTTTTTTTTACCATCTCACAATAAAATGAAACATTCTTTGCTGATAAAAAAGTTTGGAATAATTGAGAGTTTGTTTCCATCTCTGAAAGATATCTCTTATTTAAGGATGCGTTTTGACATTAATAAGCATTCATTTTATTTTAAAAAGTTTATGTATTTATTATTTTAAATCTTACTTACAGCAAATGTTTGAATAGTAGTGTATGACTGTTTAATCTTAAACTTATTTTTACATCAAAATAAAAAAATAAATCATCATTATATTTAAATCAATAATAACTTTGTGGGTGACTCATAATAACTTTCACAATAATCATTAAGAGACATTATGAAATATAATACACACCAGACCAGTAGTTCATGTACATTTAAATACAGATACTGTAAATTAAAGCCACATGTCATTTCTAATCTAAACGTACATTAGCTAATGATCTGTTAAGAATTATATAATGTAATGATGTTTGTTAATGACTTATTAATGAAAATGGTTACAAACTGTCAGCAGTAAACTAACATACAGTAAGTATCATCACAGTATTGGGTGATTTATGAACATTGGTTTGTATGAAGGCGTCACATTACAGTCTGTACAAACAGCAGTGAGTGTTTAGCGTCAGAATGCATTAACTTCATTCATGCTCAAGGGTTATTTAGGCACTGGACTTCTTTAGTCTGGTCCAGTGTGTTTATAAAAGCTAAATCAATTACTGCATTCCCTGCTGAAAATAGCTCTGTAATATGACACCTGTTCTGTCCATCGCCAGCCGTCTTTAAAGATTCATCATTCTGCTTGTTTACTTTGGTGTTGTGCTTCTTAGGAGAGATTTGGACGAGTCCCTGTGTCTCTGCTTAGCAAACTGCCTTGATCCTTTAATAATATTATCTTGAGGTCTGATTTCGAAAACTTTAAATGCCACCGTAAGCATTGACGGACAGGAAGAGGGCAGAGCTGAGTCTCTCTATGTCATTTCCTGCATTTGCACACAAAACACATTGTTTTCCTAGAGCAAGAATTATAGACATTAGCTACTGCAGTACACATTTGCACAGCATAATGACAGAACACACAAAACATTTGCACCTGCTCACTGTGCTTTTTATGGAAGACTGTTTCTGCCACTGAATGAAAACAGGAAATCTTTTTTTCTTAGAATAGTTGCAAGTAATTGAGATATAAACTCGCAATTAAAGTCAGAACTTTAAGACAAACTCGTAATTCTGACATTTTTCTCACAATTGTTAGTTTGAATATTGCTATTCTGATATATTTTCTCACATTTGTGAGATATAAACCCGCAGTAGCATGTTATATTGATTATTGCATGATACAAACTCGCAATTCCGAATTTTTCTTAAAATTGCACAGTATAAACTCGCCTCGCAATCTCACACATCCTGCGCATATCTTGCAATTCTCAAGAATTGCATGATATAAACTCGCAATTGTGAGTTGCAAAGTCAGAATTGAGTCAGAGATATAAACTTGCAATTTAGACTTTTTTCTCGCAATTCTGACGTTTTCCTCACAATTGCAACTTCTTTTCAGTTTTAAGTTACAAAGCCCAATTCTGAGGAAAAAAGATTATTTTCTTACGATTGAAAGTTTGTATCTCACAATTCCGACTTTTTCTTGCAATTATGAATTTATATCATGCAGTTCAGAGAAAAAGTGTCAGAATTGAATCTTTTAGTTATAACGTTAGAATTGTGAGATATAGTCACAATGGCATGTTCAAAAGTCATTTGCAAGATATAAATTTACAAATGCGAGAAAATTGCCAGAATTGCAAGAAAAGTCAGAATTGCATGTTATTCAGAATTGTAGATATATATTTGCAATCCTGAGATTGCTTTGTGAGAAAGAAGTCACAATTACCTTTTTTATTTTTTATTCAGGTGGCAGAAACAAGCTTCCATAGCATTAAGAAACAAGCATGTCAAATAAAGGACAAGACAGGCACGGCTGCGGATAATAAGATGAGTGAGACAAACACATCACCTCTATAACAACATTACAAGTTTGAACTGATATAAATGACCTCCATCAGTGTCACCTCAGAATAAAAGCACAGATGTTGCTTCAGCTGCAGTTTAAAGGGACAGATTGGACATTGTTAACCAACAATGAAGATAAACTACGGACGGCATTATTTATTCATGCATCAGCAATAAAACCTTATTAAAAGCACATTTCATCAGAACAGCACCTGTCAAACGCCATGATTTCCCAATAATATCAGGTCACTTTCTAATAAAAAGAGCTGCTGTATGATGAAATGCCAGGACAACCTGTAAGCATCTGAACAGCCGCTGATAAATTAGTAAAGTAAAAACACTGCCAGTTACACTCTGTTCACTTAAAAGTCATTGCAAAGTTTGATATAGGGATTTAATAACAGTTGCTGCACTAGATTGTGCTACAACTATCAAAAGTTAAAACAACAACTATTAAAGCTTAAAAGCACCCTAGCAACCATAAAGAACACCCTAGCAGCAACCACCCAGAACTACCTGGTAAAGCATTGTTTGGCACAGGTAAGCCACGCACTTAACTTAAACTTGTGAAATCAAGACCTGGCCTGATCTGCCGTGAGTTTACAAGCACAACAGCGTGGCAGGAAACACAGACCAGTGAAAGATGGTTCTCTGAACTCCAGCTGTGCTCTGCTTTTCCCATCAGGTCAGCGAAGGGCAGCAGACACAGTCTCTCTGAAAGCTCTTCTAGTGATTTAGCAGAAACATTCAGCATCTGTATGTTTTTCTGTGTCACACTCACACACCCCCAATCTCCATCATTCTACTCAAAGGAGCGGCTGATGGTGAAATGCAAGGCTGGGTATAGGAAACGTGCATTACAGAGATATGGCGAGTGTATAGTGTGTGCTCATGTAGGAGAGATTACACACACTCTGACCTACACTTCCACAGATGGCATGCAATGTGATTTTCTTTCCTGTGTTGATGCATTTCCTTGTCTGTTTTAAATAGACTTAAAATCAATCAAAAATTGACTTTTTTCCCACAAATTACTTTTAAAGGACATTTCAACACCCCCCACCCCAATGTCTTGTATCTGACTTTATAACGTGCAGCTGCGATTATATAATTTTATAAGTGAGAATTGTGATTTTACATCTTGCAATTCTGACTTTTTTCTCAGAATTGCATGATATTAACTTGCAAGTT
>JAUMHE010000059.1:15782634-15793244 GCA_032359235.1 Enteromius mattozi
TATAAGTGAGAATTGTGATTTTACATCTTGCAATTCTGACTTTTTTCTCAGAATTGCATGATATTAACTTGCAAGTTGCGAGAAAAATGTCACGATTGTTAGAAAAGTCAGAATTGGGAGTGTGTAAAATTGCAATTGTGAGTTGTAACATTAGAATTGTTAGATATAGTCGCAACGGCATGTTAAAAAGCCATTTGCAATATATATATTTGCAATTGCCAGAAAAATCTCAGAATTGCAAGGAAAGTCTGAATATCTGTCACATTTCGGACTTTTTCTCACAATTTTGAGTTTATACCACGCATTTCTAAATTGCAGATGTAAAACCGCAATTGTGAGTTATAAAGTCAGAATCCCGACTTTTTCTTGCAATTGTGAACTATATATCATGCAATTCTGAGAAAAAAGTGTCAGAATTGCAAAATGTAAAATCGCAACTGTGAGAACATTAGAATTGTTAGATATAGTCGCAACGGCATGTTAAAAAGTCATTTGCAAGGTATAAATGTCAGAATTGCAAGAAAAGTCCAAATTGGGAGTTTATCTGTCACAATTCTGGCTTTTTTCACAATTTTTTGTTTATACTGCGGATTTCTAAATTGCAAGATCTAAAATTGCAATTGTTATAAAGTTAGAATTCCAAGACTAACTAGAAACCAACTAGACTTGGTTGCTAGGCTACATCTAGATGGTTAAATTGCAACTTTATATTACGCAATTTGGTTTAAGAAATTGCAATAAAAATCTCAGAATTGCACATTTGTATTTCACATTTCGGACTTTATGACTCAAAATTGCAAGTTTATGTCATGCACTTCTGAGAAAAAGTCAGAATTGCAACATGTAAATTTGGCATTGAGTGAAAATGTCAGAATTGCGAGATAAATTTTTTTTTAATTACTTGGAAGTCAATGGTTTGGAATACTTTGGATGTCAATGGCTACCGTCAGCTGTTTGGATATTAACACTCATCAGATATCTTCAAACACATTTTCATTTTTGGTGAACTATCCCTTTAACGCACATCACAATTGCAATTCCTGAAATCACAGGTGGGAGGTTTCATGAGAGCGTCGTCCTTATTTTAGAAAGCCTCTGATTGGGAGAAAGTAATATCAGCTCATGCAAACAAAATGAGTCAATGTTTTCGGGTCTCTGAAGAGAAAATGTTTTAAATATGTATATTTGGCAGTACACTGGCATATGCATGACATAAACTAAAAGCCACAAAACTCCAATTCTGATTGCATGTCATTTTTAATACAGCGCTATGAAAACAAAATTTTCCATTGCATTTCTTTGGGTACGATTAAGAAATAATGAACCGAGTCAAAGCAGCAAAACTCAATGTCATTTGCTGAAAATCCCTCTAGGTTTGTTTTCACCCAAATGAATCACAGAACTGTTTAAAGCAACTTGGTAAACAAGAATATTCAAGCATATTGTGAAGATTTCAAGACCTTGGGAAACGTCTCCGTGCATGAGTGTGTGTGTGAGTGTGTGCATGCGACACACACTGCTCGACAGAGCGACAAGGCCGCGGGCTATAATGAGAGCTGCTAATTAATGTTGTGCGGCGTATCTCACAGCCACACGGCTCTATCTTCAGACAGCAGCTCGACTCTCTCGCTCGCTGACGAAGAAGAGGAGGAGGGGGGCGTGAAACAGACACCTCAGCTCTCCAAACACAAAAGATGCAACAAGCCTTTCTAAGACCCAACAGCTGCTCCACCTTTACTCTCAGCCCAACTAATGGCTCTCAATTGAACCCTCCCGCTCTGATGAAGATGTATTGAGTTCTTGGGTGCCCTGGAGATCCTGCCTAATTCCCAGGAGGAAGGTGCAGGTCAGAAGGGTCACATTCTGCTGTAAACCGTGTGTGAGGGACAGTTGGAGGTCAGGAGGACACATCCCTGATCCGGCTGTTCTTCGTTAGGCCTCAGTTGGGGAACCCTGGAGAAAGTGGGGTTTACATGCAACCTGTAAAACTAACCTTGAGTGGCTCTACAGTACCTCGGGTGCTTAAAGTGTGGTCTAAAAGTATAAAATATTGGTTTCTGGCTTCTGTGAGGTCAAAAATATTGGTTTGAGGCTCTGTAAAGTCTAACATTGTTCTGTAATATTTAAAATATTGGTTTCTGGATTCTATAAGGTCAGAAAATATTGGTTTGAGGTTCTGTAAAGTCTAACATTGTTCTGTAATATCTAAAATATGGGTTTCTGGGTTCTGTGAAGTCAAAATCTTTGTTCTCTGAATTCTAACATCTAAAATATAGATTTTTGGTTCTGTAAAGTCTAAAATTTGTTCTGTAAAAACTAAAATATTGATTTCTGGGTTCTGTAAAGTAAAACTTTTCTGTAAAGTTTAAAATATTGGTCTGTGTGTTATGTAAAGTCTAAAATATTCATTTCTTGGTTCTCTAAAGTCCACAAATTGCTCTGTAAAGTTAAAAATATTGATTGTAAAGTGCAAAATTTGTTCTGTAAAGTATACAATATTGGTTTTCGGGTTTTGTAAAGTAAACGTTTTCTGTAAAGTTTAAAATACCGGTTTCTGTGCTCTGTAAAGTCTAAAATATTCATTTCTTTGTTCTCTAAAGTCCAAAATATTAGTTTCAGGGTTTTGTAACATCTAAAATATAGAGTTCTTGACTCTGTAAAGTCCGAACGTTGGTCTGTAACGTAAAAAAATATTGATTTCTGGTTTCTGTAAAATATAATAACTGTCCAATAAAATAAAAATATCAGTTTCTTAGAACTGTAAAATCTGAAAATTTTCATTAGGTTGTGTTTCTAGGTTGTGCAAAATAAAACATTTTCTGTAAAGACTGATAATTGTTCTGTAAAGTCTAAAATTGGATTATGGGTTCTGAAAATGTTAAAATATTGATTTCTCAAATGCAAAGTCTATGTCCTTCAACCTCCTGACTATTTTTTTTATAAGTATCCCCTACTGTTCATGATTTATCATATCCCAGTGGGAAATCAAGGCTCTTCCACTTATTTTCCTAGTTGAATGTCAACTACATAATGTAAAAAACTAACAATGTAAAATGTTCTTTGTGCACCCAGAAAATGAACATTCTGTCATCATTTAGTCTTCTCTCTGTTTCTTTAACTAAACACAAAAACATGTTTTGCAGGATGCTGACACCTTGTCAATGGGCTGTCAAGCTCCAAACTAGACAAAATATCACACCATTTCTCCTGAAGCCATATGATATCCTTATATAAAGAAAAGACTGATATGCACATCACCATTCAATGATAATCAAATCTGATTCACACTTTGCATGTGCGAGCTTCACGTAAAGGTAAGTGAGATATGAGAGCTTCTTTATAACTCGATTGCACATAAAACAACAGCTTGGACACATTGATTTTGCGCTCCTCAGAAGAAAGAAACGACCACTGGTTTCAAAACAACACAAGGGCGGGTAAACGATGACAGAATTTTCCTTTCAAAAGGTTCTTGTATGACATCAGGCTGTAAAATCCTCTAATTGGAGGCTTTATTTCCAAGAGTGTGCTCAACCAAGCAAAGATACAGACCGGTGGGAACAGATCCCTAAGGAGAAACGCTCTCTTAGAGCACCATCAAACTGTCGCCCACTATTAGATATGCTGGTCTTATAGACAGATTATTTGCCTCTGCCACAGGCCACTCAAATGACCCCGAGGACAATTAGATTTAGAACAGAATTACCCTCAGTTCTCCGATCATTCACTCTCACAATGTGATTGCTAATTCAATCAGTTCAAAGCTGCATTCTGGTTTGTCACCCCTGTTAAGTTTAGCTGGGTTAAGTCTGTAAACACTGCAGCGAGCTCAAACTGACCGTGTGAGATTACACAGCCTCCTACAGCACTGGATTCTATAAAATCTATATATAAAATATGTTGGTAAATTCTAAAAACGGGTAGTCAAAAAAAATTTCTGTAAAGTCTAAAATGTGTGTTTCTGTGTTTCTAAAGATTGTTCTGTACAATCTAAAATATCGGGTTCTGTAAAGTTTAAATATTGTTCTTTAAAGTCTAAAATATGAGTCACTTCGTTTTGTAAAGTCTAAAAATTGTTCTGTAAAGTTCTGTAAAGTTAAAAATAGACTGTAAAGTCTAAAACTATTCTATAAAATGTAAAATATTAGCTTCTGGGTTCTGTGGTGTATATGATATGCTGACCTTACAGACAGATTATCTGCCTCTTCCACAGCCCACTCAAATGACCCTGAGGGCTATTAGATTTAGAATAGAATTACCTTCAGTTCTCCAGGTCTTTTTCAATCAGTAGTTAAGTTTAGGTCTGTAAACACTGCAGTGAGCTCAAACTGACCGTGTGAGACTCTACAGCCTCCTGGAGCGCTGCCACCATTGTTTAGCACCGTCAGTCCATAAAAACAGCCTTCGATCTGATTGTACTATTGTTGTTTCTAGCGGATGCATGGGTTTGTGTTTTTCTTTCATTCGATTTATTCTTCAATAGTCCAATACAGAGCTAACAACTCAGTTTATTCTTGAAAAGTAAAATATAGACCAAAGACTCAGCCCTCTTCCCGTTCAATATCTTTTCCAGAATATGCATAATTATGCATTTATGTCGCGGGGCCTGAACACGACACAACCCTCGTTTAAAATTCAACAGTTTAATCAATAATTCATATATTGTCAAACACACTGCGCCGCTCTGACAAATGTCGAGGATTTTCCCATCACCCCTGTTTACGGCTGAGTCCCAAGGGTGCCACTGTTGTTAAGATACCAAATGAATATCTGCCATTAAAACGAGGTGACGCCATTAGAGAAAATGAGGCTGATGAGACGGATGTTGTAAACAGAGCACCTCCACCTCTCTGAGAAAACCCTGAGCCACAGGATTCTCTTCTTTTGCTTTACATTCCGCTACAGCTGCGTTTCACACTCTGTTAATGGCCGTTATCTGTCTTTCTAGTAGATATAGAGACTTCATTAGTTGTATTAGCTGCCTAAGGCAAGCAATACTATTACTATTTCTAATACTAAACCTCTTACTCTGAATATTAAACGTTGGTGAATAATCTGTGTGTGTTTTTGTGCTTGTAAGAGAGCAGATAAACTGTTATCTGCAACATGTCTGAAAACAAGGCAAAAACAACACATTAAAGGAGTCCCTTAAGTCATGACAACAGACCATAATATCAGCAACTGCTAGAACACCCTAACAACCACATAGCAACCCCCACATAGCAACTAGTAAAAACAGCCCAGAATATCTTCAGCAACAGCTCAAATGGCTCAGAACCCCTTAGCAACTCCATAGCAACACACTGGAAACTACCTACAACGGGTTAGCTTTGTAGCAGCATGTTTTTGCATATGCACATTCTATTTTTGTGTTCCACTTCCAACAGCTATTTTCAATTATTCTAATGAACGCAGTGCCATTTATCTACAAAGAGATGCTATTTATATAAAAATACTTTATGCAAAAAACACAGGGCCCTTTAAAGCTGCGTTTAATAATTCATCTGCACTGGATATTGATGTAACGGAGTTCAACATGCTGTTTAAATCAACACGGCTGTTAAAGAGCAGTCGGGTTTCATCTGAACCCAGATCAATAATAACACAGCACAGTGGAGCCACAAACGCACTCTGAAGACGCAAACAAAGAGAAAGCAAGGGTTTGTGTGGGTCCCTTGGTGTTGGCAGAGATAACCGCATTTACATCTTGGGGTGTGTAAGTGCAAGTGTGTGTTTATGGCTTTAAATGTGTGTTTGTGTGTGAAGTGTTTGGGCTAATGTGGCTGTTAGTCCAAAAAGGCAAATAAATATCCCAAGTTCTCAGGAACTAACACATTAAACCGAAGCAGATATTTTTTTGATTCGTCACTTAAGAAATGTTGAGATACAAGGTTCAAGAGATTGGGCTGGTAAGAAGTTTTTTTTAGTTTTAAAAAAGTTTCTCTTGATCACCAAGACTGCATTTATTTAATTAAAAATAAAGTAAAAACAATAATATTGTCTAATATTTTATTAGAATTTAAAATGTGCATTTTTCTATTGTAATATATATTAAAATGTAATATATTCCTGTGAGTCAGTTGAATTTTTAGCATCATTACTCTAGTCTTCAGTGTCACATGATCCTTCAGAAATAATTTCAATATGCAGATTTTTAATTTCATTCCTTTTTCGTTTTGTTTTTTGTTTTTGTGGAAACCATAAAATTTATTTTATATTATTTATTCTTATATTTTTATACACACACATATACACATACATATACATATACATATACATATATATATATATATATATATATATATATATATATAAGTTTAAGTATAAGTTTAATAAAAGTTTAATATAAAAGTTTTTGTTTACATGAGATATGTATGTGTCCTTTGTATATTTTTATTATATATTATTTATTATATAAATATATATATATATAATATATATATATATATGTATATACACATAAATATTTTATATTTATATATTTATATTATTAGCATTTAATATACATAAGCATATTTAATATATAACATTTTTCTTAAATATATACATGCATGTGTTGGCATTTATATACATAAACTCTCTCTCTCACACACACACACACACACTATATGTGGTAAATGCTAAAACATAATTTTGGTAACTTTTAGCACACATACCATTTCATAAATAACACACACAGACAGAAAGCCTCAGAACTGAATTTACGGGATCTTAAGCCCTCAATACGTCAAAGAGAAACTATGCGGGTCAAATTCCAGCACTAGCATCAAGGCTAAAATCGGACAAATCAGTCACGGCTCTCAGTTATAATCAGACGTGTATCAGACGTGTGTGTGAGGGAGGATACGTACGATTTATCAGCCGATGCTGAGATGCCTCTACTAACAAACCCTAACCCCAGGAGCTCACACACCTAGAGCTCACCTCCATCTGATTCTGAGAATATGTGTGAAAGACGCCTGACAGCCACTTTTGGAGGAAATAAAGACGTGAGGAACGGTGGCATTCATCAGGTTTATTTATGGCCATGCAGGTTATTGAAAACAAAGCTTGTATAATTACAACTAAAAGAGCTTTTATAGTTACGTCAAAGTTCATGCATATCAAAAGCTGTGAGGGATAGTTCTTTAATGCAAATTCAATCACTTTAGTAATATGGCAAATACTAATACGATGTGGTAAATCAAACCTGGTTTATGTGTTGTTGATGAATTTAGATGGTAATATGTAAGTGTGTACATCCACAACAAAACAGAGCAGCTTACTATCAGGTTAAAATGGTTTAAAAGACACTTAACGTTCAGTAATATTATCAATTAGACTTAGACACTGAATTAATTGAGCTGAATAACGACACTATTGATTTCTGTGGAGATGATTTTTAGCTGATGAATTTTGCAAAGCTAAAAGAACACTAAAACTGCTTATATTGTAACTACTTGAATATATTATAGAATTATATTTATATACAAATTTAAATTTAAACAAATAAATGTCTAAAATAAATAAAAAGAAATGATTTTTAAAGACGTAAAAATATATTTAAATTAGTAAAAATATAAATAGTTAATTAATATGAATACATTAATTAAAATTAAATACGATTATTAAATAAAATAATGAATTAAATAAAAATAAAGATTAACACAAGACTTTTGATGCTGCACAAGCTGAACACTGTTAAACATGTTTACACACAGTCAAATCAGGCTGATTAGGTTTTGATGAAACCATTTATGACCTTTATCTGCTAAATCAACACCGTTTAAAATGTTTACATGACCTTATACACTGTCAGGGGTGTTAAGCAGATTCAGTGTGAGACTGTGCATGCAAACACACTCCATGTTTGATACTAAGGAGATTTTTGTAACTTCCGAATGATAAACAGTTTTGGTAATGTGCTAAATAAAGCCAAACCCAGTGCATTGCTGAATCACTGAGGAGGTGGTCTCCATTGTGTTGCTTCTCTGGCCGTGCTCTTCTGGTTATTATTCCTTCTGACCCTCGTGTCGTTCTGTAAGAGAAATGAAAGCCTAGAAAGACCTGAAAAGCTCTTTCTCCAGCCGTAAATAAGGCTGAACTGGAGTGTTCCCGCCCCTCTTTTGTCTTTGAACTTCAGTGCTGTTCTGTGTCAGAGCGACTCCCTTCTCTCATTCTTTCATGTCGGAGCGAATGCGCCTCGCTCGCGTCTTTCTCTGCGTGTGCGTGGGGAGCTGGGCCGTAATGGGCTTAAAGCAGGCTTGAGGTTAGTATCAAAGTCTTGAACCTGATAATAAGTAAAATCCCCCTTTTGTGGCTGTGGGAAAAAGCGGCTTCTCTGAGTTAACAAGCATGAAATGTTTCGGCTCTCTCTGGCAGCTCTATTTGTCACGCCTGTTCATGTGATTGCAGCACACCAACTTTTCCTGCCATTCTTTCCCTGCTATTTATTTATTTTTTTACTCACTCTCTTTCCATTGCAGAGGTTATTGTGACTTTCGGAATAAGAAAGCGGGAGGCTGTTTCACACAAACGTATGCCACTGATCATTAAAAAGATGCTATATTTGTGTGTGTGTGTGTATATATATATATACACACACACACACAGACACACACATACACCATGTCCTAACGACACGCGACGCAACAAGATTCCAGAGATTTGGGTGTCCACAATAATCAATCAAATATCACAGCCAATCAGAAGCGTGTGTGGGCGGGCTCTCTCTGGCAGCGCACTGCTCTCGCAACGAAACAGATATGTTTATAATCTACTTCATAAACATTAAAGCTTTTTAACATCATTAAATGTACAGATTGAGTGACTGATAACATCTCTGTTATGGAATACACTCATTGGTTCACAGTTTTAACGGTCATCTTTGGTCACGCAATATGATATTTAAACTAATATTAAACGCGTTTAACTCTGAATCAAGCACATAATGACCTGAGATGATCCACTACTGTCATAAAGTTTGTATGCTGTTGTTCCAGCCACGAAGTCGCGGAAATAAAAACCATTTTTAAATTAAAAATGTAATGTGTCGCCGTTGCAGCTAGTTAGGACAAATGAACATGGAAAAAATAAATGAAACATAAAATAAATAAAACATGGAAAAGATAAATTTTTTTGAGTGTCGCGTGTAATTAGGACACGGTGTTACACATATAAAGTGTTTTTTTTTTTTTATTAAAGTGACAGTACATAAATATTTATATGAAATGCTCTCTAGAATGAGATGCCCCTCCCCCATACCACCTGTCACTGCAAGTACAAGCAAAATGTCCCGTTCACAAATCCCTGTTTTAACAGGAATGTCAAACACTGAGCTGAATGAGCTGAATGTTTTAAAGATTTAAATAAACACAATTTTCTCTTCATGTAACGTTGATGATTCCAGCGTGGCTCTAAAAACTAATTACACCCAGACCGGCCTTCTCATCAGATTGCATAATGGAAAATGTATTCACTGGTTCCTTCCATTTGTCTAAAAGTTTAAGGACTTTAATTTGCTGCTTTAACTAAAACAGTTGCACAAGTCTAACAGGATGATTGGAGGCCTGTAGACCACACAAGGACATTTATTAAACAAATAGCTCTACGGCGGAGCGGGAGAAAGCAACAAATCTACCTCCATAATCTAATTGCCTTCCCGCTCACCACCAAAACAGCGTATTACCAGCGACGAGAGCATTGATCAGGTGGAGGAAGTTATTGTGCTGCGGTCCGGCGGGAGACATGAGCGGAGGAGCATTGTGCATATTTCGTGATGACGTGAGAACTACAGAAACAAAACTTTCAAAACTGTTTATGGGAGTTTTCTGGTAAGATGATCTGTCAGCAAGATATGGTCACACATGATGTCAATAAATATCAAATGGCAAAAATGTAATTATATATAAAGTTTTGTGAAAAGAAAAATTGCTAAATATATTAAGATTATGTTTTTTTAGACAATATGTGTTTAAAGAATTTATTTATTTATTTCCTGCTGGTGAATAGTTTTTGTTGTTGTTGTTGTTTGTTTTAATCATCAATCTCAACAAATAGTTTATTTTAATGATGTTTTAAAGGAAAGGGTGGCAGCATTAAAGTTTTACATTAAATATTATATTATAAAATAATATAAAAATTGTTTGTAATGCAAAATATATAAAAAAAAAAAAAATTGGAAGGAACTCTCTGTAGGTTATATTATATTTTATTATAGAATTCTTTCGAAGTATTTAGAGTGGCAGCATTTAAGTATTACTCTAAATATTATTTATAAGCATTATGCATTTAAATGAATGTTTTAGCATGTAAATAAAGCAATAAGCCCCAAGAAGTCATGGTTTACAGTAAATTTGCCAAAGTCTCTTTAAGACAAGTCATGTCACTCGGCGGCCATCTTTGAAATGTCTCTCGGGTATCCAAGTGCAGCTCATCTCTTTGAATGGGGAAACATCAAATTCTCCAAAACTGTTCACTAACCTTACAATTAAATTTCATATTTGAAATCACTAATGAAATCTGACAACTGCGTAATAAATGTTGTTTCTTTTGCTCAAATGTGACCCTGGACCACAAAACCAGTCTTAAGTCGCTGGGGTATATTTGTAGTAATAGCCAAAAATACATTG
>JAUMHE010000059.1:15813213-15828194 GCA_032359235.1 Enteromius mattozi
AGATTTTCAAATAGATGTATCTCGGCCAAATATTGTCCTATCCTAACAAACCATGTATCAATAGAAAGCTTATTTATCGAGCTTTCATATGATGTAGACATCTCAGTTTTGTAAAATGTTACCTTATGACTGGTTTTGTGGTCCAGGGTCACATATAACAAAGAGTGAAAAATTCAAGCGGGTCTGAATACTTTCTGTACATACACACACACACATATACACATACATATAGTTGCGTGTATATTTATGTATGTATCTTCTGTATATATGTACCGTATATATAGAGGCCTACATAAAGTATATATATATATATATATATATATATATATACACATACATACACGCACACACACACATATTAATTAACTACAGCAATATTAATTAACTACATGTGCTTGCTATGGTTAGGATTAGTTTTTGGCTTAGGGTTATAGTAAGTACATGTAACATGTAACAAGGACACCTTAAAATTAAGCATTACGTATATTTTAATGTTATAATAAATAATACTTTTATATGTGTGTGTTTTTTTAATGTGGTTAATCCTCTGAAGAAAAATAACTTCTGAATCCTTATTAAAAGTTACTGAAAAAAGGAAAATCTGAGGGAAAAGGCATAAAGAAAAGTTATTAATTCTCATTTAAGTAATTTAAAACATTACTTTGGTGTAAAGCTGCTTTGCAATGATATGTATCGTGAAAAGCACTATACAAATAAATTTGAATTGAATTGAATTGAATTAATTGCTATATCTTCTCAAGAAAGGTAAAATCATTACACTGCTTTCCACAAGATAATCAAGCACATATAAGCTACAGATACTGCTTTACAAACAGCCGTGACAGTGTGTTCTATTAAAAGTAATTAAGCTGAATCGATACGGACCCGACATCAGCACACCGAAGGGTCACACCAGGAAAATATTTCTCCCTCTGTGTGTTTCAGACGCAGCTTATTGACAGCCAAGAAAAACTTTCAACCGAAACACCCACCAGGCTGAGCTCGTACCACAGCTGTGAATCAATACGCTGAAAATAGATGCGGAATTGTGGGTAGAAACGGACAGAGGTGAAACTGCAAAAGGGCCAATCACTGAGAATGAATCAGGGGTCAGAGGTCAAAGCTATAGTAAAAGAGTGTATAAAAAAAAAAAAACACTGCCTCTGGGAGAAAAAAAGAGGTCTGAAACGAAATTCCCTTTTATTTCATTTACTTTCTGTAAAAAAAAAAAAAAAAGCATTAGTGATTTCTCAATTAAATTGTTAATTTATTAAAGTAAACTTCTATAACATGAAAAAATACATAAAAAACAATAAATGTAATAAAACAGATATAGTTGTTTTATTAGTATATTTTTTATTTTTATATTTAAATATAACATTATATATAAATGTATACACATGTAAATATTTTCTAAATATATCCTGTATGTGTGTGTGTATTTATATATACATAATAAATATACACAGTACACATACATACATAAACAAAAACTTTTATTTTGGATGCAATAATTGTGATGAATCATTTGGCATCATTATATATATATTGCAATAAATGCACACATGAAAAATAAATTGTGTATTAGAGGCCTAACTAACCCGGTGTATGAACTTGAGTAAAAGTAATACTTTACTTACTAAACTAAGCTGCATTCCACAATCCAGACTAATAATATCAAGTCCTGCAAGTCCATCTGCATATTCATGAAAATACACCACAAAACGAGAGTTAATTGCATTGCAAATTGCGTTTGACGTTATCTTTAATGATTGGGAATATACTTCAGAAGCAATCATCAAACTGTACAATTAAACGCAGACGCTAGCTTTGTTCTGCATGTTGTCACTGTAAATACTGCGCATTATCACACGTGTCTTTATACGCGCCGAAATACTAATGACTACAGAGCCATTTTGATTTTTCAGCCTTTTAAAAATCCATCTGGCGACTCAATTAGTGCGATTAAGTCCTAATCTGCGCAGAGGGAGACGTGAGGATGATGGGAACGGGCCTGCCGTCTCTCTACCAACAAAACCCAATGGCAAAGCACTTCCTGTTCTTCCGATTTTAACACTTCACGTTCCCACCCACTACACACACTTCTCGCTTCAGACGGGCGCCAAGAAATACTCCATTTCCACAGAACGGCCTTTCTTTCGCTTGGCTTGTTTCAGCGGGGGAATCTGTGTTTTATGGTTGCCATCCCACTGCCAGCGTCTGATTGGAAATTTAATAGGCAGGCCCTCGAGATGCTGCTCCTCGCTCTTTCCTCTCCTCACAAACACCAGCCCGACTCTATAAAGCCAACGGGGCTCTATGTATCTGTGAATTAACGTTTCTTCGTCTAGGTTGCTCATTCTGTGGATGTTAGAAGAGCAACGAGCATCGTCTGAATCAATGACCTCATTAACGGGTCGCATTAAGAGCAAAACCTAGTGAGCTGTCGCCGCAGGCAGTGCTTTAAAGAAATACTTCATCTAAATATGACAATTCAGTTCTTTATTCACTCACCCACATGTCTTTCTCAACCAAAATGTGGTAAATGTTTTTTTTGTGTGTGTAATAAAAGTTATGAAATGAATACTAAGTCTTAAAAATCAAGACACAAATAATAAACACTTATATCAATGTAAAATTACTTAGTTAATTATATATATACAACTATTTGAAAATCTGGAATCTGAGGGTGCAAAAAATCTAAATACAGAGAAAATCACTTTTAAAGTTGTCCAAATGAAGTTATTAGCAATGCATATTAATAAATTAAAAAATAAGTTTTTATATATATATATATATATATATATACAGTAGGAACTTTACAAAATATCTGGAACATGATCTTTACTTTACAGATCTTTTACTGATTTTGGCGAGAAAGAAAAATCTATCATTTTGACCAATACATTGTATTTTTGGCTATTGCTACAAATTTACACCCCAGCGACTTGAGACTGGTTTTGTGGTCCAGGGTCACATATTATATAAATGATATACATTTTTTAACATTAAATAAAATAAAACATTTATACATTTATAATTCAAATAAAATAATATAAATTATGCAAAAAAGAAAAAAAGAAATAAATAAAACAACAATTATATGATCTAAATAAAAACAGATGCTATAAAAACTGTGACAACTCAGAAGGCAATTCCAGAATGCATTTCTGTTTTTGTTTTTACTTTTTTATGAACATTTTTGAGAGTAGGGGAAAAGAAAACCTGAAGATGTTAATTAAAAATATACTTTTTCATCTGAAAAGTCTTAAAAATAAGTAAATAAACAATTATATAAATTTAAATTACAAATTTACATTAATTAAAATGTATTTAAATAAAAAATTAAAAAACAATGCAAATTTTAATTTTATATTAAAAAACAAAATGCTGAGAAGGCAATTCCACATTTTTTTTGTGAAGGGAAATCAGTAAAGATGATGATATAAATTCAATAAATGAAAAATACTAATTATAAAAATATTGAAAACTCTGAAAGCAATTTCAAAATGTATGTATTTGAGAAAAACTTATTATTAAATAATAAAAAAGTAAAATAACAGGTAGAAAAGACTGTCACACCCAGTTGTAGGTATTGTACATACTTAGGCTTATTAGAGTATCATACTGCTAGTTCATTTTCACTATTGAAATCCATTGTGACTTGAGTATTCAGTGACTGAGACTTGAGGGAGAAATGCAATTTGAGTTGATGCCTACAAAGTGTGCTTCAAATCGATCACTTCTAAACTGCATTCTAGTTAAAAAGCCGTCTTTGAAGCCAGCAGTCTATAGAGACAATAAGAAGCAAGGAGGTCACTAGTTTTGGAAGAGAGCCTACAGAATATAATGACAACAGGCCCCTCCCCCTTCCTCCTTTTACAATATTGCTTTAAATTATTAACCAGTCTTTTATGAGCGTTGAGGAACCCCATCCCAGGACGGCTATGTTTTACTCCGTGTGTGTGTGTGTGTTACTGAATAAAGAGCCGTGCCACAGCATCTGACTGTTTAAATCACGCAGCAGCGTGTGTGAATGTGTGATCATGTGCACGTCTGTATTAATGTGATGAATGCAGTAGATTACGCTGGTGGAGTTCTCGCTATCAGCATGGCTGAGCTCTTTATTGCCTTCTGAGATTGGAAACGGATGAAATGGAATCGTAGCTATAACCCTGTGAGGATTTCCCACTGATGAGCAATATCAAAACACAATACATTTAAATGAAGTACAAAATGAACTATTATTAGTGTTTGCAAAGTCAAGCATAACTATTAATAAAACGGATTTGAACAAACATGAAACACAATTATTAAAGCTCCAGATGTGAATGATTCCTCAAACAATGCTTTTTGTTTTTCAGGAGAGTGTGCTGTTGTTTTACCTGCTGGATGATAAAACAGACCTGCACTGAAAAAGAACTTGATCCATATCTACACACCAGAATATCACACAAGCAAAATCACACACAACTCCCTAGCAACTGTAAACCAAACTGTGTAAAAATACTAAAAAAACATTCAATTTGCAAGAGCAAATGTGACCACAAATCTGGTAATTATTCCAATAGAATGATGAATAAAACGTTACAAATCAAAGACAAAACAATAGACAGAACGACAGAAGGTCAACTCAAAATATAAAATGTTGGGATGTTAAAAAGATCAGACATTGGAATGTTAGATGCAAACAATAGAATGTAAAAAGTTAGACAAAATAATAGAATGTTACAATATTAGAACAACAGAATGTTGGATACAATGACAGAACTTCACGTACAATGGCAGAACAGATATGAAGTACAATAGATACAATGACAAATACAAAGTCGAACACTGAAAAGATAGACAGAATGATTGATAAACTAAAATAGTGGAAAGTGAAATAATTTGTTCGGAAAGAATGACAGATCTTTAGAACAACAGATAGAATGATCGATTGAACACTAGAAAGAATAATACAATGACAGAACGACAGAATATTAAATACAACCCCAGTGTTATAACATTAAACACTGCAGACAAACATTGGAAAGTTAGAAGGTCAGGAAGAATGACAGATATGACATTAGAACAATAAATAGAATGTTACAATGTTTGAAAATTGGAACAATACATGGAAACTTAGAATGATACAATGACAGAACGTTAGATCTAACTACAGAATGCTATAAAGTCAGATACAATGTTAGAACCTTAGATTGAGCATTAGATACAATGATAGAACCACAGTACGTAAGAATGTTGTAACATCACATAAAACACTCGATACATAAAACGCTAGCAAGAACATCAGATAGACTGATACATAGAACGTTATATATTGGAACAACAGATAGAATAACAGATCATTATAGAGAATGTTAGAACAAGAGTATGATGGACCGACGGATGGACGGATTCCCCACACGAGCAGTGCTTTAATAGTACACAGCAGCTAAGAATCCCTTAACACTACAGATGCTCTAAAGACCTTTATGAAGTCATCTTTACATCAGCACCTCTGAAGCTGAAGCGAGTGAGGCTGCCAGCAGAACATTTAGTGGTGACGCCTCGAGAACACAATGAAAAGCATTTGAATAAGCCATTTGTTGTAAGTGTGAAGCATCTTCAGTTCATTTCTTGAGCATTTATATGCAGGCTTTGAGGCAGCACACA
This sequence comes from Enteromius mattozi, assembly GCA_032359235.1. Taxonomy (NCBI): domain Eukaryota; kingdom Metazoa; phylum Chordata; class Actinopteri; order Cypriniformes; family Cyprinidae; genus Enteromius; species Enteromius mattozi. Next base: position 15,818,872 of record JAUMHE010000059.1, read on the forward strand.
GAGCTATTTCCAGCCCCACAGAGGCCATATTTGCTGACTTATCGCCACCTATGTGACAGCCGCCCTGTAGAGGCGCGTGATGAAGTGCCACGTTATGGCTAACTCCAGCCGACTGCAGCGACAAATCACAAGACTCGCGTGACAGCCTGTTAGCCTGCAATCTCAAGCAAGCAGACACTCCACACGCAAATATCAAACACCCGCATGTGAGAGGCACAAGTTTATGTACACAATATGGACAGGATACTGCCTGACGACATAAAAAACATGATGTGCTTGCAAACAAAAATATGCTTGCTTGCATGCACACATTATCAATGCATATGTTGTGAATGGAATACTGCTGCATACTGAGCAGTTTACACTCACACTATACAGTACGCTACTGCTGACTACTAAAAAAAAAACAAAAAAAACAGTATGGAGTGCTAATCGTTGCAAACAGAAGTATGGTACACAGTTATCACATGACTTCATTAGATTGCACGTTTAGTTAAAAGAGTGCCGTCTAATTATCACCTTGGTTAATTCACATTTTCAAATCTAATTTTGTTGAAAGGTGTAACTTTGGGCAATAAGTTTAATAATAAAGGAGATTCATGTTTAATTCAGCAAGCGGCATCCAGTTATTGTCCCAATAACAAGTAGTTATTTTTCATATGCATTTGCGATCCAATATTCCATTACATGCCTTTTAGCAGTTTAAATTCAAATCACAACTAAAGCTATTCATCACACTAGAAATGGAAGATCAGTCGAGTGCACGGCATTCTGGGATACCATATCAAATACAGTGTGTACTGGATGTATACTGCCCACTTTGACAAATATTGTATCTCATTTGGGTAGTTTGTGCATTCAGAAAATGTATATATTACCTACATACAGCATATCGCAAAAATAGTATGAGCAGTATGATAGTATGCAACCAAATGTGACAAAATAAGACCTAGTCCTGTGCCAAAAAAATATAAATTGCTATATTATATTATGTTATTTATGTTTTTTTAATATTCATTTCATTAAATATTTAATTTTCTTTTGTGTGGATTTGTAATAGTGCTATATACAGTGTACTTGATTAATATTATATACAAATTTGCTATATATGAAAGAAAATTATTACATTTATTCAGCAAGGATTCTGAAGGATTATGTGACACTGAAGACTGCAGTAATGATGATGAAAATTCAGCTTTGATCACATGAATAAATTACAACTCGAAATATATTCAAATAGAAAACAGTTATTTTAAACTGTAATTACATTTCACATTATTACTGTTTTTACTGCATTTTTTATCAATTATATGCAGGCTTGGTGAGCAGAAGAGACTGGCCCCAAAATTTTGAAGGGACAATGCAGTATATGTAAGCCAAACCCATTTCCAAGGATTTAATCCAAGAATCTGAGCGAGACAGAAAGAGGAAGAGGTCATTTGTGCTACACTGGACCAGGAAACGGCTGCACACAGAGAGAGGGAATCACCATCTGGGCTCCCATTTGTTGCTCACCTGAGGGGGCGCCCCATAACCAGATGGACCCCCAACATCACAGAGGCATGATGCTCTTCGTTCTGACAGCCACTTAGCCATCAGCAGTCGCTCGCTGCTAGCCAACACTTCCTGTCTCACCTAGAGAAAGTTCCGGGCTCTATTTATGGGCTTGATTCTCCAGACAGACAGACCTGCACAGGTGGACTGATTAAACAGGCTTGTCTGTTACGTCTGAATGCACCGTTCAGGGTCACAGGCTTCTATATTTATCTACAATAAATATAGACTGCTCACCAAAGTGGGAGATTGTACTACAGGAATGAGTTTTTTAAGTCACCTTCACAGTCTCAGCCAACTGTTACCATCACTAATATATCTCCTGATATTCTAGGAGTGATTACAAAAGCAGTTTCAAGCAAAAACCAATATGCTTTAAAGTCAATATAAAATCATTTTTGCAGAGCCATTTTATTACTATATTGTGATGTACTGTACAGTTAGAAACAGGATTATATTAAAAAAATTAAAAGTATTTTTATAGTGTACAAATGGATAAATACTATTTCACACACAAAAAATTAAAATAAGCATGTGATTTTTAAAACTGTATTGATTTTTAAAAACAAATTTAAAAATTTCTCAAACAGAATCATGGCCCTCGCAACTTCAAGATTTTATATATATATATAAACCATAATTAGTTTATTTCATTATATATATATATATATATATATATATATATATATATTTTTTAATATAGTAATACAAATTTTAATGCTTGTTCCATATAAATGAGAATATGCCATAAAATAAATAAATTAATAAAAAACTATCACAGATTACCCAGTAAACATCTGAAACCAGCTGAAAACCAATTAAATGTAAAGAGAACATTTACAGAATGCATATGTTTGCTAAACAGGTTTTGTTATAATGTAGAGACGGGCAAGTAAAATACAGTAAAATTGCAATCTAATCCTAGCCTTGCATCATTTATTGCTTGATAAAAAAAAGGGTGCATGTCATTGCATTTCCTTGCATTATGGTCGGAAATCCTACACAGCATATGAAGAGGTACTGCAATATCCCACATCCAACTCTGATTAAGAAAGGTAATGGGGTCGGTCGTGATGTTGTGTTGACTTTAACCATGACTGATCTGAGCCTGTGGTTATAATGTGCAACCACACACAATTACACCTAGACCTCAGCACTCCCCAGAAAACAAACCAGCGCCCCAAAGTCATAGAAACTACTGCGAGAAACATAACGGTGCAACCAAGCAGACATCACCCTCCGGCACACCGTACGGTCATAAAGAGACTTTACTGAAACCGCCAGCACAGTCCATCATGGCAAGTCTAATGCATGTTCACATCAGAGAGCCACATTTATTTCCCATCGTAGACCCGAGTCTGCTAGAGGAGGTGGGGGGGGGGGCAGCAGTGCCGCAGTGCCTATGGAAGCGTGACACCGCAGCCGTTTTAACATGCCCTCGACACCGCCGAAATCACTTTGGAATACACAGATTTTGTGAGCCATTGACACGAGCTGTCAGCGGAGACAAGAGCGCAGAAATGAATCAATGGACTCCACGTCTAAGTGGGAGGGAGGGGAGCGACACCAAACACAGAAAAGAAAAGGAGACAAAGTGCGTTAATTAATTTTCCACAAGGGTGTACGCGGAGTCATCTCAACAAGACAAATGATCTCATTTGCCGCGAGGAGCTGGAGACGTGGGCAAACAAACCCTGGCACAGAGGCTCCGTCTTAAGATTTATCAAATGTTTTGGAGAGCAGAAAATGTGAATTTGCACAAATGTGTGTGCATAAGGCAAGACGTTTGATGAAAGACACTCCTAGTGTGTTCTAATTCGGCTTTGGAATCAATAACTGTTTCTCAAACAGAATCAGTTCCAGTTTTTAAGAAAGACTGGGATGTTTGGCAATCAGAAGAAATTTAACAGTTCTCGGATTCTTATTAACAATTCTGGTTCCAGTAATGATTCTATTAGCACTTGTAAGGAACAAATATGTGGATATAAGAAATGCAATTTAATTGCTAAATGATGGGATAATAGCGATAAAAAAGTATAAAAAATAGCCATGCAAAAGATTTGTTTACACAGACTTAATGATTTTTCAGTCTTTTTAAAAGACAGCATAAATCGAACCCGCATAAGGATAATAAATGTTTAATTCATTTATTTTTATAAAATACTACTGACAAAACACATAATGTGCTTCTTTAAATACAATGTTGTTGTCATACAAACAATCAGTCAGTAATTACAGTATAATAAGTTTACGTCTCGCAATTAATTTTAAGCTGTATGTGTTTGATTTACTAAAAAGAACCAGTTTGAGAGTCGGACTACAATGGCACAAAGCAACTGAAAAGAATCAGTTCATAGGAATCATTAGGAGTCAGGCTTCTTTGTGTTGATTCACTAAAAAAGAGCCACCTCATAAAGAGTCATGCAAACTGGAATTATTCTACACTGGCTGCTATATGTAACTCGAGAGTCAAACTAATTGTTTATACTTTATGTGTCCAATTCACTAAAAAGATTCGTCTCATTTATACAAAAAGCACTGTATAGTTTGGTTCACAAAAATAACCAGTTCATAAGAGTAATTGGCAGACTGGTTTGGTTGTATGTTTCACTAAAAATAAATATTTTTTCTATACTTTTTTATAAAACTGGAAAAGGATACAGTGTTTTGATATACAAAACAATACATCATAACACTTAAATTAGTGCAATTACTGACTGGTTATGTAGTTAAAGACATTCAGCACAGGTATTTGCTGTAATAAGTAATGTTTGCCTTTAATTAAAAACTAAGACATATGGTAGCTTTCTTTAAAACTAATTAGGCTGAACCAGAATCATTTAGGTGCCTTGATATCTACATCCTAGAACATCCAACAAAACTGATTTTTAGCAGTCTGGACCCAAAGAAAAGCGATCCAGATCAGCATGTAAATTCACTTTCCTACCTCTGTCCAACACATGAAGATTTATGGGCTAAGAAGCGTGATATTTAGTACCACATGAACCCACCTGGGTTCTTTAGGGATTCTGATGTTTCACTGAGACAAGCTCGTATCCATCCAGCAATCGAGAGCAAACACAAATCAAGCTCAGCCTGGCAGAAACAAAATGGTAATGCAGTCATTAGGTCATTAAGATTAACTGCACTGTCATAGAGAGACTCTACACGACCATTAAATATATTTTTATGTATCTGCCACGCTGTTCATTTGCATATGGTGAGTAATGAGACGAAGATAAACAAATAATGTGCCGCTCTGGAATTTATCAAAGAGGTGCATGCTCCCGGTAGACTGTCCGTATGCGTCGCTTTAATAGGCACTCAAATCGCATAATGTGGTGTCATCAAACATGATATTGATGCTAATCTAAAACACAATAACGGGTCAAAGGATGGGAATCATCAAGATTTTTGTCATGTTTTTGAAAGGCTGCATTCATTTAATCAAAAATACATACTAGAATGATTTCTAAAGAATCATGTGACACTGAAAACTGGACTAATGGTGAATAAAATTCATATTTGCATCACAGAAATAAATTACGTTTTAAAACATACTCAAATATAACAACCATTTTCACGATTTTTTCTGTATTCTTGATCAAATAAATGCAGCCTTGGTGAGCAGAAGAGACTTCTTAATGATTCTAATCTTTTAAACGGTAGAGACATTTAAAGGAGAGCATGATTGGAGCTGAAAACGCCATGCAATACAGCTGCAACGGGCTCAACACTGAGCCCTGGAGCACACCACTCACTTTTAAAAAGTTGTCAAAACACCTCCCATCCGAGACATAGATAGATGAAATAAAAGATCTGGAGACATCTATCCCTCAGCGAAGAACTACTAGAGGCAATTAAGAAGAACTAGAACTCACGCCTGACTGACTGACCTTCAGAGAGGTATCCCACACTGCTCTTTCCCCGTGTTTATCAGTCAAGCGTGCGTGTTTATCACTGTCAGTCGAGATTATGTGTGCGCGAGAGCAGCAGGGCCACGCACAGTTGGTGAGCGGACGCAGGATCCCAGAGCCAGCTGCTGGGGAAGAGCGAGACTGCTGACGGGCATCTGTTCCTGGTGCTTCCATGGGGCTCCAACCACGGCCAAGAACGCCGACGTGTTGGAAACCGAAGACGGGACATAATATTGACACCTGTTCTGTGAAATATTAATGTTTGTCATAAAGGCTACAGACTAATGCATCTGTGTGCCTGTGCATTAATGACATGTGTTGGAAATTCTCACGAAACAAACACCATCGCCGTGATTGTTTTGCGAACTGCACACACAGGAAATTTCCACACTGAATCAAAAGATCACAGAAGAGTAAAGTCAAGACAAATTAACAGAATGAAAGTGAAGTCTAGATGCAAATTGCACTGAAAAAAAAAGATATCTCATTAGACTTTCTAGATGTTTGGCAGCCTCGGTTGCTAGTAATGAGCAGTCTATAATGAGCAGTTACTGAAACTCACTGTCTCTTAGCTACAAGAAAAGGTGAGACTCTTCGCCAACACGCTGAAAATGAGCCTTCCTGCACCAACAAATCACCTCAGCACAGGGCTGCGCCGTATGTCGAACCATGCCGAGGCAGAAATGTGTCAAGCGGGAGAGATTCTGCTTTGTGGTTTATATCACAAAAAAATCTGACACCAAATAGAAAACGTACTCTGCTAACTGTGCTTCAGACAGCTGTCAGCTTCATTGATTATAATGGGAGATATTTAGTTTATGTGCATCATGTAATTCTGCAATTCACTGCAATTTGGCAAGAAGAGAAAAAATATTAATAAATGCAGTAAAAGCATTGCTCATTAATAATTCATGATAACAACTGTATTTCTTTCTTTTTTTTTTACTATGCCTTTACTAAATATAATTTTATCGTTATTCGTTTTATTATTTTTATTATTTATTTTTTATTATTTTTATGAAATAAATATAAAATTTGTAAAATTAAACGTTAAGTACAAAGAGATATATAATATATAATAAATGTATTAAATATATATTATGTAATAAATCATTAATAAATCTAAATTTTTATACTTGAATTAATGTTAATTTCTATATAAACATTTCTACCATTTTAAATTATAAAAAAACATGACAAAACAGTAAACAATATATTTATAAATTAGCATAAAACCTACATAAAAAAAAAAAAAAAAAATGTAATTCATGTTAACAAACTGAATTTTATTGTAAAGTTTTACCAGAAAGTCTGATGTGCAATCACACATCTTCATATTTTGGCTACTTTACAATAACTCTGAATGCCACTCAACCATTTTTACATGCATTATTGTTCTGAGTCTTTTTTTTTAGTCATTAATAATCATCATGGTTTGCATAAAGATTTCAGATTAGATTAAGTGTTTTTGACTGAATTTCCATAAAGTGATTATATACCAAATCTGCACCATTCCATGTGATTTATAATTAGCCCTGAGCTCATCCAGCTGTATTCATGTGTCTGGGTGCCGCAGTGAAACAGAGCAGTGTGTCAGTAGACCATCGATGACCTTCAGATGTTCTCGTGGCTCCTCTGTGAAGGAGGCTTTGCATATTTACTAATAAGGCTGTCATGAACACTACTGATAAAGTGGGAGGAAAGCTATTTAGTGTAACCTTGCCTTCAGGCATGGGTATCGCTAATGATGCCTGGATTGCCAGAGCTAGTCATAATAAAATGTTAATGCATTAACTTACAGTGCATTGAGAGTTGGTGTTGGTACATTCACTCAACTACACAACTTAAGGCCTTTCACGATTCACACCGGAGCTCCACCACACCATCAACACAGCCATCAAGAGCTGCTTCGACCTCCACTTGAAAACCACTGCAGACAGCAGCAAGCAGACTACTAGGCTTTACAACACACATACTACTCATTCAACAAGAAAACTTATGAGAATTAAACACACACACAAAGTCAAACTCAAAGGAAATAGGTTACATTAAAGCATGCATTTTAACACTGGACATTAAATTTTTATGTTAAAAGGAATAGTTCACCAAAAAATTAAACTTGTGTTATCATTTACTCACCCTCGAGTAGAGCTCAAAACCTGTATGAATTTCCTTATTCTGCCAAACACAAAGGAAGATATTTTGAAGAAAGTTTGTAACCAGGCTGTTTTGGGTCACTATTGACTTCCATATTAGGAAAAAAATCCTATGGAAGTCAATGGTGTCCAAAAACAGCTAAATAACTAAATTACAGAATAATTAAGAGTAATCCCTTACTTTAAAGCATTTAAATTACACCAAATAAATTACAAAAACATAATTTAACTTTCAAAATTATTATAAGTAATAATAATATAAAAATACATAAATTATATCTATAATTCATAATATAATAAATACATTAATACAGCTTAGTCAAACATTCATTTAACTAATTTATACACACACATATATATATATATATATATATATATATATGTTTATTTATTTATTTATACATATATACACTGCCTATACACACAAATAATTTTAATGAATTACATATTGTATATTTACTAAAATTAATTATTATTTAATCACTCATATTTATATTACATTATCAATATATTATCAATTCATAATTAGCTGACTTTTCTACAGGTATATATTTTTGATACTAGCCTATATTTGGTGAATTCTTTGTATTTTTAAAAAGATATTTATTCTATTATGTTGTATTTATGTATCTAATTATGTACTAATTAGCCTGATACTTCACTCCTTTCATTCATAGGTCAATGCTGACATTAATCGTTTAAATAGGTCTTTGAGAAACACACACACACAATCATATTGACGATGCAATCACAACTGGTTGATTTCTATCAGACTTTGATATACATTTCTGTCCTCCCAATATGTCATTATAGGCATATCTTCGCCCACCTCATCCTCACAGCCCCGCCCCCTTCATTCCCACATAATCTATTTAGAATAGTGTGTGAAAATAAATTTAGTATGTTCAAATCTCAATAAACGTAAAAAAAAAAAAAAAGTGTGCATATACTTTGTGCTTATATTGCCCTTAAATTCTTGTGCAATGGATGAGGAGGAAGATTTGTTAAACACACTGAAAGCTGCTCTCAGTACGTGTGAAATATGAGAGAGCAGGGCCGTATGTTAACGCAGTATAAGAACCAGCAGGTTTATCAGCGTTCAGCAGCAGTCTGATTCACAGATGAGCCTCAGATTGACAAAGGCGCTTTGATAGTGTCGACTGCAGCAGCGACCCACGGGGAAGAGCCAATCAATAACACTGAGACGTTGATAACACGGTGTCATTGACTTCTGATTGTCCCAGACTGCCTGGCCACAACACTGACAACTTAAATTTCTCTCTCTCTCACACACACACACTAAAGACGAAATCCAGATTACTATACAATATATATTTTTTCAATTAATGATTTTTTTTTTTTTTTTGCATTGTGACACTGAAAATAAGGCACATTTTGCATATATATTTGCAAAAATAAATAATACAAAATAAAATAAATAAAAATAAATAATGAAATAGATGAAACTCCTCAGTCTCACAGTAATAATTTATATGAATTAAAAATTAATACAGAATATATATATATATATATATATTCATTCATTATACATACCTAAAATGTAATAATAAAATAATAATTTAAATATAAATATATTATTCAAATATATTTTACAATTACAATGGTCACTTTGGTCACAAGCATCATTAGGGCGTTGAAAGGCTATCTTTCTGTGGAGGTATAGACGTTTGTCTGG
>JAUMHE010000059.1:15877324-15890379 GCA_032359235.1 Enteromius mattozi
TATTGTCCTACACTGACCCTACACCTAAACCTACCCCTTACAGGAAACTACAGCCATTTTTAGATTTTCAAAAAAAACACCATTTAGTATGTTTTTTAAGCCTTTTGAATTACGGGGACACTGAAAATCACCTTCATATTGTAATACCCATGTCATTATACAAATGTGTGTCCTCATAAACCACATAAACATACACACACACACGTAGAAGCCCCATTTATTTTTAAATTTTGCAATGCTAACATACAAAAGCACTAAAACAGCATTTCTTATTTTCATTTACTTTAAATTAAAGTTCTAAAAAAAAAACAAAAAAATATATAATTAAAAATTAATTAAATCTGTATACAGTATTATTTAAAAATATCTATAAAAATAAAAACATCTTCAAAATATTAAACTATGTATTATATGAAAAACACTAAAATAACGCTGCTCTTTTTAACACATCACAGGCTGGCATGATTCTTTCTTGTAGTGCGCGCTTGGCATTAAGCTCCAGAGACGTTAAGCCGTGTTACTCATATGGGAGATGAGGATTCATATCCAACTTGAATTTCCATCATCTTCTCCAAATCACTTCTCATTTGACATCTTTTAGCTTTCATTAAAATGGCCAAAAAACTTATTTACAAAGTGTACATTGATTCTTCTGCGAACATATCCAGTAAATCAGGTGTTAGGATGCTTTCATAATAGGAAAGAAAAAGTGCACTCAGCAAGAGGCTCCGGAACACAGCAATGCCAGGTTTGCCTCGCCGTGCTGCCAAGAGAAAAACCCATGTCACTTGGAATTCATCAGCAGAAGCATCACTAGCCCACGGAAACACTCCATTGACGTGAAGCAATGCAATGTGCTCCTCGAAGGGGTTTGTGTGAGTGTGTGTCTGTGTGTGTCCACTGCAAACAGCCCAACGACCTGGAAAAACGGTTTCCGAAAAAGCCCAAAAAAACAGGAAACAGAGGTGATAAGACTGATCTAAATTTAGGAGGACAAAAAAGGAAGGTTATGTCAATTATCTCAATGCATATTGTGCATACACTCCACTTAACCCTATAAAGCCTTGTATGCTAATTTCTAATGCCTTTAATGTAAGCAAAACTTTGCTGAACAAAACTTCTGTAGCCTAGTAGATAGTTCACTTCTTTTTGTAAAAACATTGAGCTTGCTCTTTGTTTGGGGGCGCTGATTTTTATATATTGTTAGTAATATTCCAAGATGAACACTTTTCTTTGGGTTACGTGATTATTCATAAATCATTGTTTTTTTTAAGTTCATGTTCAAATGCTAGTCTCAAATATAATTATCAGGCTTTTAAATAAGGTTTATTTGTTCATCTCTCAATAATCATTATATTGCATTGCATTACATGTTTTGATCATTAAAAAAGCATTTAAATATAATCTTACTGAGACATATTACTAGGAGATATAGAGTGACAACTGATGTTTATATCATTTTATGTAAGCTATACTGTTATAAAGATCTCACTGATTAATATTACACACTATCAGAATTTCATTGTTCCTTATATTCATCTAAATATCAACAAATGCGCACATTTTTGCTCATTTAGGGTTCAGTGTTTTCCCTCCTTTTGAGGTTCAATAAACCGTTTCTTTTTAAATAATTGAATTCCTCCAACTACCATTTCATATGTTCGGCATAACAGGGTTAATGATTGATTTATAAAAGCACTTAATGCATACTCTCAAGAAGGATGGTGGTTGCATGGGACATTTCTGATACGTCACTACCATGATGCTGTCACTGAAAGTGCATGCATAAAATTTTAAAAAGCCTTGATACACTGTATCTGACCTACTTAACGTATTCCTGTAACAAACACTTAGCCATTTCTCTTCTCACAGAATACACACTAACACAACATCAGCATCAGCACACACAAGATCATCCACCTACTCTAGACGTCAAGAGCTTCACTGGTAAGAAGCGGCTTACCGGCTTACTGAGAACCCCAACAAGTTTATCCCTTTACCACCATTTTGATGAGTCTCCCTTTGAGTTAACGGATGCAGAACGGTGTTAAATCCATGTGGCACGATAGAGACGTGGACTGTCAAACAGGGTTACCCTTATTTTTACATCTCTTTGAACACCCAATGAATTCTATGGGGGAGATATTCTCCACGCAGCCTCAGAAAGTGAGCGGTGTACCTCAAGGCTTGCTTTTGGGCTTTTTGCAATTGTGATTAGAGAGATCCTTGATGTCAAAAGAAATCAAAATTTGCCCTTTTTACCTCCTTAATACATGTTTCTGGTCTTATTGTGAATAATTTAGAGATGTGCTAAAAATATTTAGGCCTGTTATAAGATTTATGTATTTGAATGGCAAAAATCATTTGGATTACACAGTTTTGTCATAAGCTAATGATAAAAACTTCATATGTAGTCATATGTAGATGAAACAGGTCAGTAATAAACAATGTAATTTAAATATGTTAATAACCAGGTTTATATATTTAGCATCAATAAATCCATTTAGTTTCTCATACATTTGAACTAATATAGCTTGCTTCACAATAAGCCGCATTTTAACCATGTTCATACTTTTAACTTAATTAATCAAATTCTTTTCCCAATGAGTATGATTTTCTGATTTAAAGAAAATTAAATATATGCAAATAGTTATAATAATAAACCATGCCATGATTTTTTGAATGCAAAAATCTTATACTAATATGCATCACATTATGATTATTAATTTCTATTAAAACTGTTTCACCCAATTCTGTTTTCATAAAAACATTTTTTTTAAAAAGCACTTTTCACAGTCTAATCAACTCCTGATTGGCAACACCAGCTCTTGCCCTGAATGTATATCTGGTTGAATATCCTGTCTGGCACACTACAGAAGGAAAACACTGTAGATGCCATTTCATGGCAACATATTTTAATGCTTACAATCAATGCACAGGAGCTTTATACCCCAGTGTGTGATGTCCTGGCCATCTGTCTGTGGTAGTAAAGCACACAGCTGCTTCTGCAGTATTTCATTAATGCTATAGCCCACCACATCTCTTATATGAAGGAGGCGTCCAGAGAGGATTTACCAAAGCCTTCATCTTACCACTGAGAGAAAACAAGAGCTAGATGGCAAAAATGATGCATCACTATTACTGCAAAAATTATTTCTTTTCCACCAAACATGTCCATTATTAACCCTTTAAAGTCCACTGTATCATATTTAATATTCTTTTAGTATGATTGTAGAAACGTCCACCTTAAGCTTGCTGTAAAATCATTACTGATTTTTATAAAGTTAATTTAAGAATAACTTTAGTAATATTTAAAGATGAACACTTACTCTGAATATATTAATGTATGACGCTCAACAAAAAAAAAAAATACACTTTTTTAAAAGAATTTTTGTCTGAAGGTCCAATACACCATTCCATTTCAAATTAAATCCTTTTTGGACTATTGCTTCATATGTTTCAGGCTTCACAGGGTTAATACTTACTAGTGATCAGTTTAACTGTAGAGTGCATTTAATTTTCAGCATCCTCTCTTAAGGAAGTAGAAGCTTCCATTAAGTCTTGTAAAGTGTCAACAGCCATGCTCTGTAAGCTTTGTATTTCAGATCCGATAGCTGAGAGCAAAGACAGCCACTAATCGCACACGCAGCCAGTCAAGCGTTGAGGAATTAGAGAAAGATCTGAGCTGAAAGAATGCTGGAGTTTAAACTATGACTACAAGAAACCTGGATGGGATGCAATCGTGACCTATTCTTCATTGGCGCCCCGAGCCATAACAATTTCCCGAGACCCACTTTGCTTATCTATGAGCCAAAATGTTGCAACGCTTTGAAATGCAAACGCAAAAGGGTTATTTTTAAGCTTAAAAACTTGTAAATGTGTCTGTCAAGCAACATTTATTGCCTCTGAATGCCGTCAGATCCCCGTCTCTCGCGCACAAAAGAGAAAAGACTCAACTTCCCATTACATAACGCACACTCATCAGCAGCCTTTTGAGATGTTATTCAAAGCCCTGAGAGCTTGTTCACAACTATTTGATGAGCTGTCTCATTCAAAGCTAAGCAGATCTCGATCTACGCAACTAAAACCCAATGAAATCCACAAGAAACTTAACTCCCTGTGCATTTAAAGTCCACCAAAGACTCGAGAGCAATTCCAATCATGCCACATTAATTGCACAATGTGCATGGATGTCTCTGCCATCTGGGTTGCTTTCTTTTTGCGATGCATGTGTCTAATAATAGAGCGGCTTCCATGACCAGTCCAAGATTTTACAGGCATGCACAACAATCACAAAGCACCTCCTGGCCCGATGCATTCACCTAAATGCTTCAAATGCAAGGCCTCTGAGCGCATATAATCATTGGATATCAGCTCTGTTGCATTATGAGAGTTGATGTGAGCTGTCAGTGATGTGAAGTCACTCACCGCTCTCCTCCTGTACTCAGCAGCAGCAGCAGCACAGATGAAGATGTGTGTCTCTCTCTCTCTTTTTTCTCCACAGTGATGCAGGAATGATGCTTTAATACTGTCTTTAGGGAGAAGAAAAGCCCCCACCCCCTCCTGTCTGACCGAGCCGCTCTGCCATCCAATGAGAAAGAAACAGCACAAGTCATTTACACTGCACATACCTGATGAAGATGATGATGATTCAATTATTTTTTTTATATCCACCCCACCCCCTGCGTTTCTTCCTATAGGCTTGTATAGTATAACTCATTTTGCATTATTGCTTTTATTTGTACACGCGCATATGGAACTGTCTGTTATATGCATGTTGTTCTCCAGTTTGGTTCTCTCACATGAACTCTTTTCTTTTACTAATCACCGTCTTTCACCATGGCTCATTAGTTTTAAAAGGTCACATTCGCCTCTGTGCCAGTGAAATGACCAATTATGCTGTAATTTGTTAGAATTAGAAATACTGAGCAAAATGTTAGTCGTCAGTGACCATGTGCCCTCACGTGAATCTACTGCCCCCTTGTGATTGATTTTGAAGCAAATTACACCAGAATTACAGACAAATAATGTCAGAAAGAACACAAATAAAACTAATGCAAACCTTTTCATTTAAATAAAGTTGAAATAACACAATCTAAATATTAGATAAAAAAAACTGAAGAGTTAAAGTTGTACTAAAATTATAAAAAAAATTAACTGAAATAAAAAATTCATCTAAATAAAATGAAAGAAAAACTAACAAAAAATGGCTAAAAAGTACACAAAAATTATTAACCCCAAAAAAATCGTGAAATATTACTACAGCTATAAACGTATAACTTATAAATGCTAAGAAAAATGACAAAAGCACCTTTAAAAATTACTAAAACTAAAATAATTCTAAACTATAATTAAATACAAAAAAACTCAAAATGGAAAAATCAGTAAACATATATTTATTAAAACTAGTGCTGTCAAATGATTAATCGCTCTTAACCCTTACTCTTATATAGTATATGTGTGTGCACTGTGTATATTTAATACTAATATATAAATACACACAAATATATGTGTATATTTCAGAAAAATGTTTATATATATTAAACATTTATTTATAATTAAATTATATGAATTCAAAATACATATTGCAGGTGTACTTACATAAAAATAATAAATATACACAATACACAACCATATTATGCAAACACATTCGTGTTTAATCGTTTGAAAGTACAAATTAAAACTAATTTGGTGTTATTAGCATTTATATATTTGTCTTCTTTTAGTTATAGCTTATTTTAATACATGAAGTTAAACTAATTTAAAATAAGAAATGTTGACAATTAGCTGAAATTGAATACTTCCCTTCAGTTAAAGTTTCTTTTACTTCTCATATACTGGAAGCGTGATCATTAGTGACTGTAGCTTGCCTGCTGCTTTTTAAAAACATGCCCATCACGGTTCGGCTTCCTCTCGACATGACATTTCATTCAGGTGCTGATCTCTGGTCAGTGATCCTGCTGTACAGGGGTCAAGTGAAATGAAAGTGGAAGATGAGAGCGAGCAGAATGAGAAAACGCTTCACATGAATCAAGAGCATCTCAAGAGACACATGAGAGAGTTAACAGCCTCACATCACTGAGATGGAGGAGAATGAAGACACGGACTCAACAAGAGGCATCTGACAGGCATAATTCTTATAATAACCAAAACTATAATTAAAATTAAAACCAAAAAATAAATAAATCTAAAAAGCAATATCAAAATAAAAGCATATAACTAGTTCAACACAACAAAATGAAAACAGAAAATGTAAAAAGAAAAGCTAATTCAAAATATTAATAAATACTGTAAGAGCATATAAATAATTCTAAAATAAAATAAATTTGGTCTCATTTTTTCATAATTGCATTATTTTACTAATTTCTTTGTTATAGTTCACCAGAAGTCTTTGTCAGTATAAACTAGATCTATGAACTAGTAGTACTAAAACTAAAATACAAATAAAAAAATGAAAATACTAATCATGTAATAAAATTACTAATATTTTTTAAAATATAAAAAAATAAAAACATTAATAAATCCAGTAATATACAAATAGTGTTAAAACAAGTGAAAATTCGTTCTTATTTTCCGTAATTTCACTGTTATTTTACTATTTTCGTTGTTTGTAGTTCACCTGAAATTTAGAAAACTGAAATACAAATAAATTAAAGCTAATTAGGAATACTAACAAATAAAAAAGTAATACCAACCAAAAAACACACATAAAAATTACTAAATTAAACCAATTAAAATGAAAACCGAAAATATGAAAATAATAGCTAAATTAAACTATTAATAAATGCTATAATAGTATATAAATAGTACTAAAATAAGACAGAAATACACACACTTTATATTATATAAATATATGCGATGTAATTGATGTAAAGTATATAAATAATAAGCTACTAAAATAAGAACAGTACATACACATAGACAGACAGCAACATGAACCATGTACCCGTGACTCTGTGTCCTTCATCTGGTTCTGAATCTTCACATGCTGTTTGAGCAGAGCCGCTCTTCACTGTCAAACACAGGACTGCATCTCTTCAGACGGCACCTTAACCTTTTCCTGCTTTATCAAGACGCCAGTCAATAACGTCTTGAGGCTCTTCGGGTCCATGTCCTCGTCTGATCTGGACCCATAATATCTCATGTGTTCGGATCTAAAGGTTCTGCCACCTTTAAAGATAACTAGCAGATGATTTTTCTCAAGTACAAAATCAATTCTAAAGTGCCTAAAAAAAAACACCCATCAAAGGCTGTTTTTTGTCTACTATTAGGTTTGGTGTAAAAATAGATAAAAGCAACTGTACCTAAATCTGTTTTGTGATTTAAACTATAAACCTTGGATGTAATGAAACGCACCAGCATGTGCACAATGCTGCATTAATAATTAATACTCATGTAGTTTTAATTATAACCCAGATTTTGCTTTCAAAACTCATGAGATTTAATGCAATACTTATTAATGTTTCATTTCACTCCAAATAAAAACAGACACAAATGAGTCAATAGTTGTCATACAGTTTTAGATCTATAAAATTTGATCATAATGAGAAGTGTCTTAAATCCATCTTGTGATTAAATAGAATTGGTAAAGTAAAAAACTAAAACCACAAAACATTAAATAAATGTTAAATGGAAAAAAAACCTTTTATTTCAGCTATTTTAATTCTCGCTTTCATGTAGTTTAACATGAAGTACTAAGAGCAACTACATGAAGCACTAAAAATAAAGTGACTGAATTAATACAACAAAATTACTAAAACTAAAGTAATAAAAAAGTCAATAACACAACAAAATAAATAAATACAAATGAAATTACTAAAACAAAATTTAAGAAATGACCAAAAAATACAACAAAATTACTGAAACTTTAACTTTAAAGTAAAAGAAAAAATCTAAATATTAAACTGTAATAGTATAACAATGATACAACATATTATTGAAAATATAAACATTTTACTGTAATTCCAATTGCAAAATTTTGTATATTTGCAAATCTGAGCCTTTCTCATCTTCTCAAACATTATTGATGTCTTTTTCTCAGGAGAAACATCAGAGAAGCTTCAGCATTCACCAAAACAAATCTTGCTTGTATATAAGACAAGTGAAACCCTGAGATTTTTCACATTTCGTTTTTACTTTGCTTACAGCAAGCAGATTCACCTCGAGTCCTTGCGGCTTCCCGGGAAAATCCAGATCTGCAGTCATGAGAGTTTAGTTCACAGGCCTGCAGTGAAACAGCTGCACAACATCACATCTCTCAGCAGCTGCACAACATAAAAATAGAGTCCAGCTATTAGCTTCGGCCCACTGCTTATTACATTTAATGTGGGATTTGTCAAAACAGCCATGTAACTTCTACATAACAAAAAAAAAAAAGAGTATTACCGGTTATGATCACTCCTTTAAACAACAATGTGGATTACCATGATGTTTTTATCAGCTGTTTGGACTCTCGTTCTGACAGCACCCATTCACTGCAGAGCAGCCGTTGATGAGCAAGTGACGCAATGCTACATTTCTCCAAATCTGATAAAGAAACAAACTCATCTATGCCTAGGAGGACCTGAGAGAGAGTACATTTTCAGCAAACTTTCATTCCTTATGCACCAGTCAAAATCAATCGCACACATTTCAGTAAATAAACAGGACTCAAGCATGAAGATGTGAGCTTCTTGTTTATTGTTATCAAGGAGTTCATGTTGGTTAATTGCATTGCTAGCCGAACAACACGATCAACCCTATTCGCTTCTGTAAGGCTCACCGTCTGGCACGAGAAGAAATGCTGCTGGGTTAAACATACAGTATATCTTAATGGCAATTACATATGTTTAGTAAGTACATTCTCCTCTACAAGATATTCATGTACAATATACAAGTTTAAAAAATATAGTTTGCATTGAGTTCCACAACCGTTTCGTTCTCTTCACGGTGACAAAAATTCACATTAGTTGCTTTGGACCGTAATGCTTTCCGTGTAGCGAAGAGGACCGTGACTTTTTTTTTTGGTTGGTTTCAAAAGAAAGGAAGATAATTGGTCACCAACACACAGGAACGTGTGTCTTCATGTTTACAAGAAACAAAAAAAAAAAGCATGGCAGAAGCAGAAGTCCGGACTCCAGAAAGCAAACAAACTGCGGTATCTGCGAGACACAAACACGCTTACACACTTCAGGACGATAAACACGCTACAGTACGCCAAATACATGATGGGCTGCCAGAAAACCAATGTTAGAAACGTGTAAGGAATCAACGTTCAAGATGAAGAAAGCAAGAAAGTCAAGGCCAGATAATACGAACGTAACTGTGATCTTAAGACACCTACGGCTGTGAACAAAGACGACGTCTGAACCGAAGGTTATTAAGGAAGAAGCACTTGCGAAAACGTTAAACAAGCGACCTATGAAATACTGCTGATGTTAAACAAGAGAAAAGCTTGGTTTAGTGAAGCTTGCAAAAACCAGAAAAGCCAAAAGTTAGCATTGCAAGAAAAACAAAGGCATGTGATCTGGCAAAACAATCCAAAAGTCAAGTTTGTCCATTATAGAGAGCCCGAATAACACTTTAAAACCCATAATTATATCCACTGCGGGTTACGAATGTGCAGTCACTCTTAAAACAGTGATTTGGAAATTAAGTTCATACGCTGCTTTGACGTAAATAAAAAATTTTGTGTTGTTTTTTTAAAAAAAGACAGCAAAATCATTAAAAATGAATAAGAAACAGATTTGGCAGTCAAGCCAAAGCAGCTGCTGGGTGGCCTGATGCAGCAGAACAATAATTCAGTAACACAAACACACCAGTGACACGGACGTTTCGTCCCACGGAAAAGTCAGGACGTCGCTCTCGAGGGGGGAGAAAAGGCAAACCGAGGGTGTGCTGAAGTTCTCCTGCCGTTTGGAGCAAAGTCTTAAGGACGCTGGGCATAAACTGAAGGCAGAGGCTGTGAAGGTGGACTAGAATGATTCGGATCCTCTGATCTGAATTTAGCACTAGCACTAGAATGGCACAAATGGGCCGCTTTTACTCAATATAAAAAGAATGAACCGCATTTGAAAGATGAGGTGCATCTCTTTCATTTGCCAAGGAAAGGGATGCACCTCATTCCTTTCGCTTCTCTTCTGTCCCCAATTATTTGAACAAAGGTGTATGTGATGATAGTGTCCGTTTTACGTTCGAATATCACACTCGATGCATTCCAGAAAGCATTCTCGCTTTGTTTGGAGGAGACGGAAAAAGAAACAACGATGTAAGAGATGAACGAAAGAGCGTAAGCTTTTCCCACACTCGCTAAAAGTAGCCTGAATCGATTTCAGAAAACTCCACACCCAAAAAAACATGATTTTGCAGGGGCTGTTTTGGGTTTATTCTGTGTAAGGCTTCATGATCGTCACAGTGGTTTCTTAGTGTGGGGTTAAAAGGCTACGTAGCTGGAAGGAGAAATGAAATTCACTCCATCCACATGTCTCTGAGCTCGTGTGGACCGGTCTCTAGAATTTTTTTTCTTCTTTTTTTTTTTCCTTTGTTTTTTTGTCTTTTTTTGTCGTCTCTCCGTTTAGTCGTGATCACTTCTTAGTTGTTCAGGAGCGTCTGGCAACAACAAAAACAGTTCCTGTCAGGGAAAATATAAGAAAAGAAAGATACAGTCGTTACCGGACTGAAACGAGCCAAAACAAACACTAAAAGCATATTCAATGACTGAACATTTTCAGCATAAGGTGTTATTTTGGAAACCTGCATTGCTGAAGAATGCAGAGCTGTTAATATTGTGTCTTTGTGTGCAAGAAACATCAAACCTATAGTACCCAAGCAGAAATTACTTTTGGTTGAGTAATGTCATATTGACCCTTGTGCTGTGAAAATGTGGTGTTCATTGTAAAAACTGCTCGTTATGCTCTATTATCACCTAACCTTGGGTTCAATGTTTTCTTTCAATTAGCACAGGTAATGTATTTCTTTTATAAAGTGATTGTATGTAGGTCTCACTGATCTGAGCTCATGCACTTGTTTTGAGGGGGGAAAAGCATTATTTGTGTATCATTTTGGCAATGTTCAATCAAAAACTGAAGTGCATGAGGTCAGATCAATGAGGTGATCAATCATTTAAAAAGTACAAATGTATAAAATACCTGAAAGAAAACAATGAAAAGATTGAATCTAATATTTGGATATAATATGTGACCCTGGAGCAAAACTGAAAACCTGAAATTAATACATCATCTGAAAGCTGAATAAATAAGCTTTCCATTGATGTATGGTTTGTTAGGATATGAAAATATTTGGAGATACAATTATTTGAAAATCTGGAATCTGAGAGCGCAAAAAAATCTAAATACTGAGAAAATCCCCTTTAAAGTTGTCCAAATTAAGTTCTTAGCAAAGCAGATTACTTAGTTGTTTTTTTTGAAGGTAGGAAAATTACAAAATATCTTCATGGAACATGATCTTTACTCAAGATCCTAATGATTTTTGGCACAAAAGAAAAATTTTGACCCATACAATGTATTGTATGTATTACTACAAATATACCCCAGCGAATTAAGGTTTTGTGATCCAGGGTCACATAAAGCATTGTTTTAGGCAGGTCATTTCTGACTGAGAACACCACAAGGTGGGGGGAAATATCCAAAAAAAGTATCAATATTTTGGAAAATTGTTATACCCCACGTGGGCAAAGTCAGTAAGACTTAGTCCAATGAGATAACATTAGCTAGGAAAGTCTTCTCTGGGTCAAAAATACATAATAGGAGTCTTTTGATGTGATTAGGCCTCTAAACTATCTAAAAACAAAGGTAAATGGGAACTGTTGAATCTGGGACTGAAGGTACCTGTGATTTGGACAGTGCTGGAATCTGAGCCTCATCTGTGACTCTTCTGCTGTTGCATTAGACCCACATTCTCATAGACTCGAGAGCTGTCGTCCCTCATGCTGAAAACACACAGATTTACATCTTAACCTGACATCATAGGACAACTTACAGATGGCATCAAATCAAAACTGACCCTATTTCTCCAAATGCACGTTGCTGCTGTTATTGTATTATTTCCAAAAATAAACAAACAAGCAATCAAATAAACTATTAAGTGCTTGCATTTATATACACCAGACCTTCATATCTAAATTCTGAAAGTTTTACAGAAGGGATTGTTCATATAACATTTGCCTGGTTTACATAAATTTTCAGAGATGACTATATATTGCTTCATTTGCCATTCGTTTCTCAGACACTTTCTGTTTAAAGCGGCATGCATACTTATCTATGAAATGAATGAAATTGTGTATTTGGTGAGTAATGGTCTGGTTTGTGTGTTCTCACTCAGCACAGGTTGGTACTGGCGTGCACGGTGGCACAGGGCTCTGATCTCCTCCAGTCAGGTCCGAGAGAGAATATTTGATGTTGGTGTATTCTCGTCCTTTAATTTTACTTTTCTGAAAGTCAAAACAGACAGTCCATGAGACTAATTCATTCTGGGAACAGTGCAAATCTACACCATTCTGCTCCTCTCTTTATAAATCTGCTGTAAACAAAAGAGAAGCTTTAAACTCTCCCTAGAGGTTTCCTCCAAAATAAAAGGTTTATTGTTTGGAAATGAATATTAAGTATGCAATTAAGACTTAGAATAAGAAATTAAGACTTCTTGATCTATAAAATACCATTATTATTACTTTATGTTATTACGTAATTTAAATTTTACAGTGAAACAGTATTATTACGATAGTAACAATTCTCATTTTTTATTAATTTTGCAATGTTTTTAATGTTGCAGTAGTAATCATCATCATCACAATTAAACAATATTTCATCATTATTTTACAGTGATATTGCTAGGGCTGGGTATCGTTTAAATAATTTCGATACCGATACCGGTTCCTGAACAATACCTTTTTCGATACCAATTTCATTATATCAGTTTTAACAGTTACTTTATCTCAAAAAAACATTTTTTTTTCAGCTTGTTGACATTTATACAGACTTAAAACCTGAGCCACTGCATGGAAAAAATATATCCAACACAATGAATCAGTGCAAATTAGTTTTAATAAAGTTCAAATAGTT